>OY829904.1:16530000-17130000 GCA_963691955.1 Chloroclystis v-ata
AAATAATGTTAGAAACATTATTATGATTTTTGAAGACCTATTCATAGATACCCCACACGTATGGGTTCGATTAAAAGAAAGTTTTTAAGTTTCAGTCCTATGTATGGGAACCCCCAAACCCTAACCCCCAAATGTAATTAATTTTTTTTCAATTTTTTTATGAAATCATAGTGCGGTTTACGGAATACATCTACTTACCAAATTTCAGCTTTATAGCTCTTATAGTTTCGGAGAAAAACGGCTGTGACATACGGACGGACGGACGGACGGACATGACGAATCTATAAGGGTTCCGTTTTTGCCATTTGGCTACGGAACCCTAAAAACGCATTGTGTTGTTATATTTAATTATATTATTGATGTATTGTATTACAGCCGCCCGCATCAGACGGGCCCCGCCGTCCTCGGAGCCGGGCGCGCGGGACATCTCGGACCAGCTGCCCTTCCTGGAGTACGAACTGCACAAACTGCTGCTCGCCAAACTGAGGATGCAGGTACGTGTACATACGAGTATGAACTGCACAAACTGCACGAATTGATTGACATAAGATAAGATTATATTCTTTATTACACACACCAATTATAAATATTTACATAAAAACTTAAAAACTACAAAAACGTTTGCGTAATGGGCGGTCTTATTGCTTAAAGCAATTTCTTCCAGACAACCTGAGTATGGAAAGAAAAACTGCAGAATTTAACTGGACGGTGGTGTTAAAATTAGAATACCATAACACCCCTATTCACGTTCCCACTGCTGGGACACAGGGACTTCTCTCTTGGCGAGAGAGATTAGGCCTTAATTCACCACGCTGGCCAAGTGCGGGTTGGTGAATGACACATGTTCATGAACATGCCGGTTTCCTCACGATGTTTGCATTCACCGTTAGAGCACGTGTTTTTTAAAGCACACATAATTTTCCAAGAAGAAAAATCAGAGGTGCGCGGCGGGGTTTGAACCCACGACCTTCGGAATGAAAGTCGGGTGTGCTCCCACTTAGCCAACACGGCTCAAAAATTAGAATGAATATATAAAATACATAAATCTACAACTAATACAAAATAGAATAAAATAAAGAGACTTAAACACGCAAAATATATACCATAAAATATTAATTAAAAATAATAACAATGACATATATTTACTTTCGAGTGGTTTTCAGGGTGCCAACGCGCTATTCTCGCTCCAAACTCAGATTGCGATCGGCGAGCGATGTGTGATGGCGCTGGCGAGTGGCACGGCGGTCAAACTGACGGCTCTACCGCCGCCCAACCCGCCGAGGATCAAGGTATGTAGTTCCACCTGTGGGCTGATTAACAATATTTTTTTAAGACTGTGATTATAAATACTAAACTCTCATAATGTTTTGCAGGCTTCGGAAAACGACAAAGATGCGCTAGAACTGCAGAAGGCGCTTTGGGACACTTTTAACGCGAATAAAGCCGTCAACGGATATGACGCACGTAAGTTTATCAAACCAATATAAACCACTTAGGAGACATAAAATACCTTACATACCTTACAGAAGGACGGGAGAGCGGGTGCTAGTAATAATTTAATCAATTTAATTTTTCCAACAGCTATATTATCAGCTTCGGAAATATCAACCAATGGCGCATTAGAGTGCGAGCGAGATGTCCCCGCGCTCGACCTGTGCGCCGACAAGGACGCCTGCGTGCTCGAACTGGACGAGGCCGAGGACGTGAGTATCGAACCCGTAGAGAAGACACACTTAGAGCGAGATGTCCCCGCGCTTGACCTGTGCGCCGACAAGGACGCCTGCGTGCTCGAACTGGACGAGGCCGAGGACGTGAGTATCGAACCCGTAGAGAAGACACACTTAGAGCGAGATGTCCCCGCGCTCGACCTGTGCGCCGACAAGGACGCCTGCGTGCTCGAACTGGACGAGGCCGAGGACGTGAGTATCGAACCCGTAGAGAAGACACACTTAGAGCGAGATGTCCCCGCGCTTGACCTGTGCGCCGACAAGGACGCCTGCGTGCTCGAACTGGACGAGGCCGAGGACGTGAGTACCGAACCCGTAGAGAAGACACACTTAGAGCGAGATGTCCCCGCGCTCGACCTGTGCGCCGACAAGGACGCCTGCGTGCTCGAACTGGACGAGGCCGAGGACGTGAGTATAGAACCCGTGGAGAAGACACACTCAGAGCACTCAATCAGTGTGCAAAACCTGTAAAAAATTAAAAAGCTATGATAGTTCTTTTAAAAAAAATTAGATTTATCTATTTTTTGTATGTAATATCTAAACCTTGTTTGTCCCAGGTGGAGACGGCGCGCGCGCTGTGCAAGCGCAAGGTGCACATGCAGGCCTACACCAGCGCGCTGCAGCTCGCGGACACGCTACCACTGGCCTTCACGCAGGTCTGTGTATTACCACTACATTTTTGAATTGTAGAGTTACAACCTTACAACTAAAAGTATTTTTTTTTTTTAATTTTATTTAAATTTTTTTTTTTTTTTTATAAACTGTGTATTACCACTACATTTTTGAATTGTAGAGTTACAGTTAATTTTTTTTTTTTTTTTTTTTTATAAATGATGGTTGTAGGTGTCCCGCGGTCGCCTGGTGTTGTCGAGCGGGTCGGGGTGCGCGCTGGCGGCGGCGCGGGCGGCGGCGCGCGCGCTGGACGCGGCCGCCTACAAGCTGCGGCGCCGCGCGCCCATCGCACTACACACCACCTTCCAACTGGACCTGCCAGAGGTACCACATCATAACGTTGTAGGTGTCCCGCGGTCGCCTGGTGTTGTCGAGCGGGTCGGGGTGCGCGCTGGCGGCGGCGCGGGCGGCGGCGCGCGCGCTGGACGCGGCCGCCTACAAGCTGCGGCGCCGCGCGCCCATCGCACTACACACCACCTTCCAACTGGACCTGCCAGAGGTACCACATCATAACGTTGTAGGTGTCCCGCGGTCGCCTGGTGTTGTCGAGCGGGTCGGGGTGCGCGCTGGCGGCGGCGCGGGCGGCGGCGCGCGCGCTGGACGCGGCCGCCTACAAGCTGCGGCGCCGCGCGCCCATCGCACTACACACCACCTTCCAACTGGACCTGCCAGAGGTACCACATCATAACGTTGTAGGTGTCCCGCGGTCGCCTGGTGTTGTCGAGCGGGTCGGGGTGCGCGCTGGCGGCGGCGCGGGCGGCGGCGCGCGCGCTGGACGCGGCCGCCTACAAGCTGCGGCGCCGCGCGCCCATCGCACTACACACCACCTTCCAACTGGACCTGCCAGAGGTACCACATCATAACGTTGTAGGTGTCCCGCGGTCGCCTGGTGTTGTCGAGCGGGTCGGGGTGCGCGCTGGCGGCGGCGCGGGCGGCGGCGCGCGCGCTGGACGCGGCCGCCTACAAGCTGCGGCGCCGCGCGCCCATCGCACTACACACCACCTTCCAACTGGACCTGCCAGAGGTACCACATCATAACGTTGTAGGTGTCCCGCGGTCGCCTGGTGTTGTCGAGCGGGTCGGGGTGCGCGCTGGCGGCGGCGCGGGCGGCGGCGCGCGCGCTGGACGCGGCCGCCTACAAGCTGCGGCGCCGCGCGCCCATCGCACTACACACCACCTTCCAACTGGACCTGCCAGAGGTACCACATCATAACGTTGTAGGTGTCCCGCGGTCGCCTGGTGTTGTCGAGCGGGTCGGGGTGCGCGCTGGCGGCGGCGCGGGCGGCGGCGCGCGCGCTGGACGCGGCCGCCTACAAGCTGCGGCGCCGCGCGCCCATCGCACTACACACCACCTTCCAACTGGACCTGCCAGAGGTACCACATCATAACGTTGTAGGTGTCCCGCGGTCGCCTGGTGTTGTCGAGCGGGTCGGGGTGCGCGCTGGCGGCGGCGCGGGCGGCGGCGCGCGCGCTGGACGCGGCCGCCTACAAGCTGCGGCGCCGCGCGCCCATCGCACTACACACCACCTTCCAACTGGACCTGCCAGAGGTACCACATCATAACGTAGGTGTCCCGCGGTCGCCTGGTGTTGTCGAGCGGGTCGGGATGCGCGAAAAAACACTTTATTGTACTCCAAAACAAACAAAAAATTACATCATACAACAAAAGGAAACCAGTGCAATGGGCGGCTTTATCGCTAAAGAGCGATCTCTTCCAGGCAACCTTTGGATTACTTACACATTACACCTCTCTGGGTGTCCATGGGTCAGTCTAATGTTATCTAGAGGGTCAAGTTGTGGGTTGGCGCGAGCGTTGGACTTGAGACGTAGGGCGCCCATAGCTCTGCTCACGTTCATATTTGTAATTATTTTGTTAGTTTATATATCTGTCAATATATTTACCCTTTACCTAACCTACCCTTTTCTGTTTTACAGGACGAGATTCAACTAGTAGTATCAGGCACAGCCATCCCCCTAGCGGACCCGAAAGAGATAGAATCTCGTCAGAGCAGTCGCGCGTCTCAGAACAACAGTCAGGGCAGCGGCGCCGATGACGACATCTTCCAACTGGATGAGGAGCAGCGGCCGCAGGAGGTGGAGGAGAAGGCGCTGGCTAACGGACATGTGGGTCTAGATAGACAGATTTATAGATTATTTTAGATTTCCAGCCACATTCGCAAATCCGTATGTCTATCATGAGATCTAGCAATCTACACTCGCTAGCGACTGCATTTAAAAACAAATGAAAATTTTAACAGCGCCTCTAGTGGATAGTTGGGTATCAAGTTAAGTCGAGTTAAGTCAAGTCCGTTAGACGAGGCGCTGCTTGCCTAGATATTGACGTTTCTAATACTGTAGTTCCCGCATTAACCGTGTGTCTTGAAAGGTGGCGCGGGCTCTACGTAACCGCTGTAGTAACAAATTCAAATTTCAAATTTATTTTACTCAAACTTTAGGAACACTAGGTACACTTAGTTTCGTCAAGTACTTAGTTATATCAAACAATTTTTTAGGTATTGTCATAGATTTAACTATTACAACTCCTGGTAGACATACAGATGTGTCTGTCTCATTCTAACGCACTGCGGTTGTTGTTATCCTCTCTCTTCCCCACAGGTGGGCGGGGCTGTGACGCTGACGACGCTCCCGTGCGTGGGGCGGGGCGCGGGCGGGGGAGGGGCGGGGCGCGCGCGGCGGCTGTGCGCGCTGCGGCTGCTGTTCGTGCGCGAGACCACGGCCGTGCGCGAGCTGGGCGGACTCAGCGGGTTCCTGCACACATTCACGTGCGAGGTAATGTGGCGGGGGGGGCGGGGGGGCGGGGGGGCGCGCGGCGGCTGTGCGCGAGACCACGGCCGTGCGCGAGCTGGGCGGACTCAGCGGGTTCCTGCACACATTCACGTGCGAGGTAATGTGGCGGGGGGGGCGGGGGGGCGGGGGGCGCGCGGCGGCTGTGCGCGAGACCACGGCCGTGCGCGAGCTGGGCGGACTCAGCGGGTTCCTGCACACATTCACGTGCGAGGTAATGTGGCGGGGGGGGCGGGGGGGCGGGGGGCGCGCGGCGGCTGTGCGCGAGACCACGGCCGTGCGCGAGCTGGGCGGACTCAGCGGGTTCCTGCACACATTCACGTGCGAGGTAATGTGGCGGGGGGGCGGGGGGGGCGGGGGGCGCGCGGCGGCTGTGCGCGCTGCGGCTGCTGTTCGTGCGCGAGACCACGGCCGTGCGCGAGCTGGGCGGACTCAGCGGGTTCCTGCACACATTCACGTGCGAGGTAATGTGGCGGGGGGGCGGGGGGGGCGGGGGGCGCGCGGCGGCTGTGCGCGCTGCGGCTGCTGTTCGTGCGCGAGACCACGGCCGTGCGCGAGCTGGGCGGACTCAGCGGGTTCCTGCACACATTCACGTGCGAGGTAATGTGGCGGGGGGGCGGGGGGGCGGGGGGCGCGCGGCGGCTGTGCGCGCTGCGGCTGCTGTTCGTGCGCGAGACCACGGCCGTGCGCGAGCTGGGCGGACTCAGCGGGTTCCTGCACACATTCACGTGCGAGGTAATGTGGCGGGGGGGCGGGGGGGCGGGGGGCGCGCGGCGGCTGTGCGCGCTGCGGCTGCTGTTCGTGCGCGAGACCACGGCCGTGCGCGAGCTGGGCGGACTCAGCGGGTTCCTGCACACATTCACGTGCGAGGTAATGTGGCGGGGGGGCGGGGGGGCGGGGGGCGCGCGGCGGCTGTGCGCGCTGCGGCTGCTGTTCGTGCGCGAGACCACGGCCGTGCGCGAGCTGGGCGGACTCAGCGGGTTCCTGCACACATTCACGTGCGAGGTAATGTGGCGGGGGGGCGGGGGGGCGGGGGGGCGCGCGGCGGCTGTGCGCGCTGCGGCTGCTGTTCGTGCGCGAGACCACGGCCGTGCGCGAGCTGGGCGGACTCAGCGGGTTCCTGCACACATTCACGTGCGAGGTAATGTGGCGGGGGGGCGGGGGGGGCGGGGGGCGCGCGGCGGCTGTGCGCGCTGCGGCTGCTGTTCGTGCGCGAGACCACGGCCGTGCGCGAGCTGGGCGGACTCAGCGGGTTCCTGCACACATTCACGTGCGAGGTAATGTGGCGGGGGGGCGGGGGGGCGGGGGGCGCGCGGCGGCTGTGCGCGCTGCGGCTGCTGTTCGTGCGCGAGACCACGGCCGTGCGCGAGCTGGGCGGACTCAGCGGGTTCCTGCACACATTCACGTGCGAGGTAATGTGGCGGGGGGGCGGGGGGGGCGGGGGGCGCGCGGCGGCTGTGCGCGAGACCACGGCCGTGCGCGAGCTGGGCGGACTCAGCGGGTTCCTGCACACATTCACGTGCGAGGTAATGTGGCGGGGGTGCGGGGGGGCGGGGGGCGCGCGGCGGCTGTGCGCGCTGCGGCTGCTGTTCGTGCGCGAGACCACGGCCGTGCGCGAGCTGGGCGGACTCAGCGGGTTCCTGCACACATTCACGTGCGAGGTAATGTGGCGGGGGGGGCGGGGGGGCGGGGGGCGCGCGGCGGCTGTGCGCGAGACCACGGCCGTGCGCGAGCTGGGCGGACTCAGCGGGTTCCTGCACACATTCACGTGCGAGGTAATGTGGCGGGGGTGCGGGGGGGCGGGGGGCGCGCGGCGGCTGTGCGCGAGACCACGGCCGTGCGCGAGCTGGGCGGACTCAGCGGGTTCCTGCACACATTCACGTGCGAGGTAATGTGGCGGGGGTGCGGGGGGGCGGGGGGCGCGTGGCGGCTGTGCGCGCTGCGGCTGCTGTTCGTGCGCGAGACCACGGCCGTGCGCGAGCTGGGCGGACTCAGCGGGTTCCTGCACACATTCACGTGCGAGGTAATGTGGCGGGGGGGCGGGGGGGCGGGGGGCGCGCGGCGGCTGTGCGCGAGACCACGGCCGTGCGCGAGCTGGGCGGACTCAGCGGGTTCCTGCACACATTCACGTGCGAGGTAATGTGGCGGGGGGGGCGGGGGGGCGGGGGGCGCGCGGCGGCTGTGCGCGAGACCACGGCCGTGCGCGAGCTGGGCGGACTCAGCGGGTTCCTGCACACATTCACGTGCGAGGTAATGTTACCTCTCAAGTTTTTTTTTATTTAATTAATATAATACAAAAGTATTTATTGTTACACCACATTACAAAAAGAAACACATAGAAATATAGTGAAACAATGGGCGGTCTTATTGCTAAGAGCGATTTCTTCCAGGCAACCGTGGGATGGCATATTAGGATAATATTATTAGAAGAGAAATAAAGCAGTGGCTTAGTTTATATTTTGTATTTGTATTTATTTATTTAATCTTTAAAGTAGGTACATTTAATAACTGATTTTCTGCCAAACTGCGCAGCAGTTTATATTTATATGAACAATAATAATAGAATAATAATAATACTTAATATAATAGTTAAGTTATAATGGACGTTTATAATGGACGTTGAGGTAGACCGGTGTGTGTGGGCGCGCTACCAGCACCTGTAGTTGTCGGCGTCGTTTGGTTTTAAATATGTATATGGGTGAATAAAATAAAAAAAAATTGTTAAATGTGTATAGTAAAACCATTCTAAAAATGAACTCCCCTCCACAAAACCGTGATGATTTCAACGTGTGTGAGGAAATACAGAAAAACAGAATACACAGAAAAAAAAACAGAATTCGTTGAAGTGGCGTTCATTTTAGAAATGGTTTTACTATACCTATATATAACTTTAGTAAGTATTGTCCTAATATGATTGAGTTTGCAGGTGTTAGCGATTCTCCGCGCGTACGCGGCGGCGCTCGGCGGCAACGCGCTCACGTCCTTCTACATCACACAACTCATGCTGCAGGACAATGCACATAAGAATCAGGTATTGTCCGATAACTTACATCTTAGTTTTTCTTATATATTTATTTTATTTGTCACCATGCACAGTCACTTTGCACAGTGCAGGCCAAAGGCCTCATATTTAAAATCAAAAGACTCAAATAAAATTTTATTCTTAGAATCTGTATGTATGTAATTAATTAAGAGTAAAATATAATAATTAAAGTACTAGCTCAATCAGTATCAAATATAAATATCTAATATATAAAATTCTCGTGTCACAGTTTTCGTTGCCATACTCCTCCGAAACGGCTTGACCGATTTTGATGAAATTTTTTGTGCTTATCCGGTATCTATGAGAATCGGCCAACATCTATTTTTCATCCCCCTAAATGTTAAGGGTAGTCCACCCCTAATTTTTTTTTTATAAATTATTTATATGGCAAAAAAACTTTTGCCGGGTCAGCTAGTAATTTATAAAAAACTCAATGTTCTTTGTTTCAGGGTCAATGTCTTCTATCCGTGGGCGGCGACGTGGTCCATGTATCGTATTAGATAATGTAAGCACAATATGACATATCTACTGACAAATACAAATAGCACTAGCTTAATAAGGTGGACTAATTATTGCCATTTTACCATCTACTAATATTTTAAGTTTGTAAGAATGTATAGATTTTAGTTAACTACTCTTTCACGCAAAAACTAGTCAATGGATTTTGATGAAACTTCACAATAATGTAGCTTATTATATCAGAATAACACATTATGCTACTTTTACATAGCCATAAGTTACATAGCCAGGTTACATATAATATACAGGGCGTCCCACGGCAATGCCACATGGAGGGAAAGTACCTTAAATATTGTAGATTGAACATTTAACTGAAAGAAGACATTATTTGAATTTAAAAAACAATTTAAACTGCATTCAAAGATATTTAAATAATTACATGGTTGAACCGGGAATCGAACCCGTTACACGAAAAAAATTATTATCCTATAGCTTTTTCATACCGATCGAAAGGTTTCATCATAAGGATTTTTTTTGCTAAATAACACAGTGTAAGAAATAAATGGAAGACCATGATTTTTAACATTTAATGTGAAATATGAATGCAGTTTAAATTGTTTTTTAAATTCAAATAATGTCTTCTTTCATTAAAATGTTCAATCTACAATATTTAAGGTACTTTCCCTCCATGTGGCATTGCCGTGGGACGCCCTGTATACTTAACACAAATTTCTTTAATACAAGTTTAGTGGCGATTATTTTTAAGACTTATTGACTATTCTAAGCCAATTTTACTAGTCATCTATCACTAGCCATGACAGTATGATATTTAAACGCAAAACAGTCAACCAAACTATACCATAGGGCCAAAATAAAGTTAGATTTGACATGCACATCAAGTTTTACACGAAAAATTACAGTACTTTACGGTTGTTAATGACAAAATAGAGCTTTATTTCTGTTTTTTTTTAATAATCCTATACGATTATTGAACGTTCATTGTGTATAGGGTTTCAAAAGCACCCTGGCGGTGAAAATTTTTATGATTTATGATTATAAGTATTAACTTCTGTGTTTCACTTTCAAAATTTTCGTGAGTTATATTATACTATTCATTTTAAAAACGGGAATTACTCCTTTGTAAATACGTGAGTAATTCCCGTTTTTAAAATGAACTTCTATGTTGTGTTTATGTGCCAAATAAATGTATTCTATTCTTTATTAATCTCTATATCAAGACAATATCGATAGATAGACAAAATAGTCCTTTTTTTATTGGTCATTTATATATTTTTCTGTGATTTTTCGTTGAAAACTCATGTGAATTCTACAATATCTAGCATAAGATAAAATCTTTTAAAATATTGTAAAATTAATAATGCTGGAAAATGGGTAATTATAATTGTATTAAAGTTGAGACTTTTAAGCTAAATTCTTTAGAATTTAATCTCTTATAACGAAATTGTATAAAATTGTTCAATTCATAAACAAATGAATATTATTTGTGTTTAGCGAACATTTATTAAAAAAATAAACGAGCACCTACCTAACCAATTGTGTATTAGGTATTGTATTAAAAAAATCGTTTATAGATTTAAAATTTGTACGAAGTTTGTACTTAATTATAATTATACGCCTATTTATGAGCCTAGGGTACCTAAATTAAGAGTTGATTATATCAAAAATGGTATTTCTTCTCTTTTTCGCGCTTTTTTATTCTATAAATTATAAATACACGCAAGATACTGTCTATCTTTATGTTGCGTTTTGTTAAATTTTGATAAACTTTTATACAACTAATCTATAGCTTAGTGGATATTTAGTTTTCCTATTTTAAAAATAACTTATTGTTATAAATTATGATTGTTGACAAACCATCTATTTTTATTTTTACTTACGTATGGCACATTAACACATTTTACGTAGTTAAGTGCTACATCTTCACCACGCTTTGTGTCGATATACTTTTTCATGTTTGCACATTATTATTTTACTTGCCAATATTTAAAAACGCAAAATGTTTGTTATTTAATTTTAGATGTGTTTTTAAGTAGGTAATGTTATGCATTTTATATTCGAAAAATAAATATATAATTAAATTCTTCATGAATTTACTGTATAAAAAATTACAACGAGGCAACTTTTGAAATATATTATTTGTAAAATCATCAAAGGTCGCAAGATTTATTCTTGTGACCTTAGATTTTAGATCTTGAATTGATTTTGAATTAAAAATGATCATCAAAAGTCGCTACTGTTTTCAATTACCTCCCTAATAATGAAATGTTTTGTGATTTTGGAAATGCAGACGAAATATATAAAAATTGAATATATATCAAAGTATTTTAATTAGTATCCTTTTTAGCCGACTTAAAAAAAGGAGGAGATATATCAAATAGTAGGGATAGTAATGTGTCGGTCTGCTTGTCCTGTAGTATTGAGGTGAAATGAATTCTATTCACACTGTGAAACACTTTATGGTGTTTGTAAAATAAATATTTTGCATTGAATAAAACAACAACGGCTTGTCATAAATACGTTATTTATTTAAAACGCCATAATTAAATACTCTTAACAAATGAATGCCAAAATTTGGCACAAAACTATAACTTACTTCTAGTAATACTTCGATAAGTACATTAGTGTATCTTAGATTATCTTGAGAGAGAGGTTTAGACTTTAGATTTTTAGATTGATCTATACAAGTGATGATTGAAAAAATTATATAAATTTTATATATATTTAAGCGTAGTTGAAAAACATTTTAAATAGAACCTAGTTCATTTATATTTGGTGATGTTTCACAAAAAGCTATACTTGATATACACCTTATATTCTAATAGAAACTTGGAAGGTACATTCTGGTTTTTAAACATATGTGTTTGTATTATAATTATTGTATTAGCTTCTGCAATCTTCCTATTTGGCAATAGATAACGTACAATTTTAAAATAATTTAACATGTTTTATTATATTTTTCTTAGCCTTCTAAGTATGTAGGTTATAATTCTAATAATACTGCTATTATAGAGCCGATCTGTTAGTAAATTTTACGCATTGACAAAGAAAACGTCTTATATAGATCTCACGATACAATAATCAGCCCTAACTAACTAAAATAGAGTGCATTTTCTTACTAGTGGGAAATCCACGAACCTCTGGATATAGCAAAGTTTCATCCCAGTGTGTGGGACATCGTCAGGGTTGTAAGAACCTGGATCCTTTGTACAAAGGGTATTAGAAGAATATTTAAATTAAAATAGTTTTCAATCACCACTTCATAGCCTTAAACAACGAAGGAACCTTAACATTTGGACGAAATAACTCAACGGTTCAAATCATTGGTTGTCTGGTTGCGTTCGCGGGTAGACGCGTCAGCGGCGGCGGCCGAAGCGGAGGAACGAGTGCACCACGTCTTGTCGCTTCATGCCGGAGTCCAGGAGTTGAGGGTAGTCGCGCACCAGAGCTGGAATGGAATCACTCTTGTAAAGCCTACTGGTGCGGGCCACGGACACATACCATGGTTATTTACTAAATCAAATGTGGTTCGTTATGTTATTAACCTACGCATTCATAGAGATCTCTCTGGCGCAGCGAACCAAGGTCCGCCTGCGACGTATGAGGTTACGGGTTCGATTCCCGTCTCGGGACCTTTATGATATACCTTGTTTTGATCGCTGCTTTTCCAGTACTGGTGTAAAAAGCTGTTGGCCCATCTCAATGGATAGATTTTGAGACGTAAACTTGGTTACAGCTCTAGGTAGCTCTAGGGCCTGGCATAAGCGCACAGTATCGCCTTTCGCCACGACAAAGTGCGCCATTTAACTTTGATGCTGGCCTTACGACATTTGCGTCTTCCTATACTGCTTAAATCTGGTCCATCCATCACATAGTATAAGTCTATTGTGGTAACTCACCCTGGTATTCGGGCACCTGTTCTCCCGCGGCCTCAGCATACAACTCGAGGAAGGTGTTGAGCGCCTGGCAGAAGCGCGCGGCGCGCGGGTCGTCGTCCCCCGCGCCCGCGCACAGCTGCGCCGGCGCCGCGCGCGCGCTCGCCACCAGCGCCAGGACCAAGCACGCGCACGCCACGCGATAGTACTCCGCGCTGGAATAAAATAAAAATAAAATATATCTTTATTTTCTCTCACAAAACAGTACCTACTTAAAATAAGGGTTACATAAAGTTGTGGATATTAAATGGTTTAAAAGAAATAATAATCTAGATTGAGATTAAATACATTTGTGGTCGTACTGGAAAACTTTGTGAGAGACTGGTGCCTGAGATAGGTTCGATAGAACCTGTATTACAGGTCACCAGGCCCACCACTCGAAAAACAAATATTAAGAGGGTGATAGACGCCATGACCTTGCTCGAGTGGGCGTGGCCAACGAAAATGTTCCGCACCTCACCTTAGAATTATTACGCGCAGCGCTAACCAGCTTAGTTGTGGAGCATACAATAGACAATAGTAGGGGAGAGTGGGGTAAATGCGAACGCGGGGTAAACCCGAACACAACGGTTCTGATATGTTAGAAAGAGATATACATATTTCACTTGTCGCTATTTCAAAGATCACGCCACCACTAGTGCCAGACAACGACCCGAGCAACGCGGACGCACGTACTTTTTAAGGTATGCAATTTGTTATATTATGCAAGATTTTGATGTAATTTTTTCGTAAATTCAACTTGATATTACTTGATTTTTATTAACAATATGTATTTAACTTTTACTTACAGGAATTCTTACATAATAAGGCTTATAAATAACATTGACGTAATCGGCAAAAGTAATACAACCTAAAATATTTAACTCAATAAATTTTTTTCGATTTGGCGGGGTAATGGCGAACTAACATTTCGGATAATCTTGAATGTTCGTCATTACCCCATCATTTTGTTGATTCCCAGTTAATCTAATTTGTATTATTGTTCCAGATGCCTCTTAATTACAAACTAAAAACAGAGACGAAATACAGTCTAGAAGATCTCAAAAAGGCTATAAATGATGTTCAAACCAATATTCGTAATTACCCCACATGGTGTTCGTATTTACCCGACAATGTCGGGGAAAGCCGAATACATAAGAGTTTTGTTTTTTGTTCATATGTTCATACTTTATTAAAAAAATATAAATGTTGTATAGTTAATTCATTGCATAGATAAGTAAACTGTATAATAAAACAATTAGAGAAGCTTTGAGATCAAATTTCACTGTTTCATTTGAGTTTTCCCTTAGGTGTTCGTGTTTCCCCCACTTTCCCCTATGTATTCTAGTAGGTCGCGCAAAAATAAAATGGTTCAGCGGGACACTAGACTTTCATTCAGAACCCTGCTGTGCACCTTTAAATTATTCATGAAAAACTGCCCGGACGAATGTGGACTAAATCTTCTGCATTTGCTTATTAAATAATTTAAGTTTTTATTAAAAGCTCCTGCTGTAACTGTGAAGGTCATATTGTGGAAACTAGCATGTTTTGATAACTTGGGATGGAAGCCCAAAAATGTCTATCTTTGGAATCTTCACTCATGTGCCTATATAAATTAGTCTCATGATTAGACAGAAACTTTATTTCCATAGAAACACAATGATTTTCATGGACACGTCATAAAAAAAGTAAGTATAGTAAAACCATTCTAAAAATGAACTCCCCTCCACAAAATCCTGATGATTTCAACGTGTGAGAGGAAATACAGAAAAACAGAATAAACAGAAAAAAAAAATTCAGAATTCGGTAGAGGGGCGTTCATTTTAGAAATGGTTTTACTATACCTATATACCTACCTATGCACCGAAAATTCTATTTAGATTCACGACAAAAGTTAGTATTTAAATTTTTTAATCATTCTAATAGGCCAGATAGGTACTTCCGTGTTCATCAATCAAGATTTCGTCCAGCCACTAAACATTTTGTTCATTTTAGAGCCCTATCCTGAATATTAACGACGTATCGCTTAAAGCCGCTACAAATTGGTCACGTAATAAAACTTTCATTCATGGTTACTTTGATTTAGTTTTAAGCTTGTTTATGTTTCGGCTAAGGGCTTAAGAATCCGGCTCCAGATACGACGCCATTTCGCGTGCAAAATTAAAATGAATAAGATGCCTATTATGCTAAGATTCTTATATTGTTAGGATAGGACCTTTTAAATATTTTTGGATTTATGTAGAGATTATTTGCATTTAGCTTTGGTTTAACCGACCTGGTTAGTTGGTAAAAAAGTAAATATATTATAGGTACCTTGAGACCTTTTAAACAACTGGTATGAAATAAATATTTTGTATTCTGGTTATGTCATCTTAGAACAAATACATTAATTATTTTGTAATGCACAAGGAAATAAAACTGTCCTTCGGGTCGGGTTGTAGATTCACTTCCACACAAATATTTTCTTACTTTATTTAGGAACCTATCTAAATAAAGCTAGATTTACTTAGCCAACTAGTCTACTCAGCTCAAAGGATGAAGTAATGACCACCCAAAGTAATGATTTTAAGATTTAAGATTTTTAAGATTTATGTCATTTATTTCCATAAAATCCTAAAGATCACTTGGACAATAGCAATTTAAATCGAATTTGGGCCCATTATTGTTTACAAAAACGCCATTTCCTTCGTACAAACACAGTTAAATTCAATTTACTGCTATTACAAACTTTTACCGTTTTATCATCCGTCCCAAGTTTCTCAACCGTCCCCAGAAAGGGTAGTCGTCACTTGTTTATTATGTTATACCTACTCGTATATTTTAGGACACCTTTTTTGTCCTTGTTCTAAACCTAAGTAGGTATAATGTATTTTATCGTTATTTAGATTGCTCTTGGTGATTTTAAGGTTTTGGTACCTAATGATTTTGTAGGATTTCAATAAAAAAAAACTCAAGAACTGAACGCAGAAGAGTAGGAAGTAGGTATGTTGGATGTTGAACAGTGACAACTTCAAAAAGAAGCGCCCAACGTGGAGATTAAGAGTCTCATGCTCTACCGACTGAGCTAGCCGGGCTTGATACATTGAATCGAAATTGGCTTACAATTTACAGACGATGGATACAAGGATCTTGGCATCCTGCACCTTACAAAGGCTGCAACCGATTCTTCTTTCGTATCGAATCACTTTATTTTAATGAGCGCAGTGAATCCACAATTGTCTTTGGAACTGAGTACGATACAAATAGAAGATATTTACACAGATCTGCCCGTTTTGTGGTTTATACCTGTATCAGAAATGTTTTGAAAATGAAAACTAACGGAAGTTTTCATTTTCCAACCCTTCAAAGATCATAGTTTAAGTTTTCATACCCCGGGGAAAATCCTTTGCAATTTGTTAGTTTTAATTACCAAGCAAATATTTTGAGGGAAATTCTCATTATGACCGATGCCTCCCAAGGGAAAGAATTTACATTTTAACGAGTGAAAATTGTAACATACCTTTTAGTTGGTGCGATAATATTACATTACCCTAGAGACTTGGAATAATAGGTACCTAGGTACTACATAAATAAGGTGAATTATACTAACCCTATTTTGTTACCCTCAGGGTCTTTAGGTTTATTTTAATTTTGCAACCCCGCTTGTTATGTGTTATTTTAGCATTATGTGTGAGTTATGCAAATTATTTTAGCATTAATTTTCGTATACCGTAAAACACTCCAACATTGCCCACATTTTTCGAATAATTTCAATTTTTGTTATTTTTTTGTATGGGGACACAAGTATTTTCTATTCGCATCTGCAACTATAGGATATTTTGCATGTATTATTTTATTAGATTTTGTTATTCGTCAATATTAAATCAAGTACTTATTTTATTATTTTTAAAGGCGGGCAATGTTATCTCGACTTATTGCCAACATTGCCCACGTTGATTTTTGATGCAAATCTCTCCTCTCCGGCCTCTAATCAGCTGACAGCAAAACCTGTAGAAGAATTATGACCAAAACTGGCCATTACTTTAAAACTAAAGCGAATCCATGACAGGTTTCCTACCAAAATCCATGTTAGGCTAGTTGGGCAAAATTACCCTGACCTTGTTAGCATTTTCCATACAATTCGCTTTTCGCCTTTAGTAAAGTGATAGGGTTGGTACATCTCAGTAAACTGTTCTTGACTTTTTATTTCTTTTTATGTTAATAAAAAAACAAGATTATCTTCTATTGAATTATTTAAAAAACTTTCAAGTAACATGTTTGATTCAACAGATTCACATGCAAGTATTAATATTTATTCCGTGTTATTTTTAATACATTCTGGTTCCAATCTTTCGTCTTGACTTTCTTTGACGAATTCGAGATTTGTTCTTGCTTTTAAGAAATAATAAAAATAAATTATCTAAATAATCAAGATAATAATAATTAGCAAAAAAAAAAAAACTCGGATGTGTCAACCCTAAGCTTATTTTGACTGCGGGCAATGTTGTCAATAGTAGATCGCAAAAATACTAGATAACTTTGCCCACCTTTATAACTTTAGTTATACAAGAGCTGCATCAGTGACAATAACGGTATAATAATACCTTAAGTTTTTTGTACAACATAATATAAATTAAACTCATCTGTGTTTTCTTCATCACGCACAATCCACTTTTGAATTTTCACCAAAATTTGCCCGCAAAAATACACTCTGTCTTTGACGAGTTCCAACAAGTTACTGAGTGACGTTAGCGTTACATCCAATAGACAGTGGTGCTAAACACAAAACCTATTTTCTACCAAAGTCAATAAATGTTACCATAGTATTCAGATATTTTTGCTATTAAAAGTTTTGCTTAAAAATTGGTCTTCGGGCAAAATTACCCTCGGTGGCAATGTTGGAGTGTTTTACGGTATAAGTTCACCAATTCCATAAGTTGTTTTGTCTGTAAACTTAAAAGCTTGATAGTTAGATAATAGATGATACTAAGTAGGTAGGTACCTACCTAACTACTAAAAATAGTGACTCTTTTTATAAAGAGTTACTTACATTAAGTAGTCCTTAAACAAATAAATATAAATATTATGTTTTTTAATGTAATTGATTGTGTGTGTGCAAATCTATCTATTGAAATGAAGAAATACTCAACAACCTAACATGCAGAATGCAATTCGATAAGATAAAAATACAACCTCATTTTCAAAACTCTTTTCGGCCCTTCCAATATGTCCGTCGTTTTTTATTTCACACGCAAAAAGCAAAGTGGATATTGAATGCTATTTGGTTAGTTGAAGGCAATAAGTGTAATATTACAAAGCTCGTGGCATTCTTATGGAAAAGCCTAAAGGTTTGGGGTCTGTATGTCCCGCGCATACCAATGTCAATGGGTTGGTTTTTATCAAGTTTAGTAAGAAAACGATTGTTAAAGCTTATGGGATATTGGAAGGCGAGGCCACTTTGAATATAATATAATATATATATAATATTTGAGGTGTGAAAAGAAACACCATCTCTCTTGTTTTTTTGTCGGTTGTTAAAAATAAGGTAGGTTGTATAAAATGTTTAAGACCAAGATCTTTAATCCAATTACCTACGCTTTATTTACTTAAAATACCTATGTATTATTTAAACCTTAAAATGAAACTTAAGTACTTAATAATTAAAATTACAGATAAGTAATATTTTTTTAAACATATTTTCATTTTTTTAAATTAAAATTAATATAATTAAATGAGGAGCTCAAACAACCTAAGGGAGGGTTCCCAAGTCCCGATTTACCCTAAAGCCTTATAAAGGCTCCGTAGGTTTCAAGTACCTACCTACCTGTATATTAAAGTTTATTGGCTAAGCTTATATTGCCTCCAGATCTGCAAACAAGAGATAAGCCTCATCAAAGTGGTTTTTATAAGTTGAAAGCTTTTCTGAGGCGCATTGTATAGAACTTCACTAGATCTATCCTATGGCTTAGTCCGAGTTACAAACTTGATAGTACCTAGTAAACTATATTAAAACTTACAGTTTTTCGATTTTTATGATATAATCACAAGTAGAGTTAAGTACCTACCTAATATAATAATTAATCTTTAAAAGTTTAGGGAGAGCTTTAGTTTTTGTATAAGTATCTACCTATCAATTACCGACATTTTATTATTTGAAATGTAAGTAATTTAAATGTACTTACGTAATAAACATCGACCCAAATCCAAAAGAATTGACACAAAATTTTTTCACTAACAAAGTCACGTCACTTTTACAAAGCACATTTCAAGCAAAAATGAACTTTCGTTTTCGAACGCTTTCCCAAAACAAATGCACTTATGTCACTTTTCAAAAGTAGAACCGCGTTCGTAACTAGTGATGTTCTAAAATAATATTTACTTTTCAAAATTAGAACAGCGTTATTTGCTATGCTAGGGACGTTCACGTTCTAATATATTTATCGATAGTTGTGTTACACATCGACCGTAAGGCCCACTCAGTCATTGATCACTGAAGGCACTGCAGAAATGCTCATGCATTTAAGACTCGGTTTGGAAGCTTGTGTTTTCTCCATAAGGTCATCAAATTCCGATGACCAATATGGCCATGGGGGATTTTGCGCCGAAAAGATTTATTAATAGAAAGTTTGTGATTCTAAATTAAGTATATTAAGTATTTCTATTGATTGCTTGATTGATTTTGTCACAAGTCATCACCATCAATCAGCCCCCCCGTTTTTATTTCCGGTGAAATAATAACCATTCTTACAGAGATTATATTAATTATGATTAATTGATATATCATCATCATAATAACACATAACGACAGGTTAGTGTAGGTACCACAGGTCTCCCCAATAGAACCCACTATTTTGGGCTTTTCGATATCAACAAGCCTACCAAGGGTGGCGATCACAGCTTTATTTCCATGTTTTTAACCTTCCCTGGGCTACTAGGACTATTTTAAAACCAAAGCACCTAAATCCGCCCAGCTGTTTTTGAGTTATGAATTACAACTAAAAGGAGCAATGATTTTAATATAATAGATAAAAGTTTCTGAACATTCAATATCAATTGATTCTAAATACATATACTTAATATAAGTACCTAAATAAATGCTATAATACGTCATCAACATCATCATTATTCAACGAATAGAATTACGAAATATACAACCTATATTGGGTATAAGTAGGTATAAGGCGTTTAAGGATGTAGCTTCAACCTTTACAACCTCGAAATCGTTGTTCATTTTATAAAGCGAGTAGGTACCTAAATAAACACCACCTAATGAGGTAATGAGTAATATAATCGGCATAACAGAAGAGCACAGTGTAGGTATTTTATATTTATTTTGGAATCTAATCAAGTCCACAAATATTTAATGAACTAGCCGACCCGCCAGCAGCTTTTCTTACGTTTGATTAGGTTATATTTGTAAGGTTCAGAACAAATAATTTTAAGATCTATTAATTATACCACATGAATGACTAAATAAATGAAATGAAATGAAATGAAATATACATACAGGTTGTTAATAACACTGAAATATTTTTACAAATCGGACCATCAGCGGTTTCTGAGATTAGCGCAATCAAACAAACAAACAAATAATCATACGAACTTCAGCGTTATAATAATTAATGGTAAGTATAGTATAATATAAAAAACTAACATTTCTAAAGCCTCTACTATCCAACCAATACGTTTTAAACCTTATTTCTTAAAGACATCGTGTTGTCAAATGAAATTGGATAAGTAACCGGTATTTAAGACCCAAGTGGTCATAATAAGTTTCAATTAAAGTCCACAACTGCAGTTACTGTTGCCGTTTAACCTGATAATAGCCGTGCGGTCATCGCGACCACGCTAATTGATATGTGACACCTAGGAATTGGCCTTTATTTGTGGCGAATAAGAACTTATTACAGACTACAGACCACCCAAGACTTACAAGGATTAACGTTTACAAAGAAAAGCTTTAAGTTTATAAAAAGGTTTGTTGTCATTTTAAAAGCCGAAAATCTTGCTTTTTTCCTTGTTTATTAACCGTGATTAAACCTCGAGACAACTTGTAAGTACATAAGTACTTTATCAAGTCCTTTCAATTAATTTCTACTTTTAAACCTTCTTAAAAGTATATATAATAGGTATAAACATTTAAACGTTTTTTTACGTTGTAAAGTTTTTGACAATGTGTAAGTACATGAGCATTCAACAACTTTAAACAAACATTAACTGTTTTCAACGTCGATTACATGATTTGTAATGACCGATACGAGTAGGTAATTAAGGATTTGTTTATTTTCACTAATAAACCATTCTAAACGTATAAACAACTAACAGACGTGAAATTTTACCTATCTAAATGGTATTTTAAATAAGAATAATAATACTTTATTGATATGTAGTTGTGTTAACTTTACAGACTGGTTTCTTTTCGGAACTTTACGCAAGCTAGGTTAAATCAACATGTCGGTAAGACAAATGGTTCGCAATAGACACCTGTCGGTATAATAGTGACAAATTGTGGAGAGAATGAGATGCACGATGGTATTGGACAGCGAGCTGATGTGAACAAATCTCGGCATCTGTAGTCCACGGCTGATTCACCTGACGTCACTATTGAGATCCAAGGGTATGAGTCACTCACGCTTTCTTTATTTTGATTACGAAACGGATTTTTTTAATTTTGGGTGTATGTTGTCAACTGATTTCAATTACAATTTATTTATAAACAAATACTTAGTTGCGTTAAATATTTAAAAATAAATAAATATTGTTGAACAATTTACACAGCAACATCTAGCCCGTGGTTAGTTCGAAGTTTAGGAAGAATAAAATAAATTTCAATCATCTCGGCTGTTTTGATATTATGCAAATACAATCTAGATACTAAAAGAAGTACTTATAAAACTACCTACTCTATCTAGATACTTATCAGAAGTCTTTGTCGTGTTATGATGCTCTATCTACCATACCATTCGAATGTCACCATTAATCTAATGTTTATTATAATACCCCTAAGTAGGTATTTATATTTACGACCTCCTGTAGAGGTGGTAATAAAACCATGTCATAAAGTAAGCGTTATGGTAAATTTATAGATATTGATGTGTTTTTCGTGAAATCTATACAATAAGGTACTAATTTATGAGCTGACAATAATATACATCAATCTATCAATATAATAATAACAATCTTTATTTATTAAAAAGCTTTACATTTTGTTTACAGTGTAGAAAGCACCTTAATAACAGCGTAATAGTGAAATACTTGTGCCAGGTGCTTTCGCTCTACCTATAAATCGTTATTTACTATTATGATTTATTTGTCGAAGAAATATAAGGCATATAAAGCACGCATATACGAGTACCACATTAAAAAAATATCTTTGGTCAAGTAAAATTTTGGTTAAAACTTGTAGATTTATAGTATTTTTTGTATGAGTTTCATGTTTTAAAATAAACATTTATAACAAATAAAAACACACATGGATCTCAACATGTCGGACTCTGCCCAAAACAAAGAACCTTACGGAAACTTCGTTACTACCTGTTGATAATGCCCTTTACAGGGAAAATTGAACAGGAACAAATGAGGATGTATTTGTACAATATCCTTTTTGGGCTGGACAAGAGACAGACAAATATCACAGAAACTTAAGTGCCATTCGGTTCATTAATGATGTTAATTTCGTGCCAATGAGTTTGTAATCCGATATAATTACAGACGTTTTATTAATCGTTTCAGCAACAGTAACTATTCGACGATCTCTATGGCACAGCTGGCTAAGATCCGCCTGTGACGCAGGAGGTTGCGGGCTCGATTCTTGCCTCGGGACAAAAATTTGTACGATCTGCAAATATTTATGTTCTAAGTACAATATAAATATATATGTATGTAGGTACTTATGTATATTCTACTAAGTATATCAGTAAATCTAGCACTCGTAACACAAGCTTTGAGCTGACCACGGGGTTAGTATTGCTGTGTAAATTGTCGTTTTAGTCCATATTTTCATTTTATTTATTTTATATTGATTTGTATTCATAAGTGCAGGGTCATTATAAAATCTAGAACTAGATGCGTATTCGTTACTGGTCCATCTGATAGATGAGACTTCTCTGTCGACAGAAGAGGTAAGGTCATACTTTATTACAGACTACTCGATAACTCTAAGAAAACTGAACTTTTTATGCAACATAAAACTTTCCGCTGGTACAAAGTGAAACAATTTTCAGGTAACTCCGGTCTATTTTCTTTCATAAAGGAGTGTTATCTTTTATTATCTTCAACAGTTATTACGATGTCCCGTATCCTATTTCTATGTTAATGGCAGCTGAACAGAATGTTATATACCTATATTTTTATGTTGTTGCATATATTAAACTATAGAATACCTATACCTAAAGTTAGATATAATATTCATACCTACATAGATTACCCGCAGTCGTATTTTTGTTTTTTTATTGCCGAATTATATATTTGCATAGGTTCTAAAAAGATTTATAATTTTTCAAACTTGACCTTTAGCTGTGCTTTAGCCCTTTGAAATGCTAATTCCGCCGTAGGCTCGGATTAGCAATTATAGTCAAAAGAGTTGTGTTCCTAATTTACATGAAAAACATGACACCTCCCTTAAATATACAAAGGAACTCGTTAACATTTGTGTGTTGGGTTTTCCATTAATTGATAAATTATCTATTTCAAGGATCTACTATTGTTGGATATCGTCATCATTTCAACCTTTGGACCCCCGCTGCAACTTTTTAAACTACACTCTACGAAAAGACTTGGATAGACGCCTATTAGTCGCTTTGGCCATAACTTTGGTGGTCAAGACATACGTGCTTTAGAACGGAATTCCACACTTTAAAATCCACATAGGTACTAGCTACCTCATATGCATTCAAAGCCTATCCTGACAAGCTTGATTGCACTATTCAAAATTTACTCCGCAAATAAGCGCTAATTTTATGCATTCAAATCTGATTAGAAGTCGTCGCGAGTTCCAAAAACTGACAGTTGACAGCTGGGACGCCATGATGGATTCCAAATTCAAATTATGCAAGCGCACGCGCGCGGCCGGCCACTAATTAGTTTCTGACGAATGAGAAGAAAAAGTTGTATGCGATGAACTGGCTTGACTTAGTACTCGTAACAACTTGGTGAAATTAATTTCTTATTAGTATTTTAAATTCGTGTTTTAACGTACAAGTATAACTGTCTAGCATGAGCCCGCGGTTGCATTTTTGTTAATTAAATTAGGTACTTAAACTAGGAGGTACTTAAACTAGTTTGTCTCGGGGCATCACGTAAAACATAGTAACGTTTGACTCATAATGCGGAAAATAGAGCCGTCGTCGCTAAATTGGTCTTGGGGGAATTGGTACAACCACCACACTTACTTACCAGGCTTGTTGATGGCAATAGGTGGCTCAAAACCTACACAAAACTGGTACATAAACCCAATAGACGTTATGGAAAGAGAACGAGATGATATTCTTAGGGAGTCACTACAAAAGTACGAACTTTTGTTATTCCAACTAAGTAATCTGATATTTGCCTGATTGCATCCAAAATGCTCTCGTACCCAACTGCACACTCATCCATCAAACGTAGGTCGATGAACGCGGCTCACATCACACAAAACTGATTATCCGTTTAGTAGCTGTTCGCAATTTTAGTTCATTTGCAAAACTTCCAAGCTATTTGAGCATGGAAATAGTAAAAGCTACTTCTGGGCACGGCTATCTAATATACTTACGTCAATTTAGGTTTTAGTGGAATCTCTATAACCATCAGACTTATCAAGAGCGAGAAGTTAATGTGTCCCAGCAGTGGGAATGTAACATTGGTGATGAAGATGACACGGCATTGATAAGATACCTCCTAAGAACCTTAAATAACAGGAAGCTACAGCCAGAAAGTAAACTGCGTTGAATAGTCATGAAATCCAACATTTATGCAAATTCGAACATGAAAATTTGAGCTATAATAAATTGTGAGATCTGGCGAGGACATAAAATAACCCATTTTGTGCCGCAGTGTTCTTGATCAAACAAATGTTGGAATAACCGCGAATGAATCATCTAACGATACATGGAGACGGGGTCTCTGATTTATGTTCTTATACAGCCATACTCAAACACGTCAGTCAGGCTACACACATAGGATTCAGAGTACTATATACATTTGAGCTTACCTACTTTCTCTTTCTATCGTGCTTAAATTTCATCATCTCTTTACAACTTAACTTGTGTTTAAACTTACAAATAATAAAATCCAATCTTACAACATTTGTTAATATACTTTACCGCTTTATTTATTTAATATGATTTATCAAATATTGCTTTATATTGCTACCAAAAATTCGTTTTTTATATAGGTACACACAATAATTCTTCAGCATCAAACAATTTTAAAATTCCAAGAAACGAAGGCGGTCCGCAAATAAGAACCGCGTATGTTTACCTGCTAACATCAAACAAAGGTAGGTTCCCGAAGGAAATTCATACAAGATTGGTTTTGTTTCAACATTAAATATGTCTTTCTAAATAATGTTCAAAATATGTAATTATTATATGGCATTGAAAATACTTGTAAGCTATAAATACATATAATCCCATTTGCATTGCAATAATGTTGAAAATGTTACCAAATTCATAATTTTTTCAAAATTAATTGCCGATCCAAATAACTGAAAACATTTTAATATGGACTACCTGTTTGAAACTGTTTACAACCTTTGTGAAATTAAATATTATCGATACTTGATAATTAATGTCTCTGTACGAGGACGTCCGACACACGCCTGAAATGATGATTTTAAAACGTTGTCCTAATAAATATGAGGAGATACAACTTATTAGAGATATATCTTGATATTTACCGAGGGTAGCGAACCGACCCTGTACCTTCGGCGATAGGAGCCATCTCGTAATTGACTCGCACCTCGCGGCTATTTGCCCCTTTTAATTTATAACCCACTATGGATATTGTATCTATGTACCTACTTTTATTCATAATTGACCATGTTTTGAAGCTACGTAGCAACTTATTTTAAACATTTTACATTTACAAATCTTAATTATATTATAAATATAAGTAGTAATAATGTAATTCTGACAGAAACTTTTAAATCAATGGGGCATGTAGAAGGGGCTTACTGTAATTATAATTTTTAACTTTAGATGCTTGATTTGCTATAGATTTTTCTTTTTGTATAAATATCTTTTCAACTACATGACCTCATTAAAACAATCGTCAATATCGTTTATATCATATTTTCGTGAAACATGGCTGACGTGTAAACTCACTATAAAATGGACAAATAATGTTTTTTGCAAGTGACATGACGAGCGTATGTCAATATGGATTTTAATTAACGGTTTGTTCAGACATTACACTTTATTGGGGAAATGTTTAAATTATATCTCATTAAAAGTCATGAAATGTAATACATAATATATTTTTTGCAATTGCATACTATGTACGACCTTTATGGCGAAGGTCCGCAACAGGTTGCGGGTTCAATTCCCGTCCCCAATTTATGTTGTTTTGTAAGATGATGAATAATAAAAATAAAAAATACAGCAAGCGATACACAGGCAGTGAGTAAAATTCTATCACCCTAACTTTAAATGGTTTAACCAAGTGATTAAACTTAAGCTTAAAGTAACAGACATCAAGTTACCAAAACAATGTTGTCAGCATTAAACTTAAATTAACGTAACGACCAATTTGCTTCAAGGCGTTTGAATTTCGAACCAAAACGTTACCAGTGTGTAATGTGCCAATTTACCCAGTTTTCGGGAAAACTTAAATAAAGTCAAACGGTTATAGCGTTAGATATTTGAACCTAATATTTTTTAGTTAATCTATACGTAAGTCAAATAAGTAGTTAAAAACTTTAATAAATCTAAAATAGATTTTTTGCTACAAGTATAATTTTTAATATAACAGCGGCTAAAAACTATGTAACTACCATTTGCGTTGTCATTTATTATTATAGTTAGTACCTTTGTAATTTCAATGTATGTTTTTAAGTAATCATATTGTGGAACGAAATAATAAATAAATATTTCTGGACAATTGTCAAACCTTGCCAAGTGATAAGCTCGAAGCTTGAGATACGGATAAAATTATTTTATTATTATTTATTTTCATAAAATTAAAACTGTATTCTTAAGTTTCTTTGGTATCATAATTATTATCAAAACGAAATAATCGCTTAGCCTCTTAGGCTTTAGGATGAGATTTTAATCAGTTTTAAAACTTATTTATTTTGTTGAAGCGAATAATAATTAGGGTCCATTAACGTAAACTTAAACGATTTAGGTTCGCCTATTTATTATAAACTTGGGTCTTTGTCGACGGGCGATAAAGGTTTTCACCAAATTAGTATTAAAAATATTATATTTGTGCTCGGACTATGGCGGCGAAACAAAACTACTTAATTTTTTTACTCCAAATAAATATAGCAGGCCAATTCACACAACAGTCTAGCCCCGTGGTAAGCTTCCAGCTTGTGAACTTAGATCAGCTATTTGTTACAGTACCTCAAAAAAAGCATACAGTGTATTTTTATCGGAATTCCGACTTTTGATACATATTTTGCCAATATCTTAGAAAAACCAACCAACAAATTATTGTACTCAATTCAGCTCGCTGTCCTTTACGTTTCTCAACACAGTGATTGAAAAACTGAAACGTACTTTAATGTCAACCTTGTATCCATTGTATTAATCCATTGTAATTTATGGTGTAGGTATATTTTCTTAACTCAGTTTAAAAACACTTGCAGGAAATCTGAGGTATAACATTGAGCATAAAGGCTACATAGTTTAAATCTGGTAATTCCATTCTAAAGTAAGCAACAACATTTGAGAGGCTGTGGTCGGTCCGTTTCTGGGACCAAATTGTTTGCATCGTTGCACAGAAACTTTCTTAGGGGAAGTTAATAAGAGTCTGTGTTAATTGTACTCTTAAACATGAATACGCTAAACTTCTTACTAATATTTAACAAGAAATTATGTTCGTTAATATTTATTGAAAAAGAGGTCCAAAATAGTGCTTTCTGTGTGAGAAAAAAAGGCGAGTTTAATTTATTATTTAGGTATATTACTTGATCTATTCTCTTTAAAGTTTTGAAACAAAAAAAAACTAACAAAAGTTATGAAACATGAAACAAAGCGCTATTTCGCAAGGATAATAAAATTAGTACAATTATTTAGTTTAATTACGACCAAACGACCGCAATGTTTCTCAAACTTTACTATTAAACAATCTATTTCGAATTCCTGAAACTGTTTTGAGGGCATTAACATTTTTGCTTTTATTAATGTTCCGTTTATAAAATACCTACAAAGACAACACGACAATCTATACCTACTAAATTGAAGAGTTTGTTAAACGCGCTTATTCCCCGAAACCATTTTTTTTGTGTGGTCCGTGTTGGCTTAGTGGGAATGCACTCGAATTTCATTCCAAAGGTCGTCAGGCACGTCGGGATTTTAAAACGGTGAAGGCAAACATCGCGAGGATGTTCAAGCACTTTGAAAAAGTTTGAAAATTGCGTGCTGAACTAAGGCCTAATCTCTCTTGTCAAGAGAGAAGTCCCTGTGTCCCAGCAGTGGGAACGTGAATAGGGGTGATTATGATAAGTGTGTAGGTATATTTTTAGATGAAACTAAGGCACGATTTCTTATAGGCTTTTTATAGCCGATTAATTTTAACTTGTAGGCTTCCGTCGCGAACAAAGTTTAATCTTGTACACGATATCGTCAGAACTGAATTAGGAAGTTTCCAAAAAACTTCGCTTAACTAGATAAAACTTAGAAAGTTCAGAACTGCTCACGTCCTAACTTATGTATGTTAAACGTGGAAGGAATTTTAGAATTATTCTAAAAAAACGTTGGACAAAATAATAAATAAATTCATGAAGCATGGATGATGGCCTATATTTAGGATCCTAAATACTGAACTAGATTGAAATAGCTCGATTGATAGAAAATCATTTCAACCTGCGCACTGTATAGTCAAAATCATCATCAACACCATGTTTTAACTCATGGCTGGATTTAGGCCTCACTTATATAAAGGTTTTAGAAATTTGTGTAAGATAGATATATTTATTTTTAGTACAAAAATATTAAAATAATAATAATGACATTTACAGACTAAATGGACTACTTATTCGCTTGGCAATCCCATTTTCATTATTATAGAATAGACTAAGCAATTTAAAAGGTTTCGTAATTTCTTTTTATTCATAGTTAAATATAAATTAATGTATTTTTCGTTTACATAAATTTTCCTGACTTCCTTCATCTAAATTTTTTATAAAATTAACCATTTTTGTATTAAATTAAAAATATTTTTTTGTTTATTTTTAATAATTATTTTAACGTTTCATAAAATTTAACTGATATCAGTACAAAAAAATATAAGTATCATCGTTATCACCACCCACTGCTCATATAACATACTCAAATCATTAAATAAAAAAAGTCGCTAAAAACTAAAAACTTACCCTAAAGCCATGTCAAAGATGTAAGTGCTACGGTGCTACGAAGAGTGCTACGAGTCGGCTACGACTGTGGCTGCTAAGCCGCTACGCCGCCCTTATATCCTGGGCGGCCCGCCCCCGCCCGCCCAATGCAATTCACACTAATTGATACTTTCACTGATAAATTTAACGGATTTGGTTTCTTTTTACATCACTTTCAGATAAAGTATGTTATGTCCTCATTATATTCGATATGTTTACTAATTATATAGTTTTGGCAGCGTTTTGGGTTTTGCCACATAATTTTAATAGTCTTTATATTTTATATCATATTTAATATTATAGCTAGTTTAATAAATACTATGACAATTGGGAAACACCTAATGTTACATTTATTTTTGATTTTTGTTACTTACTTTAATGTTTGTTTAAACCTGCTTTAGGTAAAGAGTTAAAATTTAACATCATACATTAATATTATTATCTACTAGTTGTGCCTCACAGCTTTGCTTCTGTTCAAAAAGGTACATACATACAATTAACTAGCGGACCCGCCCGCGTCTTTGCACGCTTTATTCCGATGTTTTCCCACCTATTAAACCTTCCCTGGGCTACTATGACTATTTCAAAACACCTAAATCGGATCGGAAAATTAAATATAATTATATATTATATAAGACTTTGTTAGAAAATGATATTTGATCTACAACTGCCTATAACTATTTAAAGTAAATAAATCATTCTAATTTATTTTCTACGAGGTCTTAAAACATGTTGAAATCTCATACAAAGCATAATACTCTGATTCTCGTTTTCCTTTGGTGAGCTAACAATGTTAATGTTATTAACCCAATCAAATGTAGGTAATAATATTGCCTTTATTGGAATATCTAGGCGTGACTAATGTGTTTTGTTTGTATTAGTTATGTGTTTTTAACTGTTAAACACAAGGATCTACGCATTATTCGGCATATGCGAGGCCCAAAAGGGCTTACTAATCATCTCAAAAATCTACAACACTTTAAGATCACTGCGTCAATAAAGTATGAAGTCCGTTTGGTTCAGTATTCAAAATACTGAACCAAACGGACTCTATCATCTATTGTAATATTTAGAACAATAATATGATTCTCAGATGCAAGAACAATCGGTCACTCTTAATATAGCATTTTAAGATTCAAAAGATCTTCTTTTGTATATAATTGTTTTAAATTCAAAACAATACAGACAAAGATGCAGTTATGAAGTCTTTAAGGTCAGGATGATGGAAATTGTATGATATAAAAATAGCTAATTACTCGTAGCCTTACAGTGAAATTAGTTCTTTTGTTCTACATCCTAAATTATATTTATTTGGTTTTAGTTGTTTTATTTGTAAACCAAATTTTAAATTAAGCATTTGGCAATGTGTATATTTAAGTATTTCTTAGAAGGTCTCTTTGAATTTATAAGGCTTTTAAACCTATGTTCTGTAAGCTGAAATTATTCTTTGATCTTCCTAAAATTATGCAAAAAGGTAGCAGCACCTCTTACGAAACAAGGCGAAAAAAATCTATGCATAAAGATAAGACTACTCAAACCCGCGATCGTATCGCCAACGACAACACGTAAGGTAATCTTAATAAGACGTGAGAATAATCTATTTATAATGATTCAACTGTTACCTTGCACTACCCATTTTACCCTTCCTAAAGCATTATATGTATATATATATAACTAGCTGTCCGCCCCGCTGCTTCGTCCGTGTTATAATATTTCCCCGCTTAAAAATCCTATATCCTTCTCCTGGTTCTAAACTACCTCTCCACCAATTTTCAGCCAAATACATTTAGCCGTTCTTGAATTATAAATAGTGTAACTAACACGACTTTCTTTTATATATACGAGTATAAGATAGATTACAAATTTTAATTTTATGCATCAATAAATACCTCGCAATAACATATTGGAGACACAATATTATCATGCTATCCAATTATATTTCTCACCTTAGTTCTTCGGGATGAAAGATAAATTATTTATTACGTATAAAAAATAACTAACTTTTTAAACCATTGCAAATAGAAAAGCAATTGCTTTTTTACTGACTCCATAGTCTTTTAAAAAGAATTAAAATATAATGTGAAGTGTTCACATATGCAATAGTAAAATATTCATAGTCCTTTGAATAATGGTAGGGAAATCTATGAATACTATTATGAATAGGAGTTAAAATATGTTTGTATCATGTTTATACAATGTGTCCCGTAATTGAGGTATAAAAAAGGCGCAGGAATTAGGAGTTAAACCTCCTGATACCTTCAAAATGTTTTTGTTTCCGAATTCAGAATCTTAAATTATCATCACTTTAAAACCAAAACATTATCTATGTTCGTTCGGGTTATGCCATTTCACTTTATTTCGTTGTTTTCTTAAGAAATGCCTTCAATCTCTCGACATAAGTCGACCCACGTAAATCTTGAAATGAAAGTAGTCGATACATATAAAGTCAGCTGATTTTATTTCAGCTCTCTTCGGATGTCGAATAGTCGGTCAGAAGCTCGTTGACATCCAATAGTGGGATAATTACTCAACTTTTGACGGATGATCGCGGTAAAATTTAAGTAAACGAGTTGGAAACTTAAACTTATGCTTTAATATGCATAAGATCATCTCGCTAATTAAACTTATTTTCCAGTGGCTCTCAAAGAGCTCTTGAAATAAAAGTAAGTATGCAACGAGCAGAATTGAAATGTCTTTTTCCTGTTGTAGGATAGATAGTCAGAGAAGAAATAACCTGAGGAGATTATTTGGAAAACTGGTACTTATTGCAAAACTAATTCATTAACGTTACGAACCGTCTTCAACATGTCTTTAAATTTAATACCTACTTTGATTTGATGATCACATATTGATGCTATTGTCAGATCTAGACCAAACTGTTTGATTTGAAGTAACTGACTTCAAATCAAACAAATACAGTACTTGGTACAACATACTTACTTTGTTTAGCAGTTTTCGACTGCTAAGAAACTTTGGGAATCTCTATCAAAGTCTGAATATTCATTATTTCATAGTTAGCACGGGATCAAACAAAACGTAATTAGTTGTAGTTTTGTATGCATTAAGTTTTCATAAAATTGACTTTTTCTTTAATGGAAATGAAAAACAAGGACTTTTTGAATCTTCACGTCCCAAATATTATTAAACAACCCGTACCATTATTAACAGAAAACCTAGAGTTGATCATCTCAGTAAGTTGGTTCAGCACACAGAACGAGGCTGCTGTCCGTCTTCTTCTAGTATAACAATTTTGATTGATGACACCTATCAGAAGTAACGACAAATTCCTTTAGAAGTAATAACTAATTTATAAAGATGAGCTATAAATATTTTAGATACTTATAAGCTTTTTTCTGACTTGTCCACGTAAGTGAAAATTAACTATGGTCTTTAATTAGATTTTTATCCATCACCCAGTAGTTTCTTGTGCAAAAATATATTTACATTTTCATTTCAATATAGGTACTTAGTAAAAAGTTCCCTAGACCTAGAAATCCCGTTTTAATAATACCGGACGCGATGTGCGTAACTTGTCAGTTCGTTATCATTCGTCACTCACCCTTCAGGATTCCATTAGTCCAGATAACGGGGAATTGACTCGCTCGTGTGAAGAGGAGTTTACTAAACTAATTGATACTCTTATGTTATCAATGTGTCAATGAAACTTAGGTATCTAATAGTAATTGAAAAAAATATGATTTAAAGTCTTATTATCTTAGCGGATATAGCTAAAATTGTAAGATTAGAAAAAATATTTGCATTACTATCATAATTTAATAAATGAAGGGTATTTTGCCCTGTTACCGCGAAACACTTTAATTTAAACGTACTTAATTACCAGTGTGATTTGATTACCTGTAGATGTTGTTCACAGTTATTTGTTTGTAATTTGCTTCTATACGTGAAAACCTTTGATAAGCTTGCTACTATTATCCTTATTGTATATATTGTAATTATAAGTTTTTGGTTTTCCATTAAATAAATATAAATATAAAATATAAAATATAAAAGTCGGTATAGCCCAAAAATGTCACCTACGAGTAGGTACCTACATTACTGTTTTATATTAGACAATGTAACTAACGGTCATTGGCCTACAAAATATATTTCAATAACCTTTCAAACCTTATCTTTCAGAATCGCTATACTGCCGTCATATTGCTAAAAAACCGTAAAGTGACATTTGGCCAAAATTGACTTTTATGCACAGCACGAAAGCGTAAACTTTTATCTATCTTCTAGTCTGGGTCTCATGGCTCTATCGTTTATAATGCCTGAGATCTGGACCCCTCGTATACCGTTAACTACATCATTTTGAGACATTTTCAATTCTTAAACACGGTTATCTAGCATTTCTATACTAAAATACCGCTAAACGCCTCTAATCGTGAATTTAAGGCTTTCATTCGCTTGGTCCTACAAACTTAGAAAACAGTTACATGTATAAACAATACTAAATAACCGCTATCTGACTTTAACTTTTTTATAACTATTTCCACCCTCATGATATGATTAGGAGTTGCAACACTAAAGAGCCGCTAAACGCCCTTAGACGTAGAATCGTAGGTAAACTTACATATATTTTATACAATTACAAGCGTAAAAGACAGTCACTGGTTTTAAGAAATGAAATATGACGTTATTGTCTAAGTAATTAAAACGTAATAAAACAGTTAACTGACAATGCAACACTAAAACACGTCTACCTGCTTTACCTTTTTATGCTTTTCGCTCCCTTTCTCGGTCGTGTCGTGGACCTTGTGGAGGTCTGAAGTTCGGCGCGTTAGGATAAAAATCAGCGAAAATGATTTTTGAAGAAAGAAAAGCACTAAATATAGATTTATATCAAGTTTATTAAATATTTGGCGCATGTTTTGTTGTAGGTTCCTGAATTTTCGAACGGCATATCAATATAAAATAGTCTTTGAAAGATAGAATCAAACATAAGAAATCTCGTTAATCTATTATAATATTTCGAGGTGCTCGATTGGAAATAGGTAGGTACTTAACAATTAGATCATCGGAAATATTGTGTAAAGGACGAATGTGAGCATCTAGACAAACCGTTGAAATATATAACTACTTTTTACATTCTGGTTATCACGCAGTCAAATTGTTCAGTTATTGTTTTTTTCTGCTATCAATTAATAAATATATTTGTATATACCTGGAAATAGGATAATTAACAGAGCCGTAACTTATTTCGAACAATTTATGACGTGATATGTCCGAAGTATTTACTTCCTGGCCCCGATAAAATAACTAAGTGGGATTCTGTAACTCTTTTTCTGTAACATTTCTTCCTTTTGAATACTAACAAATGTTTTGTCCTTTCTACCATCAAAATAAATACCACATACATCGCAATCTGCATTCTGTAAAGCTGTTCTGACTGTACAAGTAGTTCTCACATGGTGCAACCTAGATAGATAGATAGAACATTAATTAACTAAATCACGCACACAATTTTTAAACCATGTAAAATAACTTGCAAAAAACTTAATCTATAAACTGTGTGTGTTGCGTGACACAGCGAAGAGGGTTCGACTCAGCATGATGTCGACTGAACTAGATATCCAGTCTTAGTTCTCCAGAACTTGGATCGATCAATGACGCTACCGGTATCGCTTGAAGAAACAATTTCCACATCATTCAACACCAAGGAAGCTATCAAAACCGCGGCTCTGTCAGAAATTCCGCTAGAGCTAGCGATGGTAAACTTAACCTCTTCTTTTTTGCTGATGACGCGGTAAAGGGGTTTTTTATTGGACTAGATGCCTCGCTATTGCTAGAATTAATCTCACATTATCTGTTAAGAAACAGCATGGTTTTTCGGAAACCAAGCTGTTCCCGATTCCCGATCAATTGTCTCTTTGCTACGCAATAAACTTGTTTTTTCTTATTTTTTTGTAGTTGCAGCTAGATCTACACCAACTATCATCATCTCTCTTGTTGTTCTTTGATCGACTAGAAAGAGAGTTTCTTCTTTGGGAACACGAGTGTCTTTCAAACATGTTGAGAGTTTGAGATAAGTTTTCATTAGCAACTGCAAATATCAAATAATCTATGAGACTCAGCTGTAAATGTATTAATGTTCTGTTGAAAATTTATGTTGGTTTGACGACCATAATAAGGTTTCATTAAACTTCTGTATTTATCATGAAAGGTGCGAATTAACTTTAATACTCTCCTACGGCTTACATATATAGTTAATATTTCTTCAGCCAATATTTCGGATATGTTATGCACAGTCGGCTCTTTTGTTGTTTTGTCTGTCTTTAATTGATACTTGATGATTATAATAATAATTCATAACATAAGTAGGCAACAAGGACACTGGTAACTTTTCTGGCAAACCAAACATGGGACAGGACGTCGATTGTCGAGTTTTGACTTGAGACATTGTAATGTAATAAACAAAACGAATGGGTATTAATTAATGATCTAGATTAAATTGACTGTCAACTTTTTAAATACTACTTACATGAGTTGTATCTCTAATCTGAGCTGTTAAAACCGAAGTCTTTCACAAATAATACAATTACAATTTGCGCAACACGTCGAGGCGTTCAATTTTTGTATCATAAACAAACAGGACAACGCTCAGAATCAAATTACGCGGAAATATTATGAAGCAAGTATTTTTTAAAACTGATTCTAATCTGTAATTAAGTATGAGAATAATTTTAACGTCGCAACTTCAAGACTGATTTTGCATGGCAAATTAAACATGGTAAATCGCTAGGCGATCACAGTTCATTTGTTTAACAGTGAGATTTTATCAAACTAAGTTTTAAAATGTTCCTATATATAAGCATTTGCAACTTTATATTACATAAAAATTAACTATAAACAATATTAGTATGATTCAATATTGTTTTTATTGCTTTGAATAAAAGATAATCGTTAAATTTAATCATGATTTACCATTTTGGAGGTGAGATAAAATGTAGGAAGTTATAGACTTAGCCGTAAAATTATATTTATGTTATGAATCTACAAGTACATTTTTCAACACTAAAACACAGTTAGATGAAATGTTTCTTCCAATACTGTGTTTAAGTCTAGATCCATATCTCTTACTTATACCGCAAAACAACAAATAAACCGTTAAAGGTTTTTAACGGTGTTTTAAGAATTAGAGCTGGTCCAATTTTCCATACAATGCAATGCAAAAAGACGACTAAGTGACTTAACTGTGTTTTAGTTAAGCATTTGTGGAAGTTTCACTAAGATACAACACTTAAAAGCCGCTACGCTTCAGCTGACTGCTTTTTAGTGTTGCACACCCCCACTTTATGAAGTAGATGACCATTGTCTAAAACACAAATTTTTCAATAAAAACTCATGTGTTTAATTTGATGTTCCCGTTTCATACTCAAATAGAAGCCCCAGAAATTATTTAAAAAATGGTATATGAAAGAAGACTGTAAGTCTTCACAAAGTCTAGAATTAAACATTTTTCACGTTTTTGCTCGTAGCCAACAATTTGGGTTTGTCACTTTACGGTTTTTTAACCATAGGACGGCAGTATAATAGAGTTTATTTTCCACTATTACCTCTGTCACTAACAGTTGTTTCAAACTTACCTTTTATATTTAGGAAACGTATTGTCAGTTGTTAGATACGGGTCGATACTTTGGGTAACTTTTATCCCATTCAATCAAACATACTGAGTAGTTCGGATTGGAAAATGCCTAATTAATAGTTTTGACTATTCCCAAATAAATAAATGAATATTAAATGAAAATCTAAATAGCTACCGCATCTTGCTCCGTTATCGTGGATATCTAGCCTTATTACTTGTGTAACCCATAAAACAGCAATAGGTAGGTAGTCGACATTTAGAACAACCATTAAACAATTCCGAAAATGCCAATAACGTGATTTGTTAGCTATAAATCGTCACTTAGTGTAACAATTCCTATCAACACCTACGGTGCTCTGTGGGGCACCTTATGAGGTGTCCCGTTTACACTAAGCGAGTCAATCAGGCAAATGGAATACTTTACTAGCTAGGGTTTTAGTTCTATGAGCGTTTAAATTTAAAAAATGTCTTTGTGGCGACCTCATTAGGAGACGGCTTGGTGAATTAAGGCCTTATCTTTCACTTCTCTAAGAGAGAGTTTTTTCTTTAAGAGAGAGAAGTCCCTGTGTCCCAACAGTGGGAAAGTAAATAGGGGTAATTATATTAACTTTAACTCTGCCGTGTAGTGCCAGCCTAAGAATAGTACCACCCCATTCCGGACGTATCCATGGAGGTACCATTTATTGCTGTAATTGTGAACCGTCTTATAAGAAATTTAAAGTCCTTGGTTCTGTAGATTGCAATGACCCAGTTAACTAAGCTTTATGAATATCGATCGAAGCAAGGAAATGTAAAATAACAGACAGATGGGAATGGAATTCATTAACTTTCCCTCTGTAAAGATTATTAACAGTCAGTCATATAGACTTGACTCTACCATTCTAATGAGACGCTACTGACTGGGTGTCTTTATTCTAGAGATAAACTTAAGTTGACCTATGCTTTGGATCTGAAATTCTGAATTCATTTTCTTGTAAATTGTTTAATAGAGTTACAAATAGAAAGTAAAATTTAATTAAATATTTGGTTGCAGTTAATAAATGTGCATTAATTTACTTTCAGTGCTATAAGATCTGTTTTTATTAATTAGGTAAGTATATAACACTGTGATATTATTAATAGTTTGTGTGGTTGGGAATATATTTAGAAGTAATAATAAGATATCTCGTGTGTTAAAATAGAAACAAAAGAAAAGATAGTAAACCCAAGCATATAATAAACAACATATTCAATCCCACCTGCAGAACACCACACGAGTTCGCTCCCCGCATCCCGTCGGACTCGATCCACTCGATGTACTGGGAAACCCGCGTGTATATTGTTGTCTTATCGAAGTTCTTCCCAGACACTACTCCGACTAACAGCTTCCCTGACCGTTCAGCAGGGTCCCCGGTCCCCTGGCACTCCAGAGGCCCGCCAGAGTCCCCCATCCCCACATCCGACACCAGAGAATGCGAGCAAATGAAATTGTTCATATTCAAACCCCATAGAACGTTACACTTGAACCTCGACATCGGTTCGATTTGGGCCACCAACATCACCGGCGAGAATGAGTTTTTCGAGGTATGATCTGTCATTCCGAAGCCCGCGGAATGACAATTCGGTGGATAATCAGTTAAGATATTCGCCGGTTCGATGTAGGATATAGACTTTGAGAATATCCAGGGTTTATCGACGAATACTAAAGCGATGTCGTTTTGGGGGAACACAAAATACGGGTGCATTAGAAGCTTCTTGATTCCCCTCCATTGTGCGTGTTCCGATGTAACTGTGGCTCCGGAGTGAGTTAGATCGTTCTTGAGATTCCCAGCGACCACTCTGAGCTGTTCCGTGTGACGTGCGTAATAGAAGTGGTTTAGTTCGAAGCAGTGAGCCGCTGTGATCACTTTCTTTGGTGATAATATTGAGCCTCCGCATAAATTCTTCCAGATGATACGACTTTTGCCGAGAGAACCTCCTATTTCTTTGATCGATACGAGGTACGGAACCTGTGGAAATAAAGGGAATGTAGACTCAAAATTAGGATGTATCTAAGTATAAGTACTAGATATATTTTATCTTGTAAGTGAATTATATGTATATCTATTGTTGTTGTTATTAAATAAAGATCTTAAACCCGATTTTAGTGGCTTTATACTAGGTACCTTAACATAATATATTCAAGTGTCCACTCTTCTTAATCGCTAAGCAAAACAGGGATCTTATATCAAAATCAGTTACTTTTAAGTGTACCAAACGTATGCGAATGCCGTGCATTTTCCACAAATTTTACCTCAAACTCCGTATCAAAACGTAGGCCTTACTTTACTAAGATACGTAGGTAACTAAATGTTATTGTGCGAATTGTCCAGCAATATATTGATTTATTTAAAAGATTGTACCTGTCCCTTCACAGCCGGGTTTCCATTGACTATAACTGGCACGACTCTATAATCCGAATGCATCAGCGTGGTGATCACGCGACGGTCGTACTCACAGAGCGATACATCGAGGATCATAGCCAACAACAGGACTCTCATTGGAACATCAGCCAAGAGCTTTGTTCTAGAAGTTTAAGCTTGAGTTGAAACTTAGAAAGCTTTATTACGAGGTATCATGTTTATTCTTTTATGCGGAAAATCATCAGTCATAAGATTTTTTTCAGTGATCCAAAATAAATAGTCTCCATAACTAATTCTGACAAGCGACATGAGTGAGGGTTTGGCCTGTTCTCGGTATTAAAATATGCTTTATTCGCTCAGAAGAAGGAAACAAATTCGGCTTAATACAGAGTAAAAATAAAAATATGAACTTAGTCTCTGATGAACTTAGCAACTCTGTTTGTCTCCGATAAATATTTTGTTAGTGTTGGCTAAGTGGGAGCACATTTTCTTTTTTATATTAAGGTACCTAAAAATCGAAGAAAACTCCATAAATATAGCTATAAAATATTTATTAAACCTTCAAAACAATAAATTGTTCATATAAAACATAGTTTGGCATTAAATACCATGCTTACGAAACTTTATCTATTTTTTACATTAGTTCATAGTTCATATCTTTACAGTTATATTTTTCATATTGCGTAAATACATAATTAAAGTAGTTGATAAACACAAAATGTAGTCATTATTACGATAAAAAAATTCATTAAAATAGTAATTATTTTAATTAAGTATAATTTCTAAAATTAAAGAATGGGTTAAGAATTTTTGGCTATGGGAGAAGGTCATCAAACCCATTGTTTTAGTATTTCATGTTATATTTATGTTAATATAAGGTTATACGAGTACCTTAAAACTAATAAATACTTTTCTTACGATAGATACGTGTTAAATAAAAAACAAACTTTATTTGACTATAATTTAACAGGTTAAATTTTTCATAATCTTACTATTTTTAATTACTTATCTAATATTTTTGTTTAATTTCAATACTCTACTAGAATAATGAGCTAAATTCAAATTGTTATTCAACATTTTATATAAGATTATACATTATAATGATATGAAAATTAGCAATAACGTTCACAAATTAAAATTTCTAGATATCGAAAGGTTTTTAAAAACTACCAAAACATTTCGTTGAATGGTATTAGTTTCTAAAAAAAGAGAATTTATTTTTTGGAACAGCAAATTGTAAAACTCATATTTTTCACAAACATATTTGATTATCATTTTATTTTTTATTTGGATATCATATATTTCAACATAGCGTTGGTACCACAGAGGTAGCATTTTAGGAAGACATGGCGTCATTTTTTTATTATATCCTGTGATTATTCTTAGAGATACTTAAAAATACCTTAAACACTAAAGTTAGGCAAATTTGAGTCAATTCATTATTAATTCCTCAAGTTCAATCAGTAAATTAAGAATGTAATTAACAAATCTAGCCAAAATTAGCAAAAATGTTTTTGTATAGAATCTGATTTATTTCATCCATTTTATTTATTGTAATTTAATTAAACTTTTATTATTTTACTAAAAGTCACATAATCATAAGCGCGTTTCTTACAACTAGATCATAAGATAGAATAAGTCAATTTTAAAATACTTTTTAAATGCAAAATAGCACAAAACATAACCTATGAATCAACGAAGTTAATAAATATATTTGGAGTTTGAAAGTACACATACAGTTTAAATATTTGAATTAAAAAATGCTTAATGCTATTAAATTGATTAATTCAAATACTAAATCAAATAACAACGACGAAAATAAGCACTGAACGCAAAATATCTAATGATTTATCAAAATCAATTACCCATTTGAATTATTATATCTAATAAAATATTCATAATAAACTGAATGTTCTATTTTCTGTCTTTTATAAATGTCCTTGCCACATTGAAGTTCTGTAGCTTTTACGTAAGTAGGGTATAATAATATCTTCATTTAATATCATTCGCTGAAGTAAACAAGATGTAGATATTATAGGAATGTTAGTGTACGTTCACTTGTCTTGCAGCTGGACGTAGTTCGCCGGGAACAGGCCGTAGGCGCCCTTGCAGTAGCCCTGCCACCAACCCTCGTCGATCTGGTGATGGAAAACATCAATCAAGAACAATAATGTTTTATTGTATAAAATTAAAAAAAAAGTCTTACTGTAAACGTTTCAATAACTCTATCCATTTCGGCCATAAATTACAATAAACATGAGATGTAACATTATCACTAAAGGTATGAATTTACCGTAGACATAAATAATAAATAAATAAATAATCATAGTTTTTGGGTCAACCTCGACCACAACTTGTTCTTTTACATTCCAATAAAATATCTAAAATATCTGAAACTATAATTATTTTCCACAACTAATAACATCATCAATGAAAATTATTCGTGTACAAAAAGCAACCCCACATCAAGATCCGAACACGCAACCTGCGCAATGCGAAACCAAGGCTCCAACCGCTGGACCACGGTGACAACGTAAGCCCTGTCGAATCCCGCAGCTGCACTCACCATGACAATGTTAGTGATGACGTCATCGGGGTCGAAGCTGATCTCGTCGTTGGCGGCGGCCTCGTAGTCGTAGAGCGCGCGCGCCGTGTAGCCCTCCTCCTCGTCCCCCGACCCGCCCCCGGACCCGCCCCCCGACCCCGTCTCCCAGCCCACGGGGGACACCACGATCGTGGGCTGACGGGTTAACTGAAACAAACACACAGTTACAACATCCAGAAGATAAATTATTATTATCATCTATATTAATAACTAGCTTCCGCCGGCGGCTTCGCCCGCGTGGTGATAAAAAGTAGGCTATGTTCTTTCTCAGAGTCTAAAGATTGTATGTGCCAAATTTCATCAAAATCGTTTGAGAGGTTTAGCCGTGAAAGCGTAACAGACAGACAGAGTTACTTTCGCATTTATAATATTAGTAAGGATATAAGAAAGGATTAATAATTTCGTCAAGGGGTACGGTAGACTCGATCGAAACATTATATGAACAACAAAATATTGATTTTAAGTCGACAACTAATGAGAGAGTTATTAATTTTGTCAAATTTCACCCGAGCTAAGCCAGGTTTTCATCAAGTTTAATCAAAAAATTACACTATTTTTACAGTAGTTAGAATTGAGGGTAGTCGTGGATTCCACTTTTGTTAAATCGATTAACAAATAGAATTCGCGCTCAAGATTTTGGGTCAAAATCACATTCAAATTAAGAATTTATTTGAACTTACCTCTTCTTTCTCCTCTTTCGCCCCGACCTTGGTGACGTCGGGCAGGTTCACTTCGGCCTCGCCCGCGCCCGCGCCCGGCTCCGCGGTCGGGGCCGGCACCTCTTGTATCTTCTCTTGTTTTATCTCTTGTATAATTGTAGGGGTCTTCTCTATTATCGGTTCTTGGTGGACTTTAGGCGCGGATTCTGTGCTCTCCACTTTTTCTTTTTCCTGTAACATTATTAATTCATGATTATAATTTATTTATTTATAAGCCACACATATCAATTCACATATGAAAGAACTCTTCAGAGTGTAAGTAATCTCTTTACCAATTTTCAGCCAAATCAGTTAAGCCATTCTTGAGTTATAAAAAGTATAACTACACGACTTCTTTTATATAATTATAGTCTTTAGTTTTGTTCTCTTTTCCATTATATACCTTTTCTGATAAATCCTTGTCTATTTGCTGTCTCTGTTGCCTTATCTTCTGTACAGACTGTAGTGCTTCCTGAAATAAGCAACATAAAGAGTTTTATCACTAATAGCCAAAGCTATAGTTTAATCTACAAATAAATTTTCAACTTGTTTAATCAAGGCCAGTTAGGAACGAGTATTTCGATTTTTTTAATACTATTTAACTTCATAATACTGTCGTTAGTTATGCTTCTACCAAACAATTTTTTGAAAATTTAAACTACATAATAATAAATCTGTAAGGGTCGGTCACGGAGTGAGCTAGATTGTTTTTGATGTGACAACGTCTAATAATTCGATAGAGCCGGCTGCACGCACGAAAAATCATGACTCATGCGGCGTTACCTCCTTCTGAGGCGTTCCATGTAAGGCTTAAAGTGCAAGCGAGAGCGCGGAACGAGTGACAAAGAAGCACAATCGGCTTTTGCGTTCGGCAGCGTTCGACATCCGTCTCTCTCTACTTGAGTGAGTGATGCGTCTGCGTGGACAGCTGCTATACTTTTGCGAAATGCTACCATTCCATCAGTATTTTCTTACCACGGTGTCACGTTCAACTATCGTCAGTAAACCTACTTTACAGACAACCAATTTTGTTTCTATTACCTGTTCCTTCTCCTTGGCCATGTTCTCGAACTTGTTCCGCAGCGACGAGCGCGCCGGCGCCGGCCGCCGGACGCCACTCTCCTGACACATACAACATTATATATATAAATATTGCTGGACAATTCACACAGCAAAATACAAAAAAAAACCTTTAACATTGTGCTATTTTCTAAATAAAAAACATGTATTTATCTTGTATTTTGTAAAATCTAGCCCTGTGATAAGCTCTAAGCTTGTATTAGGGGTGCTAGATTTCTGATATACTTAATATAGTATACAATACATACATTAATCTGGTAGGTGCTGATGTAAATAAAGTATGATAATAAATAATCAGTATAGGAATAAATGTGCTTAAATCTATTTTAACTATACTAATAGGTTGTGGTGGTACTATTCTTAGGCACTACAATATAAATTATGGCACTACATTTGATTTATCTGATAAGTGTACAATCCGTTTGTGTTCTAAATAAATAAATAAACAGTTATTTCCCCATACCTGTTCCTTCTCCTTGGCCATGTTCTCGAACTTGGCTCTGAGTGAGGAAGGCTTGGCGCCACCAATATCCGGTTTCTGTTTGGTGTAGTTGGTACCAACTTTCTCCACCTCATCGAATCTGTGCGCCGACTTGTCCACCCTGTCAGTCTCTACACCAAACTTGCCACCAAAACCCTACAAACGAAAATAAACTTCAAATCACAATTAACAAACCAAACAATTAAGTGTGATTTTTTTGTCATATACATTTTTAGTTATTTATTTATGTATTTATTATTTGAAGTTTTAACCTCACCTTCTTATGATCCACTTGACTAGCGTGCGCCGCTGTCTTTTCCTGGTGGTCCCAGCCAACGGCAGAGGCGTCCTGTCTGTCTGTCTGTACGCCGAACTTGCCGCCGAAGCCTATCGCGTAATCTGAAACATTATCGGTTAAGTATATAGGTTTATATATAATTTCAGACTTCTGTTTTGCTTCGTTTGTTATTCCTCATTTTACCGAAGAAATATATTTTTTTATAATAATGAGACCTATTTCACTCTCCATCCCTTCAACTATATGCATTTATTTATTTATTTAATTCAGGAACAGCCAACAGCACATAATTACATAGTATTTGTAAATGGTATTTTAATTCAGTCTTTTTTCTGTAACATGTGTCTGTCTATAATAGGCTAGCACAACATCACAACCATGCATTAATGAGTCAGTGATTTGATTGATCCCTCTGCATATGATTCTACGATATAAATAACATATAACAACAATAACAAGGCAGATCGCTTCACCCAAGGCCAGCACAAAGTAGGTGCCGGCCCTCGGGACGACCTGAGCCCATCAAAAACAGTTCCGCCCTTTACGGACATTGCCCAGCGATTAACAAGGCCCAATAATTTCCTTACTCAATAGATTGAGGCACGACGATACAGCGCGTCGGAGTTTGAACCATTGAACGAGTGGAACGCTTCGATACCGAGATCTAGAGCTCGCACGTTTTTACTAGCGCCATCTAGTTATTTATTGATAAACTAATGGTTTTCCAGCCGACCCAAAGATACATAGCTTGCGTTTTATACGCTCTCTAGGTAAATATCTATGAAAATAAAAATTAATATGTACCATATTTCAATTTTATAATATCTCAAGAACGGCTGGTCCGATTTTCCGATTTAGGTCATATGAGCCAAGTGATATATTTATGTTATTACCACAATATTTCAAGCACAAAAACACAATACATCATCCAGGATCGAACCACACGCCTCCTTCTTGGAAATCCTAGTGTTCCAGCGCTCGGCTACCGTGACTGGTGTTAGACTGGTGAATTATGTTTACCTTTCTGTGAGTGGTGCGGCGCGGTGTGTTGCGAGTGGTCCCAGCCCAGCGCCGCCTTGTCCTGTGCGCCGGCCTGCACGCCGTACTTGCCGCCGAACCCGGCGCTGTAGTCCTTCTGCGACGAGTGCTTCTCTATGGTCTCGCGGTGCTCCCACCCGGCGGCACTCTGGGGGAAAATTACAATGTTTTATTTCAATTTACTTGTATACGTTATATTACATAACAGGCATGTCAATCATTTTTATTTCTTTTTAAATATTAGTCCTCTGTGGCGCAGCGGGCGACGGTTTGCCTGCGACGCAGGAGGTTGCTGGTTCGAATCCCGCCTCAGAACAAATATTTGTACGATCTGCAAATATTTGTTTCGGGTGTCTGGGTATTTTATATGTATAATTAAAAATATCTATCTACCAGTACGTATGAAAATTACATTAAGTATATCAGAAATCTAGCACCCATAACACAAGCTTCGAGCTTACCACGGGGCTAGATGTGGCTATGTGATTTGTCCAATAATATTTATTTAGTAAGGGCAGTGTATGTGTTGTACCTTATCAACTCTGTCGGTCTGCACGCCGAACTTGCCGCCGAAGCCGACGCTGTGGTCGGTCTGCGACACGTGCTTGTGCAGCTCGCTCACGTAGTCGTGCCCGACGGCCGACGCGTCCATACGGTCCGACTGCACGCCGTATTTACCGCCGAAACCTATAGTTGTGTTTGTGTGTAGCAAAATTAGAAGAGTAGGTACAGTCAGCAAAAAATGAGAATGAGAAATACGGTTGAGATTCGTTTGTACGTCAGTTAAGGCGGTTATAAAAGTGAAGTTGGTGATTTTGGTTTCAGCAGAAACCATTCATTTCCTTGTTCTTTAACGGAATAGCTTTGAAAAAATGATGTTAGAAAAGTCAACCATATTGATCATTACATCGCACAGGAATTTTTTGTCAAAACTGGTAGACCACTTTTTTGGCCGACTGTACCTATTGTGTAAACTGTCAGTTTACAAATTTGTTAACTAGGATTGTGAAATTGTGAACTATTTGTATGCCATGAAAACAGCACCTTTAGTTTCTAGTTAGGGGAATTTAGGTAAAGTAATTATAATATACAACATTGTTAAAATACTGGTTACACTAATTTTCTTTAACTTATTCGTTGAAATCAAGTCAAAAACGTTTAATGTATTCATGAGTTACATAAGATCTTATAACTACTAGTTTTAAGTCCAGTCCATGAACCCAAAAAGGGCACTACAATAGTAATTACAATAGTTCTTAATACCTGTCGAGTAATCCTTCTGCGAGACATGCTTTTCAGTTTTGCCGACGTAATCGTGGCCGACGGCGGATTTGTCCATTCTGTCCTGTTGTACGCCGAATTTACCGCCGTAGCTGAAACATAATGGCGCTAATAAGATTTGAAATTATCATGGTTGTGCACTTAAATTATTTCGACACAATTTAATGCGCCATGATGGTTCAACTTATCAGAGTCATAGTTCTGGATGTTTAATAATAACTTCTTGTCCGATTTAAAAAGTGGTATGACTACATTTTTGTAGGAGAACAGGCAATAGAATATGCTACATTTTCTACACTTCTCTCCACATTACGGAAATACATTTTATTTGCGCCAACTTATAAAATATTGCAGCCTTATTGCGTAATTTTTACTTACCCATATGACGACTTGGGTCCATCATCCATTTGTTTCTGTTTAGCGATCTTGTCTGCTTCAAAGACCTCTTCTCGAAGCTTTGCCATGCTGAAATAATTATAAATTACAACGTACTATTATTACTAATAGGTATTACGAAAGTTTGTGTATGAGTGTGGATGGGTGTGTTTTATTATCATGAAGCTTGTACAGGGAAATAATTTAAATTGGATTTAGTAAACAACTTCCTCGAATTAGAATTGGTTGTTAAACATTGAATAATAAAAAGTATCCATCTATGTGGTTATTAAGTGTAACAGACATTATGTCATCTGTAACACTAACTTTAAGCTTACCAAAGGGCCTTGATGTAGTTGTGTGAATTGTCCACAAAAAAAGTTTTTTTAATAAATACTTTTATGCTTTCAATGTATATAGATATCTATTCTGATGATAACTTACTCAATGGCCTCTACATTCCGCCCTCCGGGTCCCCATCTTTGTTCATGCTCCGTTACATCATTAACATAGTCTGGGTCCGTGTCCCAATCGTCAGCCTCGACGGGAGCCGCTGTTTTCACATCAATTGATGCTTTCCACATCTATTAAATGTATGAAACACATACAGTACAGTATAGTTGATTTGATTCCTTTTTGTGAGAAATTCTGGACTACATAATACAGTGTTTCAAAGTTGATTCATCAGGATTTAATAGAGGTAATTTGACGTTTATATCCTAGATTTAGTCATAAACTTTGGTACTGTTATTATTTTATCTATTCATTACTATTATTTTAATTATTTAAGGGATTATTACTATTCATTCAAAATGTTTATTGCACTTATTTCTTGCCAACTAGTAGCAGTATTTGTGGTTTAACCTGTTTGCTTTTCAAATCTATGTGGGGGACAAATGAGTTATGTTTTAGTAGTTACTAGTAAATCCTAGTATGGTTTATCAATATCAAGTATATCTCAGAAGATAAAATACCACATAATTTTATCTAAGAGGTAGGTCGGCAGTACTCAGTTTTTATGTATGACTCAGACTCGGAAAATAGTGAGTAATGAACAATAACAAAGTCCTCAGACACAGGGTACTTAATCTCTAATGTTTTTTAAGAAATCTGTTAGTAAAAAGCTATATGAAAGAGAAAGTGGTCACTTTACTTACTTTTACCGGTTTAACACGATATCGAAAGGGAAACCTCTTACAGTTTTTCACAAAATGCACAAGAACACAACATGAGAGTTATTTGTTATGATAAAAAATATATCTATTCTGACTATTCGTGTTCTAAAATCAGCCAAACGACCGATTTATACTATTTTAATTTATTATTTCCTTGTCAAGGAAAATAAATACCAAAATCTACGCCTTTTCAGACTTTTGATCTGTGCTGTGTTGATATGCGTGCGTGCGTCACTCAGCCGTCAGCATTTGTCTTTGCTGTCATTATGACATGACATTGGCACATTGTGAACTATAGACGTTGTGTGGATTTAATTCTACGTCTAATCTCTAAGTAGAACTCAGAAGAAGTAGAAGTTTATGTACCTACTTCCTATAGAATAAAAAATCCATAGTCTGTCTAACGAAAGATGGCCCTGATTAACCCCGGCAAATTCAAAAAATTTTAGTATGGCAATACATTAAATAATGTGATAACTTGGAATAACATAATTTGATACTTTTCTATTATTCTCAATAAATATCCTTACATATTTTTTTTACTCCGATATAAACAAGTAATATTCTTCAGATTACCTACACGCCTAGGGTGCATCTTAGAAATATCTTAGTGTAAGTAATATATAAAAGTCTCAATTATTTAAGTTTTTTTTTATTCATCGTAATCAAAATCAGAATTTTGAATCATAATTCATAAATTTACTTCAATAAAATGTTTCTTTTTCCAAATATGTAGTAATGCTATTTAGCTATCATAAAAGAAGGCAACAGTATTATAAAAAGAAAATAAAAGTCGAGAACCACAAAAATGGGATCAAAGTATCAAAATGTTTGTGCACTACAAACTTAGGAAATCAACCACATTATGTAAACAATCCTGTTTCTGCAGAAATTCAGCTTCTTTTTCCTACTGCTTCTCCTGATACTTAGATATCATACAGAATAACAGCCTTCGCTCGCTACCGTTGATTGTTTGAGGCATTTTAACACGCAAAATTCTCAAAATGTATTTTTAATATCCACCAAAACATCAAGGAATAGTATTGCCACACACCGAGACCAATTTTCCCTAATCTTTTAAAGTCAAATTTTTATGGATGTACCACACGTAATTGTATATTTATCCGATTTATGATTTATAAAAAATTAAAGAATTACTTCTTGTGTTCATTAAAGTGAACTATAATTCGTTAGCAAGTATTATTATTTTTTATCACCCTGACTTTACCCCGTTATAGAGCATAATGTCCGTAGGTGGAAACACATAATGTATTGCCATGTGAAAAGTTTCGCAAAAATGCCCAGTGCCATCTTTCGTTAGACATACCTAGTGCACAATATTAAGTAATTTTATATTTACATTTTATATGTGTTTCATGTGTGACAATAAAGAATATGAATGAATATGAATATGACAGACTCTAGTAATGGTAATTTTTATAGTACCTACATACTTTTTATATATATTTTTAAATTTTTAAATAATTTCTTGCATTGTACCGAGCAATGAAATCAACCCCTATAAAAATATAAATCCCTTAGTTCTTAATTAGAGAAGGAAATGAACATAAACAACCTACAAATTCTTAAAATATATTGAACTAAAGTACATTAGCTTATAATAACAAACTATAAAATTACAAGATAAACACATAAATAAGAATTATAAATCCTTAAAACCGTTTTAATAAATAATCTTTACCTACCTATTTTAAACCATAGTTCGTATAAAATTTAATACCTAGGACGACAATGAGTACCTATAAACTATTTTTTGGAATATAGCCTAAAACTCTGGGTCAGGGGCATCAATAGCATAACCCAACTTTTGTAACGCTATTTTGATCTCTCCGAAAACGGTAGGGTCTTCAATAGTTGCGGGTAGTTTGACAAGTTGTGAACGGCAGAGTTTGGATATAGCGCCCCTTAACGCCTTTCCGGAGCGTGTCCGGGGCAGAGCCGGGACGGCGATGGCTTTCCGGAATGCTGCTATTGGTCCCATCAGGTGGCGGACGAGGGCGATGAGTTCCTGGGTTACTGTGCTCTCTGATACTATTTCTTCATCTGTGGAGTTTAAAGAAGGTTCTATAGCCCACTTTAATGATAGAATTTGTAGGTACATTCATTTATTTATAGCTTGACCATTTTGGTACACACTATGAAGCAATCGTACAAAATTTTGTACGGGAATCAAACCAGCAACCTCTTGCGTCGCAGGCGGACCTTCGCCCACTGGGCCAAAAAGGTCGTCTAATACATACCATCTAGCGGCGGGCGCATGACGTACAGACACAGCGGCACGTCGCCCTTGGTCGCGTCCGGCGCGCCGAGCACCACGGCGTCCGCGACGCGCGCGTGCCGCAGCACCACGTCCTCCAGCGCCGCCGTCGACAGCCGGTGTCCCGCCACGTTGATGACGTCATCGGCGTCTAATACATACCATCTAGCGGCGGGCGCATGACGTACAGACACAGCGGCACGTCGCCCTTGGTCGCGTCCGGCGCGCCGAGCACCACGGCGTCCGCGACGCGCGCGTGCCGCAGCACCACGTCCTCCAGCGCCGCCGTCGACAGCCGGTGTCCTGCGACGTTGATGACGTCATCGGCGTCTAATACATACCATCTAGCGGCGGGCGCATGACGTACAGACACAGCGGCACGTCGCCCTTGGTCGCGTCCGGCGCGCCGAGCACCACGGCGTCCGCGACGCGCGCGTGCCGCAGCACCACGTCCTCCAGCGCCGCCGTCGACAGCCGGTGTCCTGCGACGTTGATGACGTCATCGGCGTCTAATACATACCATCTAGCGGCGGGCGCATGACGTACAGACACAGCGGCACGTCGCCCTTGGTCGCGTCCGGCGCGCCGAGCACCACGGCGTCCGCGACGCGCGCGTGCCGCAGCACCACGTCCTCCAGCGCCGCCGTCGACAGCCGGTGTCCCGCCACGTTGATGACGTCATCGGCGCGAGCGACCACCCACACCGCGCCTTCTGCGCTCATCCACCCCGCGTCTTGTGTGTCGTAGTAGCCCTGCACAGTTTAACATTCATACTCATTTAACTATATCGCACCTCCGGTGCAACAGAGGCACAAATGCAAAAAATGGCAAAATGACTTAAGAGGCCTTTTACCGGAAATCGCGAAATTGTTCGGTTTTCTCCTCCTAATTCTATGGTTTACGTTAGTTGTTTGATATTACAATTACATCTTTATAATAGTTCGTTTTCTCCTCTACAAAAGTAGTAAGAAACATTTTAGATAACTTGTTTATATATTGAGTAATAATCATTCTCCGGATACATGTTTCGTAAAAAACGCTCGAAGACCTGTTTTCTTAGCTCTAATTTGTAGATTCTAACGAATATGGGCGATCAAACTAATTTTTATTATGTTACGTATATCCTATTCTTCATTTAAAGTAGAGTACATTTTCGTTAAATGCTTTTATTCTAAAGATATACCGAATTTAATATCGACCGAAAATGCTTCGAAACAAACCTCAATAACTCCTAAACTCTAACTAAATCAATGGGACGTCATATTTATATCAAAATATTTATCAACATTTGCTTAAACTATGATATTAATTTTAATTTGTAGAACGGTTTTGGTAATTTTTTATGAATAAAATAAAACTACCATAATTTAGTAGTTTTTTCATTCCGCCGGCTTTTTCCATTTAGTACCGCGCGAGCGCTTGTCGAGGTCGGACCTATGTCGGTTGTTCTTGAATAAAATATAGAAATATTTCGTAAAATGTCAGTGTGTGGGACTGTCAATTGCTGTAAAAACGCTGTTAGTGTGCGTGTATGTGATAATGCGATACTACGACCGACATAAGTTGATCCGTTGATAACGATCAATTGTTATTTTTATTGATAACGATCAATTATTGTTGTTGCTGGCCTAAGAATTGTACCACTTGTTGCTGGCCTAAGAATTGTACCACATCATTGTCATCTTGTTTAACCTTATTTATTTGGAGGTTATGCTGTAGGATGTGGATTGCATATCTAAAGTTATCTATCCTAATTAAAAAACAACAAGGCAACTTTTTTTGGTGAAACCGTACAACGACTAAATGTAATTATGCCTATGATTTTTTTAGATTATGACTAACTTGCCGACCCGCCGACAGCTGCGCTTGCGTTTTTACGTTATTTACTAGTTTATGTTTTATAGCCTTTTTCGATCATTTTACTATCCAATACTGAAATCATATTTTAAATCGGACCCGCGGTTCCTGAGTAGCACGTTCAAACAAATAAACAAGCAATCTCCTCAGCTTGATAATTGTAGTATAGATTTCCATAATATTTATTACAAAGAAAATATTCCGTAATTTTTTGTTCTTATTTTTACCGAGTATCCAATATGTAAACAAAAAATAATGTACCTTTCTAATAAATATATTATTTATTGTAAACATTAAATATGTACCTTTCTAATAAATACAGGGCGTCCCAAAGTTATGGGCCATGGAGGGGAAGTACCTTAAATATCGTAGATAGTGAATTTTGCTCAAACAAGACTTCATTTTATTTTTAAAAGTTAGTAATTCTGCATTCATTGATATTCTAAAAATTACTTGCTTTGTCTGGGAATCGAACCGACTTACATGTAGAAAAAAAATACTCGATTTTTATGATACCAATCGAAAGAAAAGCTAAAAAATAATAACTCTGCTTAAGTAACATAGTATTTTAAAAGAAAGGAACAACGTGAAATTAATTATTTTAATCAAATAAAAAACATGAAACATTTTTTTTTGTAAATTAATTAATTAAATTACTTACTTTTTAAAATAAAATGAAGTCTTCTTTGAACAAAATTCACTATCAACGATATATATGGTACTTCCCCTTCATGGCCCATAATTTTGGGACGCCCTGTATATAAAATAACACCCCTATTCACGTTCCCACTGCTGGGATAGGGACTTCTCTCTTGACGAGATAGATTAGGCCTTAATTCACCACGCTGGCCAAGTGCGGGTTGGTTTTTTAGGGTTCCGTAGCCAAATGGCAAAAACGGAACCCTTATAGATTCGTCATGTCCGTCCGTCCGTCCGTCCGTCCGTCTGTCCGTCCGTATGTCACAGCCGTTTTTCTCGGAAACTATAAGAGCTATAACGTTGAAATTTGGTGAGTAGATGTATTCTGTTAACCGCACTAAGATTTCAGAAAATAATTGAAAAAAAAATCATAAAATTTGGGGGTCCCCATACATAGGACTGAAATTTAAAAACTTTTTTTTAATCTAACCCATACGTGTGGTGTATCTATGAATAGGTCTTCTAAAATCATAACAATGTTTCTAAAACCATTTAATTCTAAACTTAATAGTTTGGACGTGAGACTCTTCCAAAGTGGAAAACAGAGTGTCCCCCCTCCTCTAATTTCTAAACTAAGAGGATGATAAATCTAGAAAAAATATATATTGTACATAACCATAAAAACTAACAACGAAAATTGGTTTGAACGAAATCTATCAAGTAGTTTTTTTATAATACGTCATAAACTATTTCATATAAACAATTGCTGCGGAAGCCTACATGGGCGAGTCCGACTCGCACTTGGCCACTTTTTTTAATATATAAATGAAATATTTTCAATAAGTTCGTAATAAAATAAAAATAAATATAAAGTTCGAAACTACAAAGATAAACATAATGATAATAACATGGTATATTTATTCAAACACAAATATACCATCTAACAAAACAAGCAACTTAAATATATATAGGTAATATAATTTATTTGTTTTGTTATAATTAGAATTTGTATTTAGTCCGTTCAATTTAGACTTTCGAACTTACATAAAGTCCCAACATTCGACAAAAAAAAACATTTAATTACAAACCTACACATCAAATTTCAGAAGAATCGGTTTAATAATGAGCCCATAAGATGAGATGAATGAGGACATTTAACTTCAATAAGACTATTTTCAGTTTTATTCTTATATACCTAGATAATTATTAATCATGAATGTTTTAATTTAAAATTATGTACTTAATTGATTTCAAATAATCAATCAGATTTAAAATAAATATTGATATTATTAAGATAAAACATAATTGATTCAAATATTGAAATAAAAATATCCGCCATTTTGAATTTAGGAAAATATATTAAACACCTATCAATTAAATAAAAACATTAATATAATAATTATTTCAGAATGAAACTGAAAAAAATCCACTCAATAAAATGGAATTTATTCGATGCCATTTTCTACAGATCTAAAATAATTATTAGTATATTTGTATGTTTTAGATCGACGAAGTATCAAGATCATTTAGTATTTTTCATAGAATTCGCGTGACGCGCCGGTCACGTGGTGCATAAAATATCCAATTTCGCAAAACTTCAAAAATTTAACAGGGCTCTTAAGTATGCAGAAAATTGCGTTTTGTAAACATGTTTTTGGTGAGAGAACGTCATTTGTTTAGTTCCCGTATTTTTTGTATGAGGGCACTGTGTCGTTGTCGAAACGGTGCAAATTGATGGACTTTCTGGAGTAACAACGTCTCATTGGTCAGTTGTGCGCGACCCCCCGCACAAGCATGAGCAGTCTGGAGCTACAACGTTATAAATGTAATTGTGACATTTTTTTTCTCAAGTTTTGGAACATCAACGGCTTTTGTTTATTATGAGATTTTATAACTTTTGATTTTTTCTTTGATATTTTAATTTGTATGTCATTAAACACTTTGTACCTGTTGCAAAAATAAATCTTTAACATGAATAAATATAGTTTTTTACTAAACAAACGTCACATTATTACTTTTGATTTACTTTCAGTGCGATAAAGACACAATTGAGGGTGTTACGGACATTATGTCATTAGAACTATAATATTAGAATAGTTATGGCATAAAAAACAGTTACATTGAGTAAAATAATATTAACACCTCAATAAATCCCCGTTACAATGTTAAAATTTTAAGGTGTTAATCATTTAATGAGCCTTTGAAATTTCAAGCGCTTCTACTGAAAAAGTCATTAAAAGCAATTGTGCCTCTGTTGCACCGGAGGTGCGATACGCTATCGGAAACCAGCTATGTTTATTGCCATGACAACAGATGCTGAGTTACAGGGCTTTTTGAAATACTCTCTTTAAAAATTACTGCTTTCCGCCCCGCGGCTTCGCCCTTATTAAACCTAACCTAACTTGACTTTATTTAATATCTTAAGATTTTACTATAATGGCGTCTACACACCAAAGCCGGCGGCCCGCCGGCACAGCCCGGCGGCCCAGACGGCAGACCCAGACGGCCCGGCGGCGGCTTAAAGACAATGTATTTAACACATAAAGTTAAGAAAAACGCGAAGTAGAATAGTAGATATTAAATCTGGTTTACAATAAAACAAAACACTTTAAATTAAGTTTTAAAAATGCCTATCAGAATTTTATATTCTCACCAAAAAAGTAGTGTCAAAAAAATAGTTCGATGGGAAAAACAAACACAATTAGTTACCTACCTAATTGTTTAATAGACTTATAGTTCCTACTTATTATCCCATGCCGTCGGACATCTCATTATCGTAAATTTCAAGGATTGTTTTCGAAAACTTAAAAACTTCACAATTTTAAACTAACTAAACATTTTTTTCTTAAGAATATTTATTTTTTGTTATCATTCGACACCTCTGATTTGTATCTATAATTTCTATCGTTGTAATGTGATACATATCGGTCGATTTAGCTACTTTTGTTTTTATATTAGTCGTACCAGCCCAGGGAAGGTTTAAATGGTGAGAATACATAGGAATAAAGCGAAAAATATAATACTTACTGGGTAAGATTCAAAATAGATCTGTTTGAATCTTTCGTCCGCTCGCCACAGCGTCGAAGCGAATCCGGGAGGCAGCGGGAGTTTAGCAACAAGTCGTCCAACTTCACCCGCCTGGCATTCTGTGCCATCTTCTTTTAGAACACGCACTAGAAAATAGAAAACAGGGCCATAATAATAACAGTTTAATTTTTTTCGTACCTATATTTACACACATAGGTAGGCATTTATCGTAGGTATAAATATATTTTGTCTGCCCCTTAATACTGTAGTTCCCGCATTAACTGTAAGACCTGAAAGGTGGCGCGGGCTCTACTTAACCGCTGTAGTAACGTCAGGCGATTTAACTATGACAACTCATGGTAAAGGTACCGAACGCTAGAGAGCTAGAGATATAATCTTACTGTCATAACCAGGAACAGGGTAGCCGGCGGAGTGCGGCGGGATGGCGCCGACTCCGAGGCCGAGGCACGGCGCGGTGATGGCGGACCCCGACTCTGTCTGCCACCAGTGGTTCAGCACCGGCACCGAGAACATGCGCTCTGCCCATTGCTGGAACATACAGTTAAGTCTAGTTATCTATAGTAAAATAAAAGTATGTTAAAATAAAAGGCATAAAGGGCATTTTTTGCGCGACATTTTACATTGCTTTTTAGGGTTCCGTAGCCAAATGGCAAAAACGGAACCCTTATAGATTCGTCATGTCCGTCCGTCCGTCTGTCCGTATGTCACAGCCGTTTTTCTCCGAAACTATAAGAGCTATAAAAAATTTGGTAAGTAGGTAGATGTATTCCGTGAACCGCACTAAGATTTCATAAAAAAATTGAAATAAATTAAATTACATTTGGCGGTCCCAATACATAGGACTGAAACTTAAAAACTTTTTTTTAATCGAACTCATACGTGTGGGGTATCTGGGGTTATCTGTGGGTATCTATGAATAGGTCTTTAAAAATCATAACAATATTTCTAACACCATTTAATTCTAAACTTAATAGTTTGGACGTGAGACTCTTCCAAAGTGAAAAACAGAGTGTCCTCTTATTTTAGAAATTTGACCCCCCCCCCCCCTCTCTAATTTCTAAAATAAGAGGACACTCTGTTTTTCACCTAAGTTCATTTTTTTCTGTTATACCTATGTTCATTTTAGAAAATAAGTCTGAAGTAAAAATAAATTGTGTTATACTTTCTTTGGTTCTAAACAAATAATTGATTGATAGGCTTTAATACGACGGGCAGGATCGTTGATCTATGAACTCTACCAAACTCATCGAGTATACCGAATACATATGACTAAAAATCGGTTCTTTTGGGATGATCTGTGCTAAGAAGTAGTTGTTATAATGATGATTAATGTATAATGTAAGTACCAACTAAGATATAAATAGTGCAAGTTTAAGTTCACAATAGCTATATTATAAAAGGTATTTATTCCAACAGTAGTTTTACACAACGTGAAAGTCAGAAGTCAAGGCATGCAACGGTATCGATCAAGTATCAACGAATAATATTAACATATTATTTGTTATTGAATACGTTTATAAACATAAAATGTTGGAAGAGTAAAGTAAAATATTTCAAAATATAAATCATATAATGCAAATACAAAGACAAAAGTCGAGTTGGTTAAGCGGGAGCTCACTCGACTTTCATTCCTAAGGTTGTGGCCTCGTGGGTTTAAGCACCTAATTAGTGGTTACCGCACTGCTGGGAGACAGGATCTTTTCTCCTTTTGGACAAGTTATTACGGAGACTGGTATTAATAATTTATTGACTCACCCTAGTATCCTGGTCACAATGTTCGCCAGCCACGAAGACTGTCTTGAGCGACTTGTTGCAGTAGCGCCGAGCGTACTTGAAGTTGGGGTCGACTCGCTTCAGCACGCGGAACACGGTCGGAATCGTGAACAAGGCATTCACACGGTGTTGTTCTATTATCCTGGAAAATATATGGCATCATTACTAATATTAGGTACGTTCCACAAGGCACAATTTACCCTGTAGAACCTTGAAAATTAGGTTTCGTAGCAGTTCACGCAAGTATCTAAGAGAAACCCAAAGTCATTACCCAAAGTACTGCCAGGGTCGAATAGGTTGGTGTAGTAGATATAGGTACCTATGTGACGACGTATTCTTGTACCTATGTAAATTACTTAAAATAAGCACATTCACACCCTGAGCAGCACGGTGCAGCCAAACCTCGCTCTGTAAACTTACGTGAGAGTCCGTCTCTGAAAATGTTAGCTCGTTTATCGACGCCCGCGGTTAAAGTCGGGTACACACACAGTACAGATCAAGAGCAATTCTTATTATTACTCCATTTCTAGCAATTTGCGCAAGAATCTCAGCTCCAAATGCGTAATGAATATAAGAAAGTAGTTACCTAAAGTACTGTCCAGGGTCCGGCGTCCGGTCCGGCTTTCCCTCATAGAGCACGGAGGTGACGCCGGCGAGCAGCGGCCCGTAGCAGATGTAGGAGTGTCCGACCACCCAGCCGAGGTCGGAGGCGGCCCACCACACGCCCCTCGTGACGCCGTACACCGCGCGCATCGACCAGCAGAGAGTCGCTGCGTGGCTGCACGGACGTTGGACGCCTTTGGGAGCGTCTGTGGTACCTGCCAAAGTTATGGGGTTGAGAGTCAATGATATTATTATAATTAATATTCACTACTATGAATTATTGAAATGTTTGATAATGATTGTATAATGTTATATGACTTGCCTTGTATAGCAAAGAAACCCTTGTTATTTGTAAAACCTTTTTTGAAAATAAAACATTTTGTATTAGTATTTGTATTTATTTGTTATACTCGTAAGGCTAAATAAATGAATCTTTGATAACGTGGGTTTTATTTAGTTAAAATAATTAAAAACATTACAGACATTTAAATTTTCGCTTATGGCAGTTGAATGGATCGATATCAACAATCAGTATGTACAATGGATCTGTCTCGATCGCCTCTTCCCAAAGATATCCCGACCCTCTTCCAGAGAACACGTAGATAAGTTCTATTTACCTGATTTGTATAGATAGAATGTACAAGGCCTCCACTGATATAAGAGTCTACCTTAATCGCTTCTTCCCAGAGATAACTCGAGACTCTTCCAAAGAACATTGCAAACCGCGACGCCATTGGTAGATGCGTTATATTTACCTGATGTGTATAGAATGTACAAGGGGTCGTTGGCCTCCACCGACACACAAGGCACAGGATCTGCCTCGATCGCTTCTTCCCAGGAGATATCGCGACCCTCTTCCAGAGAACATTCCAGAACGCGGCGCCGTTGGTAGATTATGCAGGTGTTGGGCTGGTGGGAGCTTTGACTTAGAGCTTCGTCTAGGATGTCTTTGTATCTGAATTGAAAAAAAAAGTGAGCATTTGATTGAACGGGAATAGTTCTAGCTAGAGGATAAGCATTCTACGTTTTGATTTTACAAGAGAATTATACATAGTTCCGCCAAGATCAATCTTCTTACTAAGTACTTAGGACAAATACTAAACAGTAACATTTAAATTCTGAATTATCTAAAATCGAATATAGGTACCTATCCACCTATTTATATATTTTGTAGGTACTCAAGATTAAATTTAGATTGGCTGAGATAATTACATTAAAGTTGTTACCTGATAATTTTGTTGGGTTCAACTCCACAACTAGCAGCTACAATAACAGTCGGTTCCGCGTGCTCAATCCTCGTTCTCAGCTCTCTCGCCGCAAAACCTGACAACCAAATAAAACCTTAAAATTGCCAGTAAAGCACATATACAATATGTCTCCAGTTCTGAAAATAGGCATGTTATATAAATACTAAATATCCGAAGACTTATTGGGGAGACCCGTGGCCGTTAGAGGAACGTTCTATGGGTCAATGTACTAAACTCTAGACTTCAGCCAGTGTTATGACCGTCACACTAAATTCATTGTTTTTTATTTGTATCTTTTTTCTTCGTATCGGTAGATTTTGAAGAAACTGGATGATTTACTAGAACTGGTAAACCGAGGTCTTTTTCTGAGGTACAAAGTTACTATTCCATAATGACTATCTACTTTTTCTTCGAGTTGTATGGTTTATGATTATGAATGCTGATGTTGATTGTTTACCTCCAAACACAACAGAATGTATTGCGCCGATCCTATTGGTGGCCAGCATTGCGATGACGGCCTCAGGCACTAAGGGCATGTAGATCAGCACTCTCGAGCCCCGAGTCACTCCGAGAGACTGCAGTTTACCCGCTAGGCGAGACACCTATAAATAAGGAAACTATTAGAACGTTATAACAAAATAAATTCAATTCACTTTATTAAAAAATTATGAGCTCTAGACGTCGAGGCACCACATAAGAATAACTGGTCCAAAATTCATGTAGGTACCAACCTAAAACAAATATAACTTTAGAAAAAAACTTATAACTCAGAAATCTACTAAGGGCTTGATGAAGAATATGTATAAAACTGGTGATGATGAAATGAAGCGAATGATCTTTAAAGCATAGTATGAAGGTCAACAAAAAAAAAAAAATAGACATTGATTTGTAAGTGAAAATATTCTTAGAACCTCAGTGTATCAGTGAACCAAAAATGTTAAGCTAAAATGTTCATACAAATGTCTTCGGCGACCATCGTCTGAAATAGGCAATTTTAAAATCAGCGCTATTTGTTACACTCATAGGACACTGTATGGAGATAGTGTGATAATCGCCTAATGGAATTCCGGTGGATCTGCTGAGAACATTAATGGATCTAATAGGAATTGACCTGATCCTTCAGCTCGTTGTAGGTGATCTTGCGCAGCGTGTCGGTGACGGGCGAGTCGTGGATGAGCGCCACCTGCTCGCCCTTGCCAGCAGCTACATGTCGGTCTACGGCGTTGTGACAGACGGACAGCTCGCCGCCTACCCACCTGGGGAATACACTATTAGATATCTTGGCCATTAGGTCTGCCTACTACTGAAATTTATACGAATTAGGCATAATGTTGTGATTGCAGTCATTCAAAATACTTTTACATTTCCAGACGTCTAAAATATTCTCAGGGGCCTAATCAATAATTGTTAGTAGAAACTATGTTATTAATGTAAGTACCTAAGTATATACATTATGTGCAATATTGAATTTATTTTTCTAAAATAATCAGTCATGCTAAGTTTTTTTACCAATAAAATGTGTTTCTGTAAGAGTTAATAAGAAAAATTGTTATCCCACTAAGTATTTTCTAAACATGACTTTATAAATAAATATCTCAATGCACAGCAAGGGAAGGAAAGTAGGATAGAGAGAGATAGACTTAGGGTAGAGTAGTAGGTCACAAGAAAACGGAGATTAACACACTCAATGCCAAAGCTCGCACCTAAGCTGTAACACCGCCAACCCGTGGCGTAGATACGAGCATTTGTCATGGGCACAGATAGTGTTAGTATAGCACATTCAATGCCCAAGCTCGCTGCAGCCTGTCTGCCACACCTTGCCTTAGATACGTGTGTGTGTGTGTGTGTGTATCACAGAATAGTGTTAAATAAAACCTCGCTTTCAGCGATAAGGCCGCCCCTTGTTCGTTTAATTTAGTATTAAGTTTTCTTGAAACTCTGTTTTTATTTTAATTAAGAAGGTACAATAAAGTGTTATTCTATTCTATTCTATAAAAGTAGCTTACCATTTAGTAAACGGCGGGTTACTGTTATCCAGCACCTTGTCCCAGAGCTTGGTCCACTCCAGCTCCAGGGCGACTTCCCCCCAGAAGCCTTCAGGGTCCTGCAGCGAGCGGTCCACGGCGCTCTGGCATTCCGCAGTGATCCCGCTCTCATCTAGGCCACAAGGACTCGCTAAGGAATGTTGCTCGGTTAAAGTTGGGCATGCAAGATCTAAAACTAGATGAAAGGTTTCTTTATCAATATAAATCTCAACGATTATATGGGCATGTCAATAAATGCAATATTATTATTTACCAGTTGACTTATCCGCGTTGAATAATGTTTGTATGAGGGGCACATCTTATCATAACTGGAGCAATTTATTAAATATCCTATCCATTTTAGACGTACAGAAAAAAGTTGTAAAAATCGTCAAATTAGTTTCAGTGTCAATAATTGAGCATAAAAAAAACACAATATGTCTGAAAACAAACTAACTTCTCGAGAACGAGGATACTTACAAAGTAGGTATAATTTGTCCTATCCTCTTGGTTTTAATCTATCTCTCCACAATTTTTCGGTTAAATCGATTCAGCCGTTCTTTAGTTATTTGAATGATATAGAATACATATTTATATACTTATAGAAAATATAGTCATAGTACCTACCTATTAGATAAAAGAACTAAAACTTTATAATAAACTCACTGTAACTGTCTATTTCCGCAGCAGTCACAAACGTCTTCTTCTTCAGCTCACTGATAGAAGACTCAAACTTGTTCTTCTGCGCACGCGCACCTTCATGTTCTTGATACATTTTAAAAAACAAACTGTCACTTTGAAAACACAACCGCAACTGTCGAAGAAATATAATTATAATGTTATTGTAATATATGTGCCTTTTGTGTAACAAAGGTGGACCTGTGAACTTAATGAATATATGTAATAGCTTACGTGTTTCAGTTCCGATGACTGGAATAAAAGCAATACGGTTTAACGATCTTAAAACATTTTTTTAATACCGTGAACGACATTGACTAGATATAATCATGATGTAGCGCGCCACCACTACCTACAGCCTGATATGACGAGCACGATCACTCTGCCAAAAGTGTAGCGATTATGAAGAATTTTTTTTTTATTTGATTACAAGAACAAGGCTTTGTCGCTGAGCGACCACATCGCCTTATCGGGAAATTATTATGAAGAATAATCATAATGGCACTTGTTAAACTTACGCGATTTATTAATATAATTAAGAAGTTTAGTACGGGTCCTTATACATATATCTATCAGTTCTGCCGTGACCAAGAGCGACTACAAAGTGCTTGAAACGTTAGAATGGAAAATATAAAATCACGCGACTCGTATTAAACTTCTTAAAAATCATAATCGCTCAAAATATTCAAGTAAGTAATATGCAGTAACAGAGGGCCGATATGGCCGAAAAGTTTTCGAGACGCGGATCGGGAAATGTAGCTTCGGACGTCCTTGCGGACTACACTTGAATGACGATAGTGGACGGATGAATTAGTTCACGGTAAATGGAATCCGAAATAACTGTAAATCTTTATGCAAATTGAACATTTTTCAGCAGTGGTCATCACAGTGGTAGGTAATGCCTGAAATTATGAAACTAAGTAATGGTTATTATTTGGAGCAACTGACACAATATTGGATTAAGAAAGTCAATAAAATGCGTAACGTTGGCATAAAAAACATGGATTTTTTGTATGGAAATAATTGAACTTAGTCTGCAAATATTTGTTCCGGGTGTCTGGGTGTTATATATGTATAATAAAAAATATCTATCTATGTAGGTATGTATATTATATTAAGTATATCAGAAATCTAGCACCCGTAACACAAGCTTCGAGCTTACCACGGGGCTAGATGTCGCTGTGTAAAAATTGTCCAGCAATATTTATTTTTATTTATTTTTATTTTTTTAGTATTACAGAGCAATTATAAAAATTCACGATTAACTTATTTATTGAGAAATTTTGACGACCTCCGATTAAATCTGAGAAGGAGGGGTTCTCAATTAGTCGGAATCTTTTTTTATGTATGTTCACCGATTATTCAAAGACGCCTGGACCGTTCTACAAAATATTTTTTTTATTGATATTGTCATCAGGTCTATAACGATCTGACGATAGTATCCTCGAGAAATTGGTGGAATTCTTAAAAAAATTTAAGAGTATTATGAAGTAGTTTTGTTGTTAAAAGATTAATTATATTTTTATAAGACCTAACTTAGTAAATGTGTTATCTAATAGAACCTACATTAGGTTTTTGCTGTCGGTACCTTATTTTTCTCAAAATTATTGTTAATTAAAATCGAAGTCTATGAGCACACCTGTTAAGGTAAAATATTGTTGTTAATTAGATATAAATATTCGAACAGTATCTATTTACCTTCCTACTGCTTCTTCGTAACATGAGCTATATAAACTTTGACAGTTTATATCTTGTGATCTTGGATGTGATGGTTCGGTAATGAAATAAAAGATAGATGACCAATTCACTAACTAACTAACACAACTTTTTATAGGTACCTATAAGTACCTATATATTGGTATATTATAGATTTAACACCTAGTGGACCTGTGGTCAAACTCCTGCCCTACAAAGAGCACATCCAGCTAATTTCAGGTCCCTTGGATTAGCGGATTACGCCGGCCTTGATCCAGCAGTCAGTCATTCAACAAAGGATTTATACATATGTAGGTACCTATAGGTAGATTTGAGTGCACTTTTAGATTTGATGGTCATTTGATATGGTCATTGTTCTGCTTTTAACAAAGATCTGCTTTGAACGAATTTCTCAGTCGCTTTGTGCTTTTGTCAAAATTTCGTTCATATTCATTAAAATTTGAATTTGAATACATTTTTCACAGATCGATAAATAAGGAGTTGAGGAACTTTGGGACAAAGCGGATCATCATCACCTTTACCCTATTTACGTTCCCATAGCTAGGACACTGGGACTTCTCTCTTGATGGTATTGACTAGGCCTTAATTTACCACGCTGGCTAAGTGCGGGTTGGTGAACAACACATCTTCGTCCTTCAAACTTTTTAAAATCCTCAGAACACACCGGTTTCCGCACGATGTTTGCCTTCACCATTAGAGCACGTGTTTTATGGTGCACATAAATTATACAAGAAGAAACATCCAGAGTTGTGCGACTGGGTTTGAACCCACGACCTTCTCACGGAATGAAAGTCGAATGCGCTCCCACTTAGAGCCCTCGCTAACTACAGACTTTCTATCGGCCGATAGTTTGGTCGGGCTTATAATCAGTATGAAGATGTATGCAAGTCCGCATACTACAACGATTTGGTATCGGCCGATAAATAACTTTGATAGGCTAATCAACTGCGTTCAAACTGAACGATGATCAAACTATCGGCCGACTGCTATATTAGTATGGAGCTCCTTGCAAGCGCGCACACTGACCGATTGTTTAGTCGGCCGATGGTTCACTTCGCTCCGAGTTTTGGAGCCGGAAGGTCGTGCATTCATTCATTTTGTCCAATTCTACTCAATCGCTGGTTGTAGAAACGTAATCTAATTTTAATTTTCCATTTAATAATCTAGTACTGTAGATGGGATGCACCCAATACTCTCGGACTCTCTTCTTGATTTTTCTCCTCCGTTGTATGAGAGCAATTATAATATTTCTGGACAATATTTTACTACGAGAAACTTCCATTATGCGACAGCTCTCTTCAACGGTAGCTTAAAAACTGAATATCGTCGGCCGACTGTTGCCTAGTTTGCGCACTCACCACCAACCCAACTGTTAAGTTGGCGTAGTGTGCGCGCTAACAGCCCAACCCGACCAAAATATCGGCCGATAGAAAGTCTGTAGTTAGCTGGGGGTCTAGCCAACACGGTTCAAAAGCTTAGGTACGGTAACTCATATAAATAAATTTTTGATATAGGTATCCTTACTCATGATGTTTAGACATCATGAGTAAGGATACCTATATCAAAAATTTTCATAAGCATGGGGTTTATGATAATGAAGTTAGCTTCATTACCATAAACCCCATGCTTATGGAGGTCCAATCTCTATAAAAATCAATTCTCTGGTCGGCACCACACGCCAGAAGAACATTTTCATCATCATCATGTCAGCCCGTTGTCTGGCTGTTGGGTAAAAGCCTCCTCTTTGTTGCGTCAATTAGCTCGATCCCGTGCAAGAACGAAATAACATTTTACTACAAAACCAATTCAAGTAAAATCCAATAAAATCTAAAATTCTCATTAAATAACAACAATTAGGTATAGATAAGCTATTTCTCATTACCTACTCTATACCTATCGATTACCATTAATAAGGTTGCATGTACCTACAGTAAAATAAATTGCGCCCACCATGTATTTTTGTGTAAGCATAATTTTATTTGGTGAGTAATTAGATACTAATCAATTTAAAATCAAAAAAAGAATATAAATACGTCTTCTTTTCAACATTCAATCTTTCAGCTACTCCATTGATTAGCGGAGGGGCCCCAAAGAAGCCTTACAACATAAATGTCCACGGCAAGCTAGAGTTAGGAGACAGTGTAGCAAACTTCATCAGAATCATCGGAGAAAGTCTAGTTGGTCCGCAGATACCAGAACGGAGCGCACAGAGAACTTCGGAGAATATGGAGAATTCTAACAGGGAGAATTCCAACATGGAGAATATTAACATGGAAGAAAAAAAGACTTTGATGCAAGAAGCGGTACAGAACAGAGATAAAACTCATGTTTACGGAGAACATTCGGAGAAACTGGAAATGAAGAATCGTATTAACGTTTGAATTAAAGTTCCCTTTGTGGATTGTATGTTAATTACAATATTCCTTTAAACATTTTATTTATTTCCGTGAAGATTACTTGGACAAGTCAATAAATAAAATACATTATTATCAAAACTAGCCGACTCGCCGACAGCTTCACTTGCGTTTTTTTACATAATAATAGCCTTCCTCAATATTATGTAGGTACCTAACTATACCACTATTATTGAAATCGGACCAGCGCGCAGCGGTTCTTGAGATTAGTGTATTCAAACAAACAAACTCTTCAGCTTTATAATATTTAATATAGATTCACAAGACCATTGTTCTACTGGAGACCCGTCCATGCCCCTTAGTGGCACGTAATTTGGATAGTTATTTATTTTAAACATAAGTATATTTTACTTAAAAGATAATATAATCTACGACGTTACTTACGCCAAAGATAAGATGATGATTTAATAATAAACGAATTAAATATTTTAATAACCTTTATTTCTTTACAATAAATGAGTACCAGTGCCAAATGCTTGAAACAATCCTATTGCGTCTAATTTAACATGCCACATAGTAATCCCCTTAGAAATAACAGGGGCTATCACAAAATTATTAAAGAATTTTTGAATCCCATACATATACCTATATTTAGGAATTAGGTACAACTTCAATATTCTAACAAATCCATTCTCAAACACAGCAATATTAATAGTTTTGTTTTTATCCAAATTATAATATTTTAAGTAGTTTATTATAATTGCTTTGTATGAGATTGAAATAGTACAAAAAAATGATAGATACAATTCCCTATTCTATTAATTAATGAGTAGAATAACGATTTAAAATGTTTATTTACCTCTAATTAATATAAGCAAGAAGCTTGTGGCATGCTTTATAATTTCAAGATTATGTGAGATGATTAATGACTATAATAGTGATTTAATTTAATTAGTTTTATATGTATAGCTTATCTCTCAAAGTCCACCGAAAATAATTATCACGGATTCATTTGTAAAGAAATAATTATGATATTGTTTATAATTTAGCAATATATGGACGATGCCAAACTACGTTATATCATTGTGAAATAGAAGGTTTATTTACTTCTTTTTCCAAAAAATCGACTGAAACGAAATAAAGGTAAAAAAATAAAATGATTATAAAATTTATTAAAACGGAACAAATATGTATGTATGTACAACAACAAATAAATGATAAAAAATATTATTTCACTAAATCTAAATGAGTGTAGGCCCCATTGTGGAAATAAACAATAGATAAATCCTAGCGTCTTATTAATTTACGAAATAGAGCTAAACTAAATCGACTCCAACAATATCGATGAATCTTAAAATCGATTTCCAATCAGCAGTTTAATATATTATTTATTACTGCATAAATTGTCTGAACAATTACTAATGGGACTTTTGACACTAAAATTAACATAAATATATACAATGAACAATCATATAGACAATAAATATGAATAACAAGTCTAAACTTCAATGTGTACTTAGCATATCGATCATTCTACCTATACTCAACTGTAGAAGAATTTGATATCGCTGAACTAACCTATCCTAACTGTTAGCGATTGTTACAATACGGAAATCGCAATCACTCACATTCACAAAACTTACTTATCGATAGGCAGTTCTATCGACTTAGATTTATCGATAAATAATCGAAAATCAAATGTTGTACGAACACTACGACATACACATATTAAATATAACCTGCGCACATATAGAATTGATATATAAATGGCGTCCGCTCGCATGCGTTCTCGCTCACTCTCTATCGCTGTCTATACTCACAAAGTGAAGTACGCGCTACAAAAAAATAGTCAGTCAGGCCTAATTCGCACGAGAGTTTTTTTAACGTCCGTTAAAAAAGCGTTCAAATAGAACATTTACATACCCAAGTACGTGTTCACACGTCGGCGCTTTTAGAACGCGACCCTTTTTAGGGTTCCGTAGTCAAATGGCAAAAACGGAACCCTTATAGATCATGTCCGTCCGTCCGTCCGTCCGTATGTCACAGCCGTTTTACTCCGAAACTATAACAGCTATAAAGCTGAAATTTAGCATTAGGATTTCATAAAAAGTTTGAAAAAAAATCAATTACATTTGAGGGTCCCCCTACTTAGAAACGAAACTTTAAAAATTAAATTAAAATTAATTTTTGATTTAAAAGCGTTCGTATGAATGATCACATTGAAGACGTTATAAAAGCGCCGACGCCGGGTTTATAACGCAAAGCTGTTTAAAATTACTTTACTAAAAAAATAATTTCATTTAAAATAAGTATTTTGTAAAAAAAACTCTTTAGGGACCTAGATAAAAACAGTATTTAAATAATAATAATACCGTGGAAATATGCTCGAATTACAAATAATTTTGGTATTACGTTTGTATGGGAAATTCGTCGTGACGCCGGCCTGTTTGAGAACTTGTTTTGCCAACCGTACCATACCTACCCGCCGCCATTTACAGAACTCATTTTTAATTGCGCAGGTTATAACTATATATAATTTTCTTTTAGTTGTTAAACCAGAATAAACAGAAAACAATTAAGTAATAATTTATTATTTTAAATAACGCTGAAACGTTATACGCTTATTCAAACGGAGTGTGTACATTCCATTCAGCCACGCCCAAAGTGATTTACACAAATTAATCGAAATAATTACCAATTATATCGTTGACAAAGAATAAGTTTAACCATAATCATCAAATCATTTATCAGTTCTGTAACAATCACTTAAACACCAACATATCGATGAGGTCTAACATTAAACAATAGATAAATTATTATTACTAAGTCTGTCGTCGCGCTCGAGTAGTTTTGAGCAAATTCTGCTTTACATTTCACTAATACGCACAAAACTAATGTCAATATTAAGTATTTAAATACATAATTAATTTTTTTGAATTTCTCTCAAGACTGGCTTACCGAATTATAAGCTAATTCCGAATAGTTACTAATAAATGCCATTTTTAGCTACTTAAAATAGAATTGCATATTCAATTGCCCCTCAAAACTGTTCAGTTTTATTTAAATGACTCACTGTGCAAAGAACATACTGCCTATTGTATTAATAAATAAATTGTGATTATATTATTCCTTTTCAAAGTATTTCTATAGGTAATAGTATAGATAGGATTGTAGGCTGGTGATTTCCAATAACCTTTTATAGTTCTTGAAACCATAGACAAAATAAACATGAGACAGAAGACATACTATGTTCATTTTGAACGAATCAGCACCATTTACAAAATCTCCTGAAACTTGATGCTATACGCGTTAATTCAAGACACGAAATGTAAGACATTAGAAGTCATCTTGTGTTTAATTTGTCTATGGTAGCAGCGTTATTTCACCGTAACTACGCTATGTTGTAATACTACGAAGATGAATCTTCACTTTTTGACATAATTTGTCAAAACACTTTGTAGAGTTTTTCGGATTGTCATTTTTATCCCTGATATAGTTCCATTTATTATGCGGGTAGTTAAAAATGTTGAGGGTATTTTGCATATAATGTTCTGAGGGTAATTTACATATTTATTTTGAGGATGGTTTCCATATTTGTTTTGAGGGTAGTTTGCATATTGTTTTGAGAGTAGTTTCCATATTTCTTTCGAAGGTAGTTTCCACGTGTTTTGAGGGTAGTTGAAACTTATAATTGGCGACAACAGGGCGGTTCCGCACTAGCGCAGGTCCGCGTCTTCGTTGATCTGCTTCTTGATGCGCACGAGCATGGCGGTGTACCACTGGTCCAGGCGAGATATGCTGTCGTACGTCTTCACTGATTCGGTGAACGCTTCTACGTTTTGCTCTTCGAGATGCTCAATCAGTTCCTGAAAGGATCGGTGGAATTAAATTTTGCACAATATAGACAGCTATAGGTAAACTAATATAGAATATATAGAGAAGAATGGCTGTATGGGGTGTTATTAACTTTTATTATGAAGTTAATTTATTGACTCATAATGGGGCCCATGTCCAATAGTGGGCTGTAGCGTGGGTTGCTATCACGCTTTAGTTACTGTTAACAGCTTTCTCCAGCTCATTTAGTCACAGTACATGTTTTATTCCTTCATAATCGTCTCAAAACGGGTTAGCACCCGTATCATGAGCTTCGAGCTCACCATGGGGCTAAATGTTGCTGTGTGCATTGTAGTAATATTTATTAATAGTATGAGTATAGTGTGCGTTACCCGGACGAGCTTGCACTCCCGCGTGTCCCCGAAGGCGGGGTAGAGGCCGCAGTACTTGTCGAGCGCGTGCTGCGCGTTGAGGATGTCCACACAGAGGTGGCACAGAACATGTACTTATAGTATGAGTATAGTGTGCGTTACCCGGACGAGCTTGCACTCCCGCGTGTCCCCGAAGGCGGGGTAGAGGCCGCAGTACTTGTCGAGCGCGTGCTGCGCGTTGAGGATGTCCACACAGAGGTGGCACAGAACATGTACTTATAGTATGAGTATAGTGTGCGTTACCCGGACGAGCTTGCACTCCCGCGTGTCCCCGAAGGCGGGGTAGAGGCCGCAGTACTTGTCGAGCGCGTGCTGCGCGTTGAGGATGTCCACACAGAGGTGGCACAGAACATGTACTTATAGTATGAGTATAGTGTGCGTTACCCGGACGAGCTTGCACTCCCGCGTGTCCCCGAAGGCGGGGTAGAGGCCGCAGTACTTGTCGAGCGCGTGCTGCGCGTTGAGGATGTCCACACAGAGGTGGCACAGAACATGTACTTATAGTATGAGTATAGTGTGCGTTACCCGGACGAGCTTGCACTCCCGCGTGTCCCCGAAGGCGGGGTAGAGGCCGCAGTACTTGTCGAGCGCGTGCTGCGCGTTGAGGATGTCCACACAGAGGTGGCACAGAACATGTACTTATAGTATGAGTATAGTGTGCGTTACCCGGACGAGCTTGCACTCCCGCGTGTCCCCGAAGGCGGGGTAGAGGCCGCAGTACTTGTCGAGCGCGTGCTGCGCGTTGAGGATGTCCACACAGAGGTGGCACAGAACATGTACTTATAGTATGAGTATAGTGTGCGTTACCCGGACGAGCTTGCACTCCCGCGTGTCCCCGAAGGCGGGGTAGAGGCCGCAGTACTTGTCGAGCGCGTGCTGCGCGTTGAGGATGTCCACACAGAGGTGGCACAGAACATGTACTTATAGTATGAGTATAGTGTGCGTTACCCGGACGAGCTTGCACTCCCGCGTGTCCCCGAAGGCGGGGTAGAGGCCGCAGTACTTGTCGAGCGCGTGCTGCGCGTTGAGGATGTCCACACAGAGGTGGCACAGAACATGTACTTATAGTATGAGTATAGTGTGCGTTACCCGGACGAGCTTGCACTCCCGCGTGTCCCCGAAGGCGGGGTAGAGGCCGCAGTACTTGTCGAGCGCGTGCTGCGCGTTGAGGATGTCCACACAGAGGTGGCACAGAACATGTACTTATAGTATGAGTATAGTGTGCGTTACCCGGACGAGCTTGCACTCCCGCGTGTCCCCGAAGGCGGGGTAGAGGCCGCAGTACTTGTCGAGCGCGTGCTGCGCGTTGAGGATGTCCACACAGAGGTGGCACAGAACATGTACTTATAGTATGAGTATAGTGTGCGTTACCCGGACGAGCTTGCACTCCCGCGTGTCCCCGAAGGCGGGGTAGAGGCCGCAGTACTTGTCGAGCGCGTGCTGCGCGTTGAGGATGTCCACACAGAGGTGGCACAGAACATGTACTTATAGTATGAGTATAGTGTGCGTTACCCGGACGAGCTTGCACTCCCGCGTGTCCCCGAAGGCGGGGTAGAGGCCGCAGTACTTGTCGAGCGCGTGCTGCGCGTTGAGGATGTCCACACAGAGGTGGCACAGAACATGTACTTATAGTATGAGTATAGTGTGCGTTACCCGGACGAGCTTGCACTCCCGCGTGTCCCCGAAGGCGGGGTAGAGGCCGCAGTACTTGTCGAGCGCGTGCTGCGCGTTGAGGATGTCCACACAGAGGTGGCACAGAACATGTACTTATAGTATGAGTATAGTGTGCGTTACCCGGACGAGCTTGCACTCCCGCGTGTCCCCGAAGGCGGGGTAGAGGCCGCAGTACTTGTCGAGCGCGTGCTGCGCGTTGAGGATGTCCACACAGAGGTGGCAGAGCGCGGCGCGGAACATGTACTCCTTTGCACTGTATTTCAGGAGGCTGTTGTCTAGGGACGATTTGGCGATCTGTGAACACAGTTATGATTAAGTGACATACACATTATTGTGTAATTTTCTCTTTACCAATTAAATCTTGTAATGTTGGGAAATGTATATGAGATTTGTACTGAACTTAGGCGGTTGTTTTAGATGACAATCATTTTTATCATTTGGTTTCCAATAAACCTGAATTAGCAAATATTATCATTTATTTACAAAAGGTATCCTCAACATCTTTTTGGTCCTTCGAGCCGGATATGAACCAGCGACCTATGGACTCGACGAGTGACCTTATGATTTGTATACTTAAAAATAAAGGTGTCCCCCAACATCTTTTTGGTCCTTCGAGCCGGATATGAACCAGCGACCTATGGATTCGATGAGTGACCTTATGATTTGTATACTTAAATAAATAACTATAGTGACCTGTTCATAGATCTGTATGGCCTTGTCGTAGTGCTCGAGCTGCGCCGCGTACTGCGCCAACTTCAGCATGCACTTGTTGGCGGAGGAGGTGGACTCCTCGCCGCGGAAGTAGTCGGCCGCCTGCTCGTAGTGCTGCATGGCGCGCGCCAGGTCCACGCACTCCGTCTCGTACAGCTCCGCTATGTTCTGTGCCAAACAATTCACATTCTATTTATTTTATATATGTATGTATATTTATATTAAAAAAATATCTTTCTATGTATGTATATTCTATTAGGTATATCAGAAATCTAGCACCCGTAACACACGCTTAGAGCTTACCACGGGGCTAGATGTCGCTGTGTGAATTGTCCAGCAATATTTATTTATTCAGACAACATCTGTAGCGCAGCGGGGGAAGGTCTACCTGCGACGTAGGAGGTTGGGGGATCGATTCCCGCCTCGGTACAAAAATTTGTACGTTCTACAGATATTAGTTCCGGCGCCTACTATATTGGGTTGGGACTCTATTGCTTGTAGCGAGTTTACCACGGGGCTAGATATTGATGTGTTAATTTATGTACAATTTAGTAGGATGCAGCCTCGAATGAACTGTCCTGATAGGACCCTACATTAATTGTGCAGTAATATTGATCGAACATCACAATTTAACCCCACACAGGTTACGACACTAATTTACAAGCATTTAACCCCGTTTCTAACTAATTTATGTACTAAGTAGTTAACTGTTCTAGATTCAAATTGGGCAGTGGTAATGTTAAAAGGTCAATTATTTTAGTAGGTTATTGCTCTTTTTTGTTAGTATTATTTTAGTAGCAAGACAGTCACTAGTGGAGTAAATACTTAACTAAATATTATTTTAAAAACGTAAATTTTTGACTAATTTTCCTATTTTACCAATATTATAAACGGGAAAATTCGCAAGCTTTAGAGAGATAAACGAACAGAAAGCCATTTTTATTTATAGAGATAAGTGACAGATTGGCTATCTTTTACCGTGAGAAAATCAATTAAAACGCCGCGGAAACTCCATTAAAATATACAAACCTGATGTTGTTTAGCGGCCACGGTAAACCGTCCCATGTCAGTATAGATCTCGATAGCTTTCAGAATGCAGTTCACAGCCTCTGTAACGGAAAATATTTATGTACAATTAATATACAATGAAATATAATAGTCTAGCTAGAGAGAAAAAAACTTTTCGACCACATTGGTCCGTAGCCGTGGCAAAAGTATGCTATTCATAGTAGATATGCTTTAGTAATATTTCAAGTCTTTTTAACATAACAATAAAGAGTAATTCTCAATAATCTTCATTCTTTAAATAGTAGACGTCATGTTTTCGTGAATGACTAACAAAACACAAGGATAATCCTAATCTAGATCTATGAAGACGATACATTATGCAACGCCATCCCCGCGTAACTACTTAACTAAGGTTATCTTCAAGGTTAAGGTTAAGTCCACATTCTAATTTTAAAGGGCTTTATGACGTGAGAGATTTTTTAGTTATTTATTTTTTTTATTTTTTTTTCTTCCTTTTTTGATCTGCAATCGGCCGTTTGGCCATAATCAGATGTGTTCTAGGGTGGAATTTTTATTGTTGACATGTTACTCCATTGAGTTACATTTATTTATTTAACAATTTATATCAAGTATTAAGAGAATAAGGCAGCAGCGCCATAATCTAGAATGGTTGGACCGATTATGGTGGTTTTGGTATTAAAATACTTCAATTGTTTTATGAACAGATGCATAATCATGTTCAAACCTAGCTCAGAACTAGCATGATAAAATACTGAGAGGCAACTCACCATTAGGATCACACTTCTTATAACAATTTGAAGCGTCCACATAATTGGTGGCAGCGTCATGCCTGACTCCGGCCTTCTGGTGCAGGTTGGCCGCGAGGCAGAACGCCTGGCCCGCCTGCGCCCACTTCTTGGCCATTTTGAACAGGTTGGCTGCTCGGAGGTAGCAATCTACTGCCTCTTCTACTTTGGATGAACCGCTGAATCATAGAAAAATAATTAAATACATCATCATCATTAAACAATAATATGAATCTTATTACACAGGTATTGTAATAAAATGTCTGCCTTCCCAGAAACTAAAAGATTTTTTTTTTACATTTACAGTGTAAACTCCAAGTAACGTCTCGATTTAACAACAAACTCCCTAAAGCATCCTATAGGCTTTGGTTGGTTGCTTGTCTTCCATACAATAATACACTCTCCATAGTATTACATACACTCTTCATAACAACCACAATTGTAAGCACTGAAAGCAGCCTTATTTTTGGAAAATTACTTCTTTTATCACCAAGATGGCTCAATATTGCAAGATGTTAATAATTAAGTAAAAAAGTACAAAATAATTACTGGTGCAGCAAAAGATGTCAGAAAAAAATATATACATACATTACTATTTAGATAACTAGGTACTAACACTATTTTGAAATAAATTTTTCTTATCTATGTAACTCCATAAAATGGACAGTCCCTACAGTGACATTATGTATGTAGATTGTGTTGGGTCTGTCCCCAATATTAAGATTATTATAAAGAACATTACTCCAGGATAACCATGGCGCTAGATGTTTGAAAGTAATTTGTTCAAGCAAAACCATTTACCAAATATAATGCATGGTTTTGATACTATCAGTCAGTGGCATCATAAGAAGTTTAATTGAGAAATTAAGAAGCTATAGAAACTATTACAATTATGGACAATAAGATAGTAAATAATTACTGGTTCTTGTATTAAATTTTAATGAAGTTTTTTCAGGGCTTTGAAATTATTAGATGAATCTGTTATGTAGGTACAAGTGATGATTCACACAGTTCTATGACACACTAAGTGACCCAATATAAATTTTGCAGGTGTAGCAAATAATTTAGATTTAGATTTTAATTTTTGAAAACCTAGTCTAGTACCTAATTGAAGACACATATATTTACCCCAAAGACTAGGTAGGTACTAGAGTTCATCCAAGACCTATCCCAATCAAATTGGAACAAAGTAGAAAGCTAAGAGTTCGCAAATTTTATATTGTAATTCTTTATGTAAATATCGAAATACAATTTGCATAGTAGATATTGAAATACTAAAACGTAATTTATAGGGCGTAAGACAATAAAATTATGGTAAAATTAAAGAAAGATCATTGTTCTCACCCAAACAGCGATCCGAGAAAGGTTTTCGATGAATTTAGTTTCTTCTCCGCCTCAGCCATCAATTGCATCGCTTTCTGTTCATTATCTGCCATGTTTATGGCCTAAATTACACTAAATCACGAGAGAAATATACAAAGTTCTCAACAAATTCACGACTTATTGACAAAATGTCGTCAGCGAAGGAGCCTGCGAAAATCTTGCTGTCATCGATTGGTTAGGGTTACCATCTCCATGCAAATAAAATGAAATGGTAGAATTATTCATCATATTAAATTCAACTAGCCGACAGCTCTATCTATGAATAGGTCTTCAAAAATCATATTAAGGTTTATAATCTAACAGCATTTATTTCTAAACTAAATGGACGAGAGACTCTTCCAAAGTGGAAGATGAGTGCCCCCCCCCCCCCCCTTATTTCTAAAATAAGAGGATGATAAGTCTAAAAATATATATAATTTACATTAGCACAAAAACTACCAACGAAAATTGGTTTGAACTTGGTTTGAACGAAATCTATCAAGTAGTTTTTTTATAATACGTCATAAACCATTTCATATAAATTGTTAAGAAAAAGTGTAGTAATTAGTTTTCGTGAGCCACAATAGATGGCGCTGTAATAATAGTTCTTGTATCACCAAGAGATGGCGCTATAATAAATGTTGTGATTAGTTCTAATTGCTGCGGAAGCCTACATGGGCGAGTCCGACTCGCCCTTGGCCACTTTTTTATTTTTGGTTGGATATTTTTTTGTTATTTGCTCCATATAAGAGTTATTGCCTTCGATCTTCGATCGGTATCAACCTTACCAAAGAGAATATAATCACTAGTACACAGCAAGGTTTTTTACGGTAAGGTTATAGTACCTAGCACTATAACCTTACCGTAAAAAACATAAATTAGTAAACACACTTTACCCACTCACTTCGGTATCTACTAACTTCCTACCTACCTAATAAATCAGTCAGGCATGTGTTCAAACAGCATGTTTCTAACTATAGGTACCTAATCATCAGTAACAAAATTAACAGGTTTTAACGACTCTGCAGACTTTGATTTTCTTAATGTAGGTAGGTAGGTATTAGCATGTATTAGGTACCTACCTACCTTTCTAACTAATAGGTGTGCGTGTGCCATTAAGCCGCTAAGTTTACCACATTGCACTGACAACCTTTACTTAGAGAAGCGGTGATCTTGATTTAGTTCAATATGGAAGTAGGTAAGTAAAGGAGCGCCTATACCCAGGGTGAAAACATGAATGAAACAGCAATAACACTTTAACTTTATTTATTGACAGACATTATCGTCCCACTATTTGCGATTCAACAAGGTAGGTACACTCTCGAAGCTTTCTCCGGCGCTTTTACTATTGTGAAACTTAAACATAGGTCTAAATTACTCAATGTTACGCCACGACTAACAAAAATATATTATTTTTATGAAATTGTAATTCATTCAAGTTATTACTTATTGCGGGTACCTGCAGCATTTCTCCTATGCTATTATTGCAAGATAATTTTGATTCTCTTGATTGAATGAATTACAATACCAAATACGAATCTGACTAAATATTTAACAGCTATACATTCATTAGGCGCTATTTAATACTGTGAAGAGAATATATTATATGCCTGAACATTTCTTAAGAGTTAGGTAGGTACTTTTCTCTAAGATACGATACAAACTGACTGTCATACAAGTTTGCATTAGTATTGTCACTGGAACAAGAGGTAAATACAGACACCAAGTCGCTAAATATGATTTTAATGTAGATATTAATTTTCCTATGATAAAGATGAATTTTGAACTAAATATTTCATTTTATAAGCTTAGACTGGACCCACGGGTAAGCACTGCAAGGAAAGCAACCAAAATAAAAAGCAGAAAATAATATTATTTTATTTATTTTTCATAAATAAACTAAAATGGATATCTAAAGATGTGATAAAAACTAGAAAATAACATACCAGAGGATTATTTACATAAAACAAAACTCATTAAGAATATGAAAAATGAATAAAATGTACAACTTATAATTTCAATAATAGAAGTAGGTAAAAATAGTGTGTATTAAAATTATAAAAAATCCTAATATGATTTATCTATTAGATGCTTACTAAAAAGAAAGCTAGGGCGATTTTGATAATTTAATTTAGATCAGTCGAATCTATATATGGAACCAATTTTTCTTCAGTTCAAATCACTGGTTTGATTGTGTCGGCAGCACCAAGGAAGAATACTGTCGGTGTTGCCAACAACTTTAAATAAATATTGCACACATGTAAATTCTAGTATGACAAAAAACCATATAACAGATCTCATACATTGCAAATGATATTGGATATCATTAATTTTAATTTTGAATAAAAGTGCGTGAAACACATAATAATTATAAATACAGTCTATAGGCAAACTTATGGGCACATTTACGCCAACTTTATACAATATACACCTATCAGAAGATGTCCTAGGTAAACCTTAATGTCTTACAAGAAGATGGTAATTTAGCACTATGTACTAGTTATGTAAACATTTCTCATATTTACACAAAATATAAATTATAATTTCATGCATTCAAAAAAGTTCAAACATCGATAGTTTCTTACAAGTGTTACTCCCTATTTGAAGTAATCAGACGTTACTATAAATCTGATTGATTTATGTATGTCTCTGTCTGTCATACTTATTTTAAATATGAGAGAAAAGAACATCAATCTTAATAACATTTTTACTAAGTAACGGCTAAAAAGTGTACGGCAGTAAATGATTAGTAGATCCTAATAGACAATAAGTGAAACATCTCCGAAAGTTATCAAAGCGATACATCTAAATAATTTATCATTAATCATAATGCTTGTTAAGTCAATACTTTGCTCAAACGAACGAAAAATAATCGAATGAAGCGATAAAATACCATTGAAAAGCTGCAGTCTTCATAAATTAAAATATCACAATGTAAATAAACCACGGAATAGACGCACCTGTCATCTGTACAAAGTATTATAATTTTGGATTTTGATTCTCTGAAGTTCTAGCACAGTTAATTATTAGGGTAAGTTATTTAGTATTGTTAAAAGTTTAAACCATCCGCAAATAATGGCCGTTGTACACATGGGGTCAAGACCTTGCCCTGGCATTGTTGGGCCTCGTTGGTGGTTTATGCCTTATTTTTTTATATCATTTTTTGTACAGAATGGTGTGTAAATCACTGTTTACACACAGCGACATTCGCAATTCATTGTCGTGACCCAATGTGTACGGTGGCCTTAAAACTACTATAAGACGAAGCATTGTCTTATCATATTACAGTTTTGCTAAATACACCCGTAACATTTATATTATAACAATCTAATGCAATAACCATCCATACAGTGAAGAATATATTATGTATTCTTGATAAAGATATATGAGCTTGTTTAAATATTACAAGCTTACAAGTACATCTACATTTGATATTATAGTATTTATATTAATTATTACATCAATTTCTAATGATAGCTATTTGTAAAAAATAGGTTTGGACATGGGTCTAACAAAATATAAAAGTAAATTCATAATATAAAGAAAATCATAAGTCAAAATATACACAACAAATATGAATGAAAATATAGTATTTGAGACCGCTTTGTACAAAAATGGAATGTGATGTCTATTGGTTTGAAATAAATAAAATATATTTTTTACAAAATTTGCACCGTAATTCATAAGAATTGATTTTTTAAATGATAATGTTTACTAATTTTACAATTTATAGCAGAATAAGCCTTAAAAATATTTTATATGTACGAAAAGATTTTGACTGAAGAACAATAATATACTTTAATAACTTTAGAATCTAAAAAACTTAAGCGATCAGTGGTATTACATTGTTTAGGAATATTCGTATACTTCATAGCAGAAAATACGACCCCATTAATTTAATAATAAAATAATAGTAATTAAATACTTTGACTACGAAGATGAGCATAAACCAAATCTTTTATATAGTTGTTACACGCAGGTGGTTACACCTATTTTATTTAAATACACGAAAGTTAAAATCAAAAGGTAACCATAACCGATCGATACCAATATACGTGATTGGGATATAATGCTAGAAATAATATATCTCAATAGTCTATAATTTCCTCGGAACAACTAAAATGTATAAAGTTGATTAAAAGGACAAATTAAATCACATAAATACTATACGCAGGCTATAGTTATCATCTAACCGATACAAGTTTGACATGACGTTCTAGGCTACTTGTAACGAATATCCAAGCGTTATACGTGAACTGTGGGTTACAGTATCTAGGCTACAGCTAGGGTTTGTTTAACTGAAGTGGTTGGTCGGCTGCGGCGGCACGGCCGGCCGCATGGGCGCCTGCATGCCCATACCCATCATATTGGCTCCGGCCATTCCCATTACCATAGGCTGTTGCTGAAACGATACAATTCTCAATCTAAAAGTAGAATTTTGATAACGTTGCATTGTGTTATTTTGTTATTTTAGTTTTGAAGATGTTTGGTAGTGTATAATAATTAACGTACAGTTTTTTTTTAATAAATATGAATTTATAAAATGTATTTATCTTAGATACACAATTTAGTGTTAGATCTAAATTAAAGTTTTCGGGTATTATTCTTTTATGGTTGATAGGATGTATTGTTTACATAACATATAGAGTCGTGGATGATGAAGGATGAATTGTATAGATAGTCATTCTATAACATACAGATGGTTGAAAATCGGAAATTTAGTTTTTACACATGCTTCAAACACTAAAACATGCTCACAGATCATTCAATCGCTTACCTCAATCTGTTTTGCAAAAACGATCAATAAGGAAGTGGATAAAATTATAAAGGATAGTATAAATTAGTCATTAAAAGGGGCGTATAACGTGAATGACAGCTTATAAACCGAATGCAATTTACAACAGCTGCTAAGTAATATACATATTGCCATACTTCTTTTAGGCATTACCACCATAACAACCCATATAAAATAAACAGTTAGAAATGTGAGATAATGCAAAATAACATGTTTAGCAATACTTACCACAACATAATGCGGGGGGTGGTATGTATGTGTCAAAGTATGGGGCATGGGTAGATTCAAACCGGGGCCCTGAAACGCAAAATATAAAGCATGCTACGGGGAAAACGCAAACAAAAATACAGGAGAGGATCATTTACAAACTGAAAAGGTAACAGATAAGTACAGGAATTGTGCAGGAACAATAAACAAAGAAACTAAAATAGACGCAAAAAATGGGAAGACATTTATTAATAATCGGATGATAGAACATGCACAATTCCTGTAGTTAAAGTCACAAAAAGAAATAGATAGGATAGTATTATCATAAATGTATTTACTAAGCAAAACAAAGTGATCTCTAGCATAGTAATATAATAACGGCAACGTGTAAAGCTAAACTAGGATATAATAGATAGAGAAGTATTGTGAGGATAAAGTGGAATATTTAGGAAAAAAAATAGAGAAAGTGTAAGATTTTACGAGAGTCACTATTGCGAATGAAATATCAATAATAAAATAACATACTACACTCGGTTAAATCTCGGATGTTTTATTAATTTCATTCGTAATGGGTGAATTTAGATTTTTTTTATTATATTACACGATCTTCCTTGATAACTGTTAAGGGTAGAATAAAAAAACAATATAAAAAAAATTTATTAATTAAATCGCACAACTGCATATAAGGCAGATCTATATGATCTTTTTAGCATTATTTGAGGAGTTTATTTCTATCTTACCCTAGAAACTAAATTATCAAAGTCGATTATGCAGACCTTATACCAATAATGAGTTTATATTTTAGAAAAAAAAAAGTATTCCAGATTTAAACTCATAAAATTTCGCTTTTATTGGTTTAAAAAGTGAAATAGAACAAGTTAGCAATTAATTTAGATTAAATCGTCTGTAGTGGATGACTACAGACGATTAAATCCAGATTTGAACGGAATTTTGAATTCATAATAATCGTAAGACGCACGTATTCAAATTCAGAATAACTGTCTCCGTTTGGAATATACCTATATCTGGAATATTGTATCTCTAAAATGTAACCCCGTGTGCGTAGAGGGGCGGGTACGTACCATGGGGCGGTAGCCGGCGCCCGTGGTGGCGTGCATGGGCTGCGGGCTCCAGGAGGCGGCGCCCTTCTGCGCGTTCTTCGGCGAGCTCCAGTTCATCGCTCTGACAACGGCCAGTCGGTACGTGAATGAAAGCTTTACGTGTCAGAGTCGAGATAATGCCACTTCACAATGGTTTTGACAGTTTACTGTGAGTTGTGATTCATTCTAGGTTTGGTTTAGTTAGATTAGATAGTCGTTAACTAATTATCAACTTGTTATTTTGAATAGTCTTGTTTTTTTTTTGTCTGTTTTATTCAACTCCCATTATAGTCTCTTTGTGAATGATCTATTCGAAATTTGTTATGAAATACACCAACATGACATTGGCGGTTGACGGCAAAACTACAATGGCCAGTCACTTTCGCCAAAAATAAAAGAAGAAGTAGGTTTTGTGTTTGTTTGGGACAGCACACACATTTAATTAAGTATTGAGGGATTATTTCGACTCAAATAGTGTAATTAGTGTTTGCTAAGTGTCTAATATTAGCCAGTCCATTCTACTAGTGATTGTGTAGGTATGTAGGTACTATTGTAGTTTTAGGTTATATATTATGTACATAGCCGAATTCGTCAATACTGTGATTTGCTTACTTTCATTCACGTACTAAACAGACTGTTAAATTTTCAGATGTTTGAAAATTTAATAGTCATGCTTGAGTCAAATTAGCATTAGATACTGGCTTCTCTTACATACACTCAATTTGAAATTATAAGGCAAAGACAATTCAAATGCCATATAAATGATGTATGTAGTTATAAGCAAGAGAGACCATAACATAAAATTTATAAAATTTCAAAAATACTAAACTACTGAATTCACTCCACAACTGCATTAAGTTTCACATTGTAATAGTATGAAACTTGTCAAACATACTACCTACCACACAATTAAAATTGTAAATAATTGAAATAGCTTGCATTTTCATTCTAAATTATTCATTCAAGCTCAATCAGTAACTGTTGCGTAATATCGTAAACAAATGTTAACTATATGTAAACTGTTGGCAACATTATACTACTAAACATAAATGTTGCCATTTATGATCTAAAATTTTTACCATTTTTCAAACAAAGTTAATTTTATACCATTTTTTTAAATGTTAATTTAATACCATTTTTGGACAGATTTAATGTTATTAGTAACAATAATTAGCATTCCTTAACGATGTTATTCAACAGTTTATCATAATCAGGATATAATAAGCGTATAATGACTCACTTTTGACCAGCGGCAGTTTTGTTCATGCTCAAGTTGTTCGCTAACGAAGCGAGCGACGAGTCGAGATCGCCGGTCAGAACCTTGCCGGGCTGTGGAGCTGGTTGTCCTGAAGATTATAAAACTATTTGTAGAAAAATTAACTTGACTTTACAATACAGAAACATAGAGGCTTGCGATGGGCATTAATTGGTGTCATAAATTATAGGATACGAGATTAATATGTGAAGCAGTAACTCAAATCAAAACGAAACCTATTCAAATTAACGATGATTTTGTAAAGGATAAATGAGACAAACAATGATAATGAATTTCATCATTTAGTTATTGTGTTTTCGATGACAATGTCAAAATTAATAAAAACTGAATCCAAACGACGTCACAGAACAACGAAGAACACGCGATGTCATGCTAAAAACTAAAAAAACCAAAAATAAATCTGTACAAAATTAGGCAATGATCTACTACAAGAACCTAGCGTTAAAGCACACTAGATAATCTAATTTCAAACCGGCCATCGGCATCATCGGTTGGCGCGCCGGCGACCCGAACATCATCGGCTGTGACGTCATCTGCATGCTCATGACGTCAGAGAACTGCGACGCCATTGGCTGCTGTGTGACGGGCTGCGACTTGGCCGGGGAACCCCCGAGCGACATTCTCATCACGTCCTCGAGGTCGTCGAACGCCGACTTCGGCTGAGCGGGGGGAGGGGGGCGGGCGGGGGACGCCGATATCGGCTGGGTTGGATTCCCCATACCCATGAAAGGGTTCGGTGTGGCAGCTTGCGCAATAAATATTATTTTATAAACAATATACACTAATTAACCAACACCAGTTAAGTATTATGTTGTTACAATTCTGAAACCACAGTTAAAACTTAAAATCGATTAGTTCCAAATAACTTAATAAATTCCACGACACTTTCAAATATTGTACCAATAAATTGTATGGTCTCAGAAATGCAAAATAAGAAATAGGTAAATCAGATAATGTGAAAATTATTTTGGTAAGAGCGAGGCTGTCATTTGTTTCTATTTAGATTTTAACTCATAATAAGCAATTTAGAAAAGCTTAAAATTAAATTTGGTTGCGTTTACTTATTGAGCACTGCGATTTTGTATAGAAAATCAATGCTGTATAAAAAATTCTCAAAATGCCACCGTTCAAAACTACCATTTTCAGTGTTGCCAGCTAGCAATTTCACTACCATTTTGGTAGATTTCATCACATTATGTTTTTAATTTGTTTGAACGATTGACAAATGACAGCCCCATAGTGCATAGCGGCTCACCTGCCGAGCTGTCAGTGCTATCGAATACATTAGAGAAGTTAGCTTCGGAGACGAAAGTGTTGTTGGCTTGCTGCGGGAACGAAGAGAAGCCATTGGTGGGCTGCGGCTGCGTCCACATCTGATTGGTGGGCGCGGGGGTCGGCGCCGCCCCTAATACAAATGCAGTACCATTTTATGTTAACCAACAGTTGATTATAATAAAACCAATCACTCAACTAAACATTCAAACATTTTCGATTCAAAAGAAGATAAATATTATTTATTTAACATAAATCAACTGAATCTATAAAGATTCAGTTGATTTATGTGAAAATTATCATTATGTTGATTATAAATATAATGGCTATTTTCTGATGTGTAAGTAATTGATTTGGTGGTATGGTAAGTTAGTTAAGTTGAATATGATTATGTAGTTATTTTTATGTAATCTGAAATCGTACTGCATCAGTATTTCTGAAATTGATCGTGTTTTAAATCATACAGTGTAATTTAGTACCACCTCCAAGGGATATGTATGTACAGTTTTAGTGTAGGAATGTGCTATTTGTCTAGTCTAAGTGTGTTAATAAGATATCTATATCTGTTTATTTTTTTGTAAAAATATATTATTACAATGTTGTTATATTATGTAACAAAATTCATTACCTACATTTTAACCAACATTTGACATTAAGCTTTCCAATAAGTTTTCAAAGCAAAAAAAAGAGACAACTTTTAGTGTGTCAATATCTAAGTATTTACAGAATTACAGCTGGGTATCTCAAATTCCGAGGTGAAATCCTAATTTGACTGGACTATTAGGATTTTATGGAAATAAATGACATAAATCTTTACATTTACTATTATTAGTATGTTACCTCCGAACATATCAGCGAAGGGGTTCCCCAAGGCCAGTAGATCGTCGCTGGCCTTCCCCGCGGTGTTGTCTGCGGGCGCGGCCGGCCCGAACAGGTCCACTATGGACTGTTGGTTGTTAGCGGCCGGTGGTGCGCCTGCCAGGAACGGGTTGTTGGCCGCGTTGCTAGGCGACTGCACCGCATTCTGACAACGATGGATAATAAATACCTCATATAATAAGATAAAAAAACATTTATTTCAGCCAATAAGGCCATATACACAGTTACATGATAAAACGAAAAGCTGTAAAATAACTCAGCTAATAAAAGTACAATAAAATTACAATATTGGTTGATTGATTCAGATTTTATCCGTATAATGACAAAAATTAACTTGGATATGATAGCTAGATAGATAGTTTGTTCATTGGCAAAGTCAACTTTATGCCCATAAATAAAAATTTATATGGACACGTCAGAAATAAAATCATTTGGCAAACCATTATGGTTAAAGTTTCTTTTATGGAGTGTTGTATAAGTTTTTTTTATAATTTTATAATAATGTTCCCAAAATAATTACAGCAACTGACAAATTAATACATTTAAGATTGAAAATAACTTATATGCCTGTTAATAATAAATAATGTATAAGTAAGGTGTGTAATGTTAAATTTACATGGATGAATATGGTGTTGTCAAAGCGACAGGATGTGCAAATTCACTCAATATTAGTGTATGAAACCAAATATACACATTATATGATATGTAGATTATCCTCATAATAAACACAGGGTTCTTAGACATATATAATTTTAACAGCAACATATACATAAAATAACGACAAACATATAACGGAAAGAAATTTAAGGTATCAAAAGAAATATTAATATTAATTGCATCGAACGACATATACCATAGAAAACGCTACACAAGTCTACGACTTATTTATGGTTATTTCATTCGTCTTATATTTATTACTATCTATAATTATTTGTTCCTGTTTATTTATGGACTGAGCATATACAAGTTTGTACGGTTTGTAATCAAACAAAATGAGTTTCTGCATTTTAGCAGATAACACATTACGTAATTAGGCGTAATTCAAGTTGTTATATAATAAATAGTAGCCCACAATTCTTTTAAAAGTAAAATGGTTGCAACCCGTCTCAAAAATTTTATAGCACAGAATAAGCAAGGTCTAAAAACTGTGAGACAATCAATTCCATTAAAACTTGCATCGTTGATTTGTGTAGCGTTGCAATTCCGATCTCTAGCCCCGAAACCGCGTCTCCTAAGCATGGCAAAACAAGACCGGTCCCTAAGCATGACAAAACAAGACCGGTCCCGAAGCGTGACAAAACAAGACCAGTCCCAGAGTCCAAGACTCGTCCTTACAATGATCTCGGAAACTGCTTCCTCGCCCGTCCAGGCCGCGCCTTGCAGTAAATGCACCTGTATCAATTTTACAGTCAACGTTTAAAGATAAGAGAAGATGCAAAACTAAGAATTCTTTGTATTTCAATATGGATTAGAGATAAATTGTTAAATTTTAATTTTTTCCATGTTTTCGAGTTTCCCCATTCTGTTTCAGGCGCCATTTTCACGGAGAGACTGATAACCGATCTACCGTTATAAGTGAAATCATGGTGTATTATCGTATGTTCGTCTTCGTCAAGTGAGAGGCAACAACAAAAATAAATTACAGAGCAGAAAAAGAGGCTTAAACATAAAAGTGGTTTTGTGGCAGTGAGTAGAGATGTAACGGATAGTAGTTTGGCCGGATACCGGATATTCGGCAAGCTACTAGGCCGGAGCGCCGGATATTCGGCCCTGTATTGCGCTGACACGATCAGTTTCGAGATCGAGAGAGCACAAGATCGGAAATATTGAGGCGCATTCGGGTCGCACGTAAGCGCAGATCGGGTCGACTCGGGGCAGTTCGAGTGTGATCGCGAGTGTCAGTTTGTGTTTGTTTCTCAGTTCGTTTGTTGTTTATTTCATTGTTGTCGTGATTTAATGTTTGAATTCTGATACATTAACATAAGAATAAACGGTGTGTGCGATTATAAGAATAAACAGTGTCCATAACGATGTGTCCATGGAGTATGATTTGCCTTGTGTAAAATAATGACATATTTGTAAATTTTACTATCCGGTATTCGGCCGGATAGGCCGGATACCGGATAGTTGCCGGATATCCGTTACATCTCTAGCAGTGAGTTCCGTCCTGTAAATACAACTGTCTATTCTCCTCACATTCCTCTATCCTTTAATCAGCCCTGGAAAAATTGGTAATTTTTGATCACAAATGGAAGGAGAAAAGTGGTTGGTACGATTTTAGGGCCTTAAACAGTCGATGTTCCGTCCTGTCGAACAAATTCTTATGATCATCACATTTCGTCGTCGTCCCTCTCACCTTGTACTGGTTCATGGCGGCCTCCTCCTCGGCCAGCGCCTGCTGCTTGAGCGAGTCGTCGATGAGCATGGAGCCGTTGCTGGCGCGGTCCAGGCGCGCGGACGCGGCCGCGTGCCCGAACGACGTGACTCGTCTGTCCCTCTCACCTTGTACTGGTTCATGGCGGCCTCCTCCTCGGCCAGCGCCTGCTGCTTGAGCGAGTCGTCGATGAGCATGGAGCCGTTGCTGGCGCGGTCCAGGCGCGCGGACGCGGCCGCGTGCCCGAACGACGTGACTCGTCTGTCCCTCTCACCTTGTACTGGTTCATGGCGGCCTCCTCCTCGGCCAGCGCCTGCTGCTTGAGCGAGTCGTCGATGAGCATGGAGCCGTTGCTGGCGCGGTCCAGGCGCGCGGACGCGGCCGCGTGCCCGAACGACGTGACTCGTCTGTCCCTCTCACCTTGTACTGGTTCATGGCGGCCTCCTCCTCGGCCAGCGCCTGCTGCTTGAGCGAGTCGTCGATGAGCATGGAGCCGTTGCTGGCGCGGTCCAGGCGCGCGGACGCGGCCGCGTGCCCGAACGACGTGACTCGTCTGTCCCTCTCACCTTGTACTGGTTCATGGCGGCCTCCTCCTCGGCCAGCGCCTGCTGCTTGAGCGAGTCGTCGATGAGCATGGAGCCGTTGCTGGCGCGGTCCAGGCGCGCGGACGCGGCCGCGTGCCCGAACGACGTGACTCGTCTGTCCCTCTCACCTTGTACTGGTTCATGGCGGCCTCCTCCTCGGCCAGCGCCTGCTGCTTGAGCGAGTCGTCGATGAGCATGGAGCCGTTGCTGGCGCGGTCCAGGCGCGCGGACGCGGCCGCGTGCCCGAACGACGTGACTCGTCTGTCCCTCTCACCTTGTACTGGTTCATGGCGGCCTCCTCCTCGGCCAGCGCCTGCTGCTTGAGCGAGTCGTCGATGAGCATGGAGCCGTTGCTGGCGCGGTCCAGGCGCGCGGACGCGGCCGCGTGCCCGAACGACGTGACTCGTCTGTCCCTCTCACCTTGTACTGGTTCATGGCGGCCTCCTCCTCGGCCAGCGCCTGCTGCTTGAGCGAGTCGTCGATGAGCATGGAGCCGTTGCTGGCGCGGTCCAGGCGCGCGGACGCGGCCGCGTGCCCGAACGACGTGACTCGTCTGTCCCTCTCACCTTGTACTGGTTCATGGCGGCCTCCTCCTCGGCCAGCGCCTGCTGCTTGAGCGAGTCGTCGATGAGCATGGAGCCGTTGCTGGCGCGGTCCAGGCGCGCGGACGCGGCCGCGTGCCCGAACGACGTGACTCGTCTGTCCCTCTCACCTTGTACTGGTTCATGGCGGCCTCCTCCTCGGCCAGCGCCTGCTGCTTGAGCGAGTCGTCGATGAGCATGGAGCCGTTGCTGGCGCGGTCCAGGCGCGCGGACGCGGCCGCGTGCCCGAACGACGTGGACGTGGACGATAGCGCGCCCATCACGCTGGCCACGTTCTTCTGCGCGCTGGAAATGTGATGGAGACGCGTGAGACGTGTTGGGTTAGAGCTTGTCCAGAAAAGGCGAATACGCCGCGAATCGTATCGCGCGACGTCGAGGTACTAGACATCAATACATCGCGTTCATAAGCATTCGAATTCAAAATACGCGCGTAAATCGCGTGCCAGACTCTCGACTTGCGCGTATTGCGCGCGTGTCGAGATACTAGGGACGCCTTGTTTCGTACTGAATTCCTCCCCAAATGCTCGCGCGTTGGTACGCACCTTGTGGACACAACGGTCGCGCGTAATACGCGCGAGAGATCGCGGCGAATACGCCCTTTCTGGACAAGCTCAAGGAGCACACTCGACTTTCATTCCAAATACAAATAAAGATAGTCTTCACATTGGAATAAACGGGAATTCCACGATTTAATTTATTCCAATATGAATTCGTTAAACCACGTCAGTTTCCATTTACATTTATGTCATTTATTTCCATAAAATCCTGAAGATCACTTGGACAAGTCAATAAATACAATAAATTATTCAAGAAGTCAGTTTTTGGTAAAATAAATTTGACTTACTGTGATCACCAACCCGTATCCGTATCCTTACATCCTTTGATGTTTTATATGTATTTGGTGTAACGTGTGTAGTTATGATGATAATGTTACTTACCTAGCGGTCTGTGTTGGCGTATTGGCGGCGGATCCTTTCTTGCCTTCCAACGTAGCGAGATGACCTTCTAACGCGTCGAGTAGAGAACTTGGCGCTTTTGTGAGGTCAGGTATATCTCCTTTGTCTATGCCTACGCTCTCTGCCACCTGGAAATATGAAATGAAATGAGTCTCGCTGCTAATGAGTCTGGGCATTAGTTTCGTATTGGGGTAAATAAGTGAGGTGCAGGACAAGTTTTTAGCTTCTCTCAAATCATTACTATCACCTTCTTTTTACGTTCCCAGTACTAAAACGTAGGGATTTCTTTCTGGAGAGAGATTCGGCCTTAATTCACCACGTCTGCCTGGCCAAATGCGGGTTGGTGAATGACACAATGTTCTTCAAACTTTTCAAAGTTCTCAGAACAACGGTTTTTTTAACGATGTTTACCTTTACCGTGTGAGCACGCGTTTTTTCAAAGAAGAGATGCCCAGCGAGGTTTTAACCCATGACCTTCAGAAAGTCGTGTGTGCTACCACTTAGCCAACACGGCTCAAATATCTACCCAAAATTGGTGTCAGCTCTCGGACTAGTATACTAAACACCTACCTTTAGGAACTCTCCGACTCTATCCATTCTGATGAGGAATTTTTTATAGAGATCGAGAGCGTCGCGGCAGTTCTTCTTGTTCATGTCGAAGTATTTCTCCAGCAGGTTGATTATACCGTCGTTGTAGCACGCAAATAATCTGAAGCGTAAAAACTCTAGTAAATCAAATGTGGACGAAATTAATTAATAACTATTGTTGATCGCGGTATTTCGGGAAAAACTAGAATGTTTCACAATATATTTTTAACAGGTTGTCCTTTCTCGTCCTCTTTGTTCCAATGGTCTTAATCAGTTGTTGTCAAGAAGTCCTAAACAGGGTAAGTTACGTTCAAACTTCGCTTGGGCAATTAACACTGGTGTCAGTTTTGGACTGAAATCATTATAAAGTTATCTCCCATAGTAAAGATAGAGGCCCTCACAGGTATATTCGATTGTTCTTCCCAACTTTCAACTAAGATATCTTCTAAACGGCTGAAATAACTCCACTCAGAGATTTCAGTGTCATGGACGAATCCAGCATTCTCAAGATGCTATGAGTTTTATCTGATGGGAGTGGGTTTGCAGTACTGGTAGCGTCTCCATGTCCTGAATGCTGTTACCTGATGAGATCCCTGAAGAGCAGCATGAAGCACATGTTGACGACGCCGTTGGTGAGATCGTTGGCGGTGCAGTCGAACTCTAGCAGCGAGTCCAGCTGAGCTTGCAGTACTGGTAGCGTCTTGAGGAGTTTCTCTGCATTCATCATGCGTAGGGAACCTTCTTCCTTGCTGTAATTGTTAGGAGCTTAATGTAGATGACTTAGTTGGAAACATATGAGTAATTTGAAAAGTTAAAAGAAAAATAATTTTTAACAGCGCCAGATTATGTTATCATTCCGCATTTGCCAAATTTATAACATAATTTGTTCGCTTTCTAAAGCTCACACGAGCTTAGCGGGACGACGGATCAGTTAAGTTGTTGATTTGATCTAGATTAAACTATTATTAGCAACGGTGATTCTGTCTATAATCCATCATCTAATTGGCATCTGCATACACCTTTTGTTACCGTATGGGTGTAGGTAGCTTCATAAAAAGTTTACTAATCAGGTATGTAACATTAATGATAACTCACCCCCTTTTAACTTTGCAGAAGTCGAAGGCCACGGTTCTGTACGACAGCGCCTTCTCATTAAGATACTTCGCGTAGCGGCGGATGAACGGAGACATATCATATCCTGAACACAAGTGTACATGACAACAACAGAGGCTGATTCTGCGAACTTAGTTTCCACGTCACGAGAAGACTGTTAAAATTGCGCGACAATTATCTCGGTATCGTGTATACTAAGTCCGCAAACCCTGCAAATGATATCCATAACATCCCGCCTTCATTACGTCGGGAGTCAAGAATGGCAATGAGTAAGGCAAAGTACTATAGAAATAAGAATCATGACTTCTTGAATCGATTTTTCTTAGTCCCTTTTTGAATATAAATTGAAATTAAATTGAATGCGTTCTGATTACCATTCTATAACAAAATAGACAACCACATTAACATTGGACAGTAAGCATAAACAAAATGTGCTTCGACAGTAAAACACTTAGACCCCTCGCAAACTGCAGACTTTCGATCGGCCGATATTTTGGTCGGGTTGGGCTGTTAGCGCGCACACTACTCCAACTAAACAGTTGGGTTGGTGGTGAGTGCGCAAACTAGGCAAACTAAACAGTCGGCCGACGATATTCAGTAGGGCGTGCAAAACCGGTTTCCGGTTTTCAGAAAAACCGGAAAACCGGACGAAAATTTACCATTTTTCAAAACCGGTTTTGGGAGACAAAACCGAAGTTGATTTCGGTTTTCCCGTCAATAAATTAAATTTGGATTTAAATCCAATTTTTCGAACTTAAGAAATATTATGTAACGAATTATACATGGAGATAATCACAAAAGTTCGAAATTGGTAAAATCTTCAAGGAAATCTCCCCTAAAAGCTGATGAATTTTATGTTTTTTCTGTGTTCCTTTAAAGACATACTTCCGCAGGACTATGTTGTGGCTATTATGTCTTTAAAGGAACAAGGAAAAGACATAAAATTGCAATTAGAATGACGCACACGATGATCAAAAATATTATTTTTGATTTGATCGAGTAATTTAAAGTTTATATTATAAGTTCATGTTAACTAAACAATTAATTTGATCTACTTAATAGGCATAGGTTGATTAAAACAGATAATAAATAGGTTTTTACCTATAAAATTGCTGTTTTGCAGTACTGGTTTTTTAAATCATAATAATTATTTTTTGGCTTATAATTCTATAAATAAACTTCAACTTCAAGAACTGGGGTAACCTTCCGTCTTTCGTCTTACTCACCAGACCATGCGGCTACAGGTTACTACTTTTTCCAAAATTTGGATAACATCTTGGGACCTCAAAACCGAAATTAAAAACCGGTTTTGACAACCTTCCGGTTTTGCACGCCCTAATATTCAGTTTTTAAGCTACCTGTTGAAGAGAGCTGTCTCATAATGGAAGTTTCTCGTAGTAAAATATTGTCCAGAAATATTATAATTGCTCTCATACAACGGAGGAGAAAAATCAAGAAGAGAGTCTGAGAGTATTGTGTGCATCCCATCTACAGTACTAGATTATTAAATGGAAAATTTTACACGATGCATTCAAAATTACTAGATTACCCGAAAATTAAAATAAGATTACGTTTCTACAACGAGCGATTGAGTAGAATTGGACATAATGAAAGAATGCACGACCTTCCGGCTCCAAAACTCGGAGCGAAGTGAACCATCGGCCGACTAAACAATCGGTCAGTGTGCGCGCTTGCAAGGAGCTCCATACTAATATAGCAGTCGGCCGATAGTTTGATCATCTTTCAGTTTGAACGCAGTTGAGAAGCCTATCAAACTTGTTTATCGGCCGATACCAAATCGTTGTAGTATGCGGACTTGCATACATCTTCATACTGATTATAAGCCCGACCAAACTATCGGCCGATCGAAAGTCTGCAGTTTGCGAGGGGTCTTAAATGACAAATTTTGATTGTAAATATTGTAAGGTTCTGTAAGCTCTAATTACGTGCAGCATTCGTTTGTGATATTCTCATACATTGCTTGTTTCATTGAAGTGTTCTGAAATTTAAGGTAAATACTGTGTTCTAAGATTGATTTTAAAATTGCTGATTGCACTTTATGTAGAATAATACAAATAAAATTATTTTATTCTTAATAATGTAAAAAGTGGACTAAATATAGTACAGTTATTCATTTATGGCTACAATAGCGTCGCGCAGAAAAACGCTAAAGACTGCGAGATTTTTAAGATTACAAAGCAAGCGTTAATAGAACGCCTGAAAGCAACGTTGACTATAAAAAGTCAATAGATTAAAATGTTTAAAAAGGTGTTAACGAACAACAAATTACCTTGAGTCTCAAAAATAACAAGCAATGTTTTGTACATGGACTAATGTGGTGCAGTTGGCATACGAAAGGTGCATTGTGTTGAGGTGAAAAAACCAACATTGTAATCAAACGTGAGACAATAAAAGCTAGATTGCTTGCGGTTCAAACGCATTCCTTTTGCATTCAGCTATAAATCCAGTTTAATGTACGCATTACTTCTACATTGTGATAGTAACCGATAAATTATATTCAATTACGTTTCTAGATAACTAGGTCACTAAATGCAATTGTTATAGATGAATAAACATGCTAACAACAGTTTTGTTTATTTAAATTTTTAAATGAGTAAGTGATATCCAATAATTATTAGGCAAACATGTGGCTAGTATTGCTGATAAAGAACTAATTACGATTGTAATTCTAACCCAACTCGTCTGTTTCCTGTTTCCTAGTGATCCCGTATCCAAGGAACGATATTGCGAATTCATACATGCCTACGAACAAAGCAGAGACGTGCGATTGCAACCAAAAACTTTTGCCATATATCAAGCGTGCACGTGACAGACGGACAGACAGAAAAAAACCCGCTTTTCACTCACCAATCCGAGCACCGGCCGCGCCTTTCAGTGTGCGGAAGAAAAAGTATATCAGTAAGGAGTTTGAATACGGTGTAGGTATTTCAGTACATGAGGAATTTCAAAATTGTAGTAACCAGGTCGTTTTGCCATTCCTTCTAGTCGTATGTTTTTGGAAGTATGTGTGGATGTTTGTTGGCTAGGTACCTACTCTTTCTTACAGTAACTAGGTACTAAATGGATTTTAATGAAATTTTACAAAAAATAGAGTATACACATAATAATAATAGACAAGGCAAATCGCGAATACAAAACACTTAAGTCAAGAAAACATTAACCTTATGGTTTTATTCGTTTTGAAACGTTGTTGACACTTATTATATTTTATTTTTCCTTAAACTGGCTCAGTTCTGTAGTTTATTCGGCCTAGATATTAAAATGTATTAAATGATTTGTATGATGCATTTAGAAGTTTGTCTATGTAACTCCTAAGGTCCTAAGATTTTTTATTTCTGGCTAAAAACCAGCATGTTTTGGACCTTACTCAAATTTTAGCATGATTTATAGAATAGATGCTGTGCTGATGCATATAAGGTATATAACACCATATTAAAAAATCGTTGCTTCTAGATAACATTGATCCGTCCTCTTGTTTGATAATTTTATTGTCTTCTGCACTCTGACCTGTCTAGATAGGTTTTATTACCATGGAGATCTAGATAGTCCAAACACAGGTATGTGTCGATATATTGCTTAGATACAATTTGAATCATGCACTTATATGGTTTTACTGTAACGTGACATATGCTTTATTTACATAGAAATACATAATGCAGTACATGCTATTTCATTTCCAATAACATCAACAAGTCTATCAATCATAGTAATTAACCTAGCACGAAGTAGGTATTATAATAAATTTGTACATTAAATACATGCCTATCAATGCTAGAAACTAAGGAAGGTCTATTCTCAGAAGAGGGTATGTAAATTGCAGATGATGATGATTGAGTAGATTTATAAGATCCCTTCTCTCAAATCCAAACCAAATTTTAACCTAAAGGCTGATGTTGTAAATACAAAAAAATTGCTGGTCAATTACACATCAACATATTACTAACATATATTTTCTTAATCTTATAAGTTCGTAAAGTAGATAGAAGGTACTGAAGATATAGTGTGGTATTTTTCACAAAAAGAGGTGTTTTTCCTTCAGAATAATGTGGTAACCTAAATTAAATTCAAAATAGCATACTCGTAATATATTATTATATATTGTTCATTAAAATCGCGTTAAATACTAAAAAATACCATTAAATAATTATAATCCTACATAATGTATAGTAATTATGATATTGATAGCAATTTACGATTGAGTACCAGATTATAAACCTAAACTATTTAATAGCTATAAATGTTGCTATGTTTGTTATCCACCAAAAATACCTTGATATTGATATTTACCAATCGCTTTTCACGACACCTGTGTCACAAGCTTATTAATGGTGAAACATAGCATAGCAACATAACATAGCTTTAGTATAAAATCGCCCTAAGGATACGCCTCCTTCCAAATGGCCCGTTACATGATCTATTACAATTACAATGTAACAAGATAACAAAACAAATAAAAAAATCATTAGCGATTAGCAGAGGTCGCGGTATCAATGGACGGTTATCAGCAATTAATATAACGCCGAGCAAACATTATTGTTTAATGTTTAGATAATATATTATGGAAAATATTTTTATTGTTCGTAAAGTTTTACATAACAACTAAGGAATCTACAAGATGAATGTTATTTAATATTATAGGATTTATTTGGTCAGCAAGGCCTGAAACACCCTGATTAGAAGAGCTAAGCTATTCTAGAGATGTAATAGATAGTGCGTGGGACATTATTTTTTAGATAATATTAGATCTCGGCCAAAATTAAATAATCAGGATATAAATAATCGGCCCTATCTAGAAAAGCGATTAATTGTCATAACTAAGATAAAGAGGATCTATGCGGTAATTTCCCGCATAGATTTAACAATCGATTAACTTTAGGTTCAATTTACCGATAAGGCGTCGGTCGTCTAAAACAAAACTGTCGGGAAATTCTCTGTTTGATAACTTAAACTAGGTTATCAAAATAAGTTTGATAGATATTATTAGTTTTTAAGTAAATACTTAATTTGTAATAATAAGGTTGAAGGGGAACGGGCGGCCGTGGCGCAGGTTATGTAGATATATTGTCTTTATCTTCTCGTATAAAATGTCATCCCCCTAAACAGAAGTTTAGTATTTGTCTCGAAGAAGGCAGGCTATCAAACAATTTCAGTGATTTATGGTATAATATTGCGAGCGTTCAGCGTTCGTAACACTAATATGAAAACTAGAACATTATAGCTGGGTAGAGTGAACGAACCCCGAGGTCAACGGTCAATAACTCCTACACCATACACACGCCAACTCAGGTCGCAAGTTTGAGCTTGCATTGCAATTCAATTATACACTAGCGACCTGCCGTCGCTTCGCCCCAGGTACCTAATCATAATTAGAAACCTTAAACCACTTAAATCACTCTACATATTAAAAGCAACCACATCAATATCCGTTGCGTTTTTAAGAGAAGCATACATAGGGATGGATGGAGGAGATAGTCGCTTTGTTTTAATACTTTCGCTGGAAGATGTCATTGTAAATAATAGATTACACGATTTATGTATCGGTTATCCGAATCGCGGTTTGCCCGCATTAGATGTGCGATAACAAACCTACTTAATATAGCCGTGATAAAATACAAAGATTAGATTCGCTATTATAAGTAAATAGGGGTTCATTTACGTTCTCACTGGGACACAAGGACTTATCTCTTAAGAGATTAGGCCTTAATTTTCACCACGCGCCGAAGAAGAAGAAAGTAAACCCAGACCTACGTAATAAAAGTCAAGTCTGCTCCTTTACGACTACTTAGCCACATAATTAGCTTATGTGTTCTATCGTGGGGAGACCCGTTCCTAGTAATATCACGTATTCGTTCTATTGGTTGTTTTACGACGATGAATGATTTTAAACATTATATAACAAATCAATAGGTAATTACCATTATTTTCATATTTAACTTCAAAATGGCTAATTTTTCGTGTCTAAGTGGTTTTTCATTGCATTAAATCAGTTCAACAGTTCATACACAAACAAATGTGTTTTGTGTGGCAAAAAGAAAACTTTATAAAACTGCGACTAACAGCTTGTGTCATGCATCCTACATAAGATCTATGTGACAATAAAATTACAAAATCTTCAATTACGACGTAACCTAGGTCAGGTATCGCAATTACAAAGATCATTGAACGGGTTGAGTCATCTCTGTATCATTTTGCCGGCTTCAATGTATTTTCTTGAAAGGTTATCAGTGTTTTCGAGGACTGTAAAATATTTAAATGGAGACTACGTCGTATAAAAATGTATTTAATAGGTGTAAAACTTCATTTTACTTGTGTTATAATTTCGTGGGGAAATCTTATTAACCAAAATGAGTGTAAGTACATTTTTTTTAAATTAAAAAATGTTAATTGTTATGAATATCATGAAATATTTTATTTGTACTCATACTGTTTCACTCACTTTTCCTTTCTAACAATGTTTTTACCCTATTACTAACATTACATAGGAAGGAAGACTTTCGCTGGACAAAATTGGCTTATAAATATTAATGAATACACAAAGTATCTGAATTGGTAATAAATCTTTCAAATATTTGAAAACGATAAAGAATAATGATATTATTTGTACAAATTGACGTGTAAATTTACCAATACATTGATTATTATGAATAGTTAAATTAATAATGGTAATACTAGGTTGGGAATCGAACACAAGGCTCTTATAGCTCATTGGCTTTCATTTAGCTTTAGTTGCGGTAACCACCACGCTATCGGGGTAATAAGTACCTACCTACATCGAGGTATTGAACAAACAACTAATTCTCTTACATAAAAAATACCTATATAATTAAACTACTAAAACTTTTCAAGAAAAAACAAATGTAAAAACATTCCTACAGCCGTATCTATCTTGCATTATGTGACGCGGCTAGTTTTATCTGCGTATGTTAATGAAAACGCAGTGCCCACGTCACGATTCAAGATTAGATTTGTTTCATAAGACGGACGCCAGGAAATAATATAATCAACGCAAACATTATACTAACAATCAACGTAACATTTTGCAGTGCCGTGTGATGCCGGCTTAAGAATAGTACCTCCCCATCTCTACCCGTCAAAAAGCTTAAATGTTTTATTATATACCTGACGAATCGCTCTGTTTACTAGACCGATTTACTGCGATTATCAAACCACCTGGTAAACTTGGTGATTATGCCAAATCACTCAAACCTATAATGGCTTCTATGGGGGAGGGTCGTGTCCATTAGTGGGCATTTCGGGAAAATCTAGGGATGGGTAGTGTGTTATAAATGGGAGCTAAGCGTTAAACTCTGGCAAAGTTATGAGTAAAACACTGAGGAATAGTAAAATATAATAATTAATAGCATCGCATGATGAACTTAACCAGCCATTTCAGGACTAATTGACATAAAACTCGTCTACAATTACCGTTTCTAGGCGGAAAACAGCAATAGAGACAAATTGTTGGACACGGCTTGCGATGTAAACATTGTGATTTAAGGGGAAACGATTTCAAAGGTACAATAAAGCATTACATTCCCACAGCTGAGAGACGGGACGTCTCTCTTGATGAGTCATTAGGCCTTAATTCAGCACACTGACCAAGTGCGGGTCTTAACGTTCATATTATGCCCAAGGAAAATAAACAATGTGTTATGTTAAGTTGATAACTGTGTTGTGCATTCTGATAAAAGTCCATCGAGAGATCCGTTTCCGTACTGTAAGGATGTTGATATGCGACCGATATTCATACAATCGTCAGCGATTCAGTGCATTTATTTACTTATATATTTGTTGTCTTGTTACATTCATAATATTGTGACTCAATTGGGAAAACTGTTTTCAATAAGGTTTCTTTTATTTGCTTTTTGCATAATCCCTAGAATTTTACCTACTCTAATAGATTTTTATTTGATGTGATGTAATCTCAATATACAAGATTTAAATATAATGTTCTGCAGAATACCTCTGATTTCAGACGTATAAGTCGAAATACAGCATCACCTTCGAACTAAGCGATTGAAGGACGCATTCGAAATTTTATTTTAATTTAGTTGGGCCTGTGGATAATTATTTTATGACAAATAGCCTAAATATGATGACTGTGTTTTGTGTGGCCAATAAATAAATACCGAAGGCTCAACAGAGCGACTTTACCCAACCGTATAGACTTTCGTGTGTTTCAGGACTTTAAAGAAGCTTCGGAGTTTTTAAATTTTTGTATCTCATCTTAAACTTAAAACGAGAGATTATTTTCTTAGCGAAATAGGTCAGATTGAAATTCGTAAATGATACATACCTTGTACCCCACTCTTATCCAGGAAATTACTAAGCTGAAACGTTGAATTACTCGACGCCAGGTATTGTGTGAACCTCTGTAAATAAGAAATACATAAATTAGAGGGTGTGACGGTTGTGATTGATAAAGGTCCGGCGATGAAGATATTTATACATAGTGTTTGTACAGCATAACTGCTGGAAAATCGACCAAAGACCGTGTCGTAAGCAACTGGTGCCTATGTAATAAAGTATTGATTCTGTTCCTGAGAATGATCTCTCAGAGTGCAGGGCAATGACCTCCATTTCCAGGCACTTCGATCCCAAGCCACCGCCGTTCAGACGGCCAAGAATGTCTCCAACTCATCACGCTACCCCACCGCACTGGTCCAGCTTGGAGCTATTAAGCCTAATCTCTCTCGTCAAGAGAGAAATCCCTGTGTCTCAGCAGTGGGAACGTAAGGTGATTAAGAGGTAGATATTATGTAACCTATTTTAAAAAATATTGGGAAGTTATACAACGTCAGTTATTGCTATAAGTAACGTTTTTCGATAGCAACACGAGTAAAATTAATTTAAGATAAGGTTTGCGACAATGCATTTAAGTAGTGATATTTTATGGTTTCCATTAGGTTTTACATTTTTAACCAAAAACGGTTATTGAAAGGGACATACATATTTTACATACTACCCAATCCGCCAACAGCTTCGCTTGCATTTTTTAACGTTATCTACAAATCAAATCGTTTTTATAATATAGCCTAATAGCATTCCTCGATAAATGTACCTACTATCCGACTCTTAAATATTTTTTTAATCGGACCAGGGGTTCCTGATATTAGCGCATTAAAAAAACTCTTCAGCTTATATTAATTTTAGACATTAATCTACGACTTAACGGTTGAATGGAGATGTTTACACCAAGCAAGGCACTAGCTCCATTGCAAAACTTGGCACAAGAATAAAGAATTTGGCGACTTGGCTTAAACACATCGCTGTATAATAGGAGAGGTAAGTAGTCTAGGATGTTATGTAAACGGGTTTGCTAAGACAAAGAGGCCTATTTTAACAATAAAAATATACGCAAATATAAAAATATCTATGTCTGTATATTAATATTTTATAATGAAAAAATAAATAGATGAAAGTAGCGTCATTCTACATACTGAGCCAATTGGAGAGACCCACTAGTAGAACGTAGTATAGGGTGTTATATTATGAAATAGAATTGTATGATTGGTTTAGACGTAGGTACGCAGTACGCACGAGTACGCAACGTGTATAGTGCTCCAATTAGGCGATCGTCGGTCAAGTACGCATCTTGACCCTCTCCGCTCTTTATTGATATCACTTGTACGTATCAGAAGATAGATTCAATTGATAAACGTATGTCTGATTTTCTAGAACAAAGTAGGGTTTTGAATAACTTGTCAGAGTTATACCAAGTACAGTGCCTCTATTTCTAGTTAGTTTCCGGCTGGTTTTTTTTTAATCACAAGCTTAACCAAAATCAAACCGAGTAGGAATAGGGGCTCAGATCTTAAACAGCCGAGCCCGAAGAGAATTTGTAAATAAATCTGAAGTGAACTGAATAATAAGAATAATAACTACTTATGTATTGATATTACTTAGGACATGGATTTTATACAAAAATATTCATTTATCACGACATTTCGTTTAGCTTTTGAAGGCTCGCTCACAGAATTGAAATATTGCCTGTCGTACCAATAACGAAGCCAAACGGTTATTTAGCAGTTACATGAGTTTTCACGTCTCTCAATCGACTCGTATTCTCAGATCGCTCAACAATATGCGAAGGTTGACTGCCTTTCAGAGAGAAAATTTTCTATTTTCAATTGAAACGGCACACCCACACATAGGTCGAGCACACACACACCCACGTAACTTTACACCCACTTGGTTAATTGATTCTGATTGGATGCGAGAATATTTTCGGATCATAAATAGGGATTTATTACTTAAATTGGGACAATGCACTTAGAGTGGGACGGGAAAATCAATGGTTAAAAAAATTGCTATTTGACAGTTCTGGAAACTGTTCCAAATAGATCAACTGTTTTAATAGGTCTAGGCCCTAGCGACTTTCTCGATACTAACCCATCAAGAAGCGAAGGTTTTAACAGATTTTCTAGGAGTCATTGAAATCAATCACTATCTTAAGAAAATTCATTATCTCGTAATGTAATACTAACCGAAAGAGGTCCTCCTCAAACAATAAACGAGTCATGACGCGTGTACATGTACACCATGAATCTCAAACAAACCAAGTCAATAATATTCACACTCTGACGCGTCCTGCCTACATTATACTTCTTATTACATCGAATACGATATTCGTCCCCTTATTGCATATCTGATAGGGTTGTTTCGAAAGCTTTTCTAGAACCTTCTAGAACCTTTTTAGAATCACGTAGGTATTTGATTCAATGTACCTAAAGCCTCGACAGCCGATCCGAGGCTTCCAAGCGGGTTTATTGCTGTTTATATTTTATTCTAGAAAGCTTTGTGTTTATTGGTCTGGTGCCTAAGACGAATTTCCAATACGATACGGGTATTTCCGTTTTCAGTGCGCATAAGAGTATGCTGTTTAAATATTTTATGACCTTATTGTACGACAAACGTAATAGGTTGGAATTGGAAGTTAATATCCCTTCCCTTGCTAGTAATTATGTTTATTGTATTGGTATTGTGTCTACAGAAATGCTAGGTTTATAACAAATCTACGTGCTGAAACATTGTCTTCGTTGATCAATAAAATAAAACCCTGGAGATGATGATGAATCAGTGTATAAAATACATTTTTTTAAATTGTATAAATCACCACGCTTACCAGGCTGCTTGATGTACATTCATCAAGGAAGGCTATATGTATAATGCTATATTAATGCTATAAAAAAAGCAAGCGAAGCATTCGGCGGGTCTGCTAGTCATATAATTCTTACCTCATTCCCATATGCTAGTAGATGGTGCACTGTGATGAGCGATTTGTAAACCACTACCCAATTCGTGTTCTGAGTACGTTCGACGAGCAGGTTCGCTAGCTGTGGTATTGATACGTTCGGCTCGTTTGTGCAGTGGACTAGATCTGCAAATAAAATAAAAATATCTTAAAAAGAGCTTAGACTAAACTAACAAATAGATCGGAAAACCACAATAAACTTGAAAAATTCCAAACAAGTATTTTTTGTTTGATTAGATTTTTACAAAATAAGAAAGGAAGAATACCTAAACTAAATTCCCAACACCGCTTGAGCTTATCAACGTATTGTAAAAAAAGTACTTTATTTTAAACAGTAGCATTTAATTTATATTGCTAGTAAATGTACAAAACAAAATCTAGCCCGTGGTAAACTCGAAGCTTGTGTTACAAGTACCAGATATCTGATATACTTTTTAATTTATTGTATAAATCACTAGATTTATTGTGTATCAAAGATACACTCTAAACATCCGGTAAAATACAATACAATACAAAACACTTTATTGCACACCATAACAAACATATAAAAATAACGAAGTAAAAATACTGCAGAACTGCAGATCATATAATTTGTCTGTGTGAATGAAAATATATAGGAAACCATTTAGACCAGTAAGAAACAGAGTAGATATAAAGATACAGCTACAGACAGCTGTGTCTACAATAGACAACTCTACATACGATTTGGTATTTTTGAAAACTCGAAACAGACCGTGAAAAATGGACGAAAGAACATTTTTACAGTTGATAGCGGTGAGTGGATAACTAATAAAATATTTAAAAAAATACTTATAATATCATCTTATTCGCAGGGGGGTTGTTAGAATTTATCCATAAAACCTACCTACTTACCTAATTAGGTAAGGTTCTCCCTTAAAATTTGATGCGCTAAGTTCATGTCTAGATTTAGATTTTAGTAGGAACAAACACAGAAAAACTCCTACAAATTATAAATATTTATGTCATTTATTTCCATAAAAGTTTAATAATTACGTGGACAACTCAATATCGAAAAAAAATACAGCCACATAATTCGATACATTCTATAGGTTTACTAGCCCTGAAGAGAATATCTTATCGACCTTGTTGATACAACACAGTCCGCCACAGAGCGATAATTACCCATGTTTAGATTTATTTACAAAATAATTTTACGCCAGCGGTTTTGTTTGCATTATAATGGATTTTCGCGGTAAAAGAACAGCTTATGATTTAGCTTTCCGCCCGGCGATGTTTTCCCGCAGTAAAAAGTAGATTATCTCCCGTCATTCAAACTAGGTACTATATTTAATTTAATAAGTGTTTGTTTGTTTGTAGTAGATTAGGCGTGAAAGCCGGATAGACAGAGCGACTTGCGCATTTACAATATTAGCCCAGACAATTTAAACATTTCAAGTTACATAAAGTCCCAACAAGCTGGATTTCTGTGAAATTGTTCAAATCATAATTATAAACAACTAGCAGCCCCCGCGAACTTCGTCTCGCCATATACTTTTATTTGCAACTATATCATACTAAATTTCATCCAAATCGAATTATCCTGCGTAAGCATATATATTTTCCCGCGGAAGCATTTAATTTTTACGCGGTAAAAAGTCTCTCGCCATATACTTTTAAGCCTCGAGCAGACCGGATGCGTATACGTACACGTAAGCGTAGACGTGCGCGTACCACTGAGTTGTAATGTATGGGAATGTATGAGACAGGACACACTGCACGCGCACGTCACGTTACGCAAGCGGTGTGTCCTGTCTCTTACATTCCCATACATTACAACTCAGTGGTACGTGCACGTCTACGCTTACGTGTACGTATACGCATCCGGTCTGCTCGAGGCTTTATTTGCAACTATCTACATACTAAATTTCATCGAAATCGAATTTTCCCACGTAAGTATATATTTTCCCGTGGAAGCATGTATTTTCCGCGGTGAAAAGTCTCTCGCCATATACTTTTATTTGCAACTATCTTCTGCATACTAAATTTTATCTAAATCGATTTTTTCCGCGTAAGCATATATTTTTCCGCTGAAGTATGTATTTTTCCGCGGTAAAAAGTAGCCTATGTTAGGATTAGGATATTACATTACATTGACTCCCCCCCTCCCCCCCCTCCCCGTACCCCAGTGACGCTTACATGGAGTCTACATCGCATGCTGGCTAGCTGAGCGCGGTGAGCGACAACCTCTAGACTTTTTTCTAATACTTGCATTTTTAAACTCGTGATATCTTCCGAATGAAATGTCCGAATTGAATAATTCAAAAAGTTATAAAAAGGTATTAAAGCCGTCTTGAATATAAAGTAATTTATTTTGATAAGGATTAATACCAAGGTACAAATGAAGACCCTTTCAAGAGGCGGCATATATAAATTAATATTTTAGAATAAAAAACTGCTTACTGTGACATAACTATAATATTTAGACATATGCTGTCGCGACATTTTTTGTAGATAATGATGAGTTCTGCAAAGTCGTAGTACATGATTTTGTTCTATCATCAATAGTTTTCGCAGCGCACGCGACGTAAGGAATTTTTCAGGTCATTTTTTTACACCTTATGTTACATTATTGGAGTTTTAGTAAGGATCCCTAATTTTTTTTTAAATATAATATAGCTTATGTTACTCGGGGATAATGTAGCTTTCCAAAGGTGAAAGAATTTTTGAAATCGGTCCAGTAGTTTCGGAGCCTATTCGTTACAAACAAACAAACAAACAAACAAACAAACAAACAAATCTTTCCTCTTTATAATATTAGTATAGATGTCTAAAAGATCCCCATCATTCCACGTTAAGGAAAAAGTTTTATTCAAGGTTAAATGTCAAAAAAATTAGTTTTTCGCGATTTTCAGCAAAACGGTAAGTTTTATCATAAAAGTACCTACGACAAAATTGTAGATCATGAAATTATCTATCAAAATGTATCAACACTTTTTTCTTACAAGCCACCGTTTCTGAGATATAACGATTCAAAAAGTCATAAAAGACATTTTGAATATAAAACTCAAAACAGCACAATATAGGTTATTTGACACTCAGTTTGGCATAAAATTATAAAATTAATTGTTGCAAAAAAGTCGGACTGTCTTGTTCTTTGACATGCACGAATTGTCAAGGCTATTGACGCAATTTACTTGCATCCAAAATGGAGATGAAGAAGAAGCAGGAGAAGAAGAACAAGAATTTGAAATTTACGAATAAGACGAATAAACTTCAACACTTTTTTTTTATTTACATCGCTCTTATCTCTCTCAATCTTTGAAAAATCCATGTCATGCAATAGTTTTACATTAAACAGGATCACAGCTGACCCGTGGAGTAGGCCTACGGGGGAAACCACGTTAAAAAAACGCGCTAATTACACTACCTGGTGGTGTAATTAGGCGAGGAAACGTGAATATAATATTGTGACGATAACAACTTTTATGACTTTTTGAATCGTTATATCTCAGAAACGGTGGCTTGTAAGAAAAAAGTGTTGATACATTTTGATAGATAATTTCATGATCTACAATTTTGTCCTAGGTACTTTTATGATAAAACTTACCGTTTTGCTGAAAATCGCGAAAAACTAATTTTTTTGACATTTAACCTTGAATAAAACTTTTTCCTTAAGGGGCCGGTGACGCTTGCAGGGAATTTCAATTCGAGGCGCTTGCGAAAATCGGCCCGCATATCGCTATCTCTATTTAGCCGATGACGACAACCACAGTGTTTGACTGTGTGCGTGAGTAGTTAGGATAGCTCACCTGATGTTTCATGTCATGACCATAGAAAAAGATATCTAATGTTTTAATAATCGTTTGACGGCACCGGCTTCGCTTTTGAAACATTTGCTGCACAAACAATACGTGTTGAGATATGTTAGTTATCAAGCCGGTATGTTAAAAAAATCTCAGTGAATGTTTAGTTTGCCAATGCGTTTTTCTCTTTCAAGTTTCTCAACAAAGTCTACATAAGAAATCTATCAAGAAATACCTACTTAATATCTAAGTAAAACTAGGTTTTTTTTTTAATTTCCGAATTTGGCTGGAGTGTAGGTAGGTTCGTCATACGGTTCTGCTTCTACATGTATATTCTGCTTCTACTAAATTTAGGATTACAAAATTACGAGCATTATAAAATTATGATTAGAGAACAAAAGAAAGGATTTAGCGGTAAACATTTATTTCGCTAGACAGATAATACTTTTATTCATCACCTTAAAAACTTAATTTAAACATTATTATAAAGAATAGCAATAGAACTTATTTATTCATAGAACTGGTGGCCTTATCGCTCAAAGCGATTTCTTCCAGGCAACCAAAGTGCTTTATAACCTAAATTTACACAATTACCATAGGTACCTACTAAAATGTTATACTAAAACATACAACATAATAATAACTCTAGTGTTTCATCACATGTCATCACTTTGTTCGATCATATCAAAAATCATATTTTTATTTTTTTTCGTGTGTTTCTTTTCTTTACGGGAAGGGACCTCTTTTTCCTGGGAACTGATAACCACATGCGTTTTTTGCTTGATCGTCGTGGCTCTGTAAATATTTATACAAATTATAATCTAATCAATTTACTATGGCTATAAGACCAACTTATACATTGAAACAACAGAATAAATAAAAATTGCCGGACAATTCACACAGCATCATCTAGCCCCGTGGTAAGCTCGTAGCTTGTGTTACGGATGCTAGATTTCTGATATAAGTACTTAATATAATATACATACATAGATGGATATTATTTTATTATACATTATATAACACCCAGACACCCGGAACAAATATTTGCAGATCATACAAATAGTTGTCCCGCGGCGGGAATCTAAGACTAAATTATTCTAAATGAAACATCCAATGTTTCGTACATGTACCTACCTAGGTACCTAGTACTTCCCTTCTTCACTTATCCTTAGATATAAGTAAGTAATTACCTAAACAACATGATAGATAAGTACTTACCTACGTAGGTAGGTAGGGACAATTACTGAGTGGGTAAGTTTTTTATAGGTAAGTAGGTACGATGGTAGGTTGATTTTACTTGTTGTACTTTAAAATAAAACAAGCAACAATAATATAAGTTAGGCACTTACTGTGAGATACACCCCAACGTTCCGAGTCCATTATCAGCTACCAAACCGTAATTCAAATACAAATTCTTTATTTTAACACACAATGTAACATAACAAAAGCATTACATGGGACTTACAATTTATAAAATAGAAAAATATCAAAATTTGTAAACAAAGCCAAAGTCACAGTAACGTCACAGTAACTTTTTAGACACCGATTTAGAAAAAAATAAATATAATAGACTCCAAAGAGAATATAATCACTACGTTAGAGTATTTATTGGTTATTGATAGACTCCTTCCCTCACGACGAAAGAGTTCCGAGCGTTCTTGTAAATACGCGTTGCACTAGTGTGAGTTAGTGCGAGCGATAAGCAATACTAGCTGTTGAAAATTTGGTATGAATTTGGATGTGTTCCGTAATACCAAAAATGATGACTGAAAACATTTTGTATTCCTCACAAAGTATTTTTATTCGGTGACTTAACAATATAAGCTATGTTTCTATGCAAATAATTTTTAAGATATTGTTGTTTTTCATACTAAACCAATAAGAAGAAAACATGCATTTTTAACGTAAAAAATTTGCAAAAAGCGATTGGCTTTAATTTCATTTAAAGTAGGTATTTTGTAAAAATAACTCCATAGGAACCTAGATAAATACTATTTAAATAATAATAATGCAATAATATCATGGAAATATGCCCGAATTACAAATAATTTTGGTATTACGTTTGTATGGGAAATTCGTCCTCCGCCGGATTCTTAACGTGGAATGATGGGGATCTTTTAGACATTGTTTATAATTATGACTAGCTGACCTGCCGACAGCTTCGCTTGCGTTTCTTTAAGTTATCTCGTATAGTTTTTATAAAAAAACAGCCTATAACCTTCCTCGATGAATGGACTATCCAACACTGAAAGATTTTTTTAAATCCGGTTCCTGAGTTTAGCGCGTTCAAACAAACAAACAATCAAACTCTTCAGCTTTATAATATTAGTATAGATTACTACCAACGAAAATTGGTTTGAAAGAAGTCATAAACTCATACATATACATAAATAGTTGCTGCGGAAGCCTACATGGGCGAGTTCGACTCGCACTTGGCCACTTTTTTTACTTTTTTTACGATAGCCATATACCTACTTTCGTTTAAAGACTTTATTTTAGTAGGTACTGACGGAGTCCCCGTACAAAGCATGATACCTTACCGAACGGGCTGGTTTATTTCGGTACTTACATTTTTAAACTCTGATATCTTTCGAATGGAATGTCCGAATTGAATCATTTAAAAAGTTTTATAGAGATATTGAAATATTCGTAATTACAATGTAGTTTATTTTGATAATGTTTTATTTGAAAATACAAATATAGAGCTTTTCCTAGCGGCGGAATTTAAATTAATTATATTGAAAATTAAAACACTTATTGTGACATAACTATAATAGTTAGATATATGCTGTCGCGACATTTTTTGTAGGTATTAATGTTTTCTACAAAATTGTAGTACATTGTATATTTCTAAAATGAATACTTTTCGCAGCGCATGCGATATAAGGATTTTTTTTTACATCTTGGGTTACATATTTGGGTTTTACATACGGATCCCTAATTTTTTTGAAAATGTTATATAGCCTATAACCTTCCTCGATAAATGGACTATTCGACACTGAAAGAATTTTTTAAATCGGACCAGCGGTTCCTGAGATTAGCGCGTTCAAACAAACAAACAAACAAACAATCAAACTCTTCCGCTTTATAATATTAGTATAGATTTGAACAATTTCACAGAAATCCAGCTTGTTGGGACTTTATGTAACTTCACCCTCATTTTTATGTTTAAATTGACTGGACTATATTAGTAAGGATTCTGTTGTCAATATTTTTATATTATTAAGGATCCATAAACCTAGCTTTGCTAACCTATAGATAGGCATATAACAGGGCAATTACAGCACAAAGGCGTTGAGGTCAAAGTGAGCAACGTAACAAATCGTACGCTCTTGACCTCGTCTCTAGATAGGAACTTTTCTGTAGGTCAAGAATTTGCTAAGTTTTGCGATTAAAGACTTCATCACTAGCGAACCTCTACGCTTGGTTTTAATATCTATTTTGTTAATTATTAAAAAAATATTTAAGACTTTTCTAAGAATTGGAAATATTCTAATGTTAAATCGCACAGCAAGTTAGGCTTGTACGTGAATGCCATTTAAACTGTTGGTAAAGGTATCTAGTGACGTCACGGCAACTTTGGATTCCATGAATTGGACTTATTTACATATAAAATAATAATATAAATAATATAAGGAAGGATATAATTTATATTTATATACTTATGTGACATTCCTACTTACGTATGACGTACATAAAATGTGAAATTATTCATATAAAACTTAGCTTATTGCTTATAACTTATAACACCATACTACACCAAACTATATTCGGCATGGCTCAAATGCTACCGGTGTTTTTGCACTGCTCCAACGCTTGTCCTTTTTGCCACATTTCGCAGCGTGGTGGGTTTATTTATTTAGTGTCCTGAGTGTTAACTATTTATAATAACATTTTTTTTATGTATTTAGTATTTGTATTAAGTCTATCATTTTATCTAGCATCCGTTACACATGCAACGAGCTTACCGCGGAACTGGACGTTACTGTGTTATTTGTGCAGCAATATTTGAGTATTTATTTATGACATTTCGTTCTCCTACCACTTTTATAATAAATTCAAAATATGTTAATCAATAATAAAGAGGGCGATGTTAAGACCATTTTACCAAAGATGCAACCTGTATCATGTGAACTTTATTCATCTCTATAATTGAAACATCAAATTAGCTAATTTGAGGTTTGAACAAACACCTACGATTTACATAACCAGTTTGACATTATTCCTAGGTGTGACTTTCTGTCGAAGTTTTTATGATCGCAATCTTACGAATCGATGTGTACAAAATGGAATTGCAAAATAGCAGTCTAGCTAAGTCAACATCATAATTATTTTAGCTCATTGAAATTTTGATCATTGACATGACTATAAGTAAACTGGCTCGATTCTGTGCGAGTTGCATCCAGTAAAGATTTTGAGATCTGTTAATTAAAACGACTCAGCCCAGTTTCTTGGTTATTTTAGTAAGGTAACTTATTTTAAATTGGCATTACGTTAATGTTTTGAGCTACCTAATAATAGCAATAAATCAGTTTCAATCAAGAGAATATTAACGATTCGAACCACAAAAAATATTTATTTATTTTAAATAGATGATAAAATAAATATCTATAATCAGTTACCTACCACACGCTTAGAACAGTCGTAAAGTCAAACATAACTTACATAATAGTTATTAATTAGTTAATTACTTTAAATAACAAAACTATGTAGGTATTTATAAGGTTCTGGTATTTTTTCCACTAGCTGTGCCCGCGACTACATCTGCGTTAAAAACAAATCCGAGAACAATCAACCACTATCCCAATCAACTAAAGGTACATAGTAACTCCTTCAAATTGCTATCCCTGAAAAGCTAAAGTAAATCGTAACTCTAATTACCTTCCGAGTTCTCAAGCTCAAACTCTACCGTAAGCTCCATTGGCCTTGGAAAGCCCTACCTATACAGGTAGAGTAAGCGCAATGCCCGAGTCCTTGACATAAAGCCGCGTGACGTAACATCTAACTGTGACCATTCATCTGTCGATTGCAGTTTACTTTCGCAAATGAGTCGTCTAGACTGACATATCGAATTGAGACTTTTTTACGCACAACATAGAGATAAAATTGGTTGAATTCGTCATTTGTAAAGACAAGTGTTGGGACTTTGTTGGCCGACTTGACTTATATAGACTAAGAGCCTGTGATGGCCAGACCTTCCTTTAATTCTGAAGCGTGAAAATTCTTTCATGAGTATGTCTAACACAGGTGGTTATTCTTACCTGTGTTAGACATACACATGAAAGAATTTTCACGCTACAGAATTAAAGGAAGGTCTGGCCATCACGGGCTCTTAGTATAATACCACCGTCATCAGTTATCATTAGCAGGATTACAGGGTACCTAATCAATTCATTAAATTCCCACCATCACATAGAACAATAGAAATGCATAAGAGAAAAAAACAATACAGAATTCAGCCGTCCATAAATCAATAAACTTGTCCATTGTAACAAACCTTTGACCTAGTTCAGCGGAGATGACTAGCAGCAATAGATTCATTTCAATTTTACACAGCGTACATTCATGGAGCCAGTCCGTAGTGTAAATGGGAAACTAGCAAAGTGCTCTAGGCTCGCTATGAGTGCCACGAAACTCTTGACAGTACCCTCCTTAAGGAAAAAATTGCTAAAGCTAGGCTTGTACAGGGTGGGCCATTTATTAGTACGTTTTTGAATTTCGTCGTATGACAACGGCAAACGAGCTACAGACCCGAAATTTTTACAGTTCATTAGTCTTGAAGTCCGCAGCACGAAACAACATGTTTTCTTTCGAAGAGCGTTTTGAAATTTTAAAAATATATTTTCAAAGTCAGAAATGTCGATTTTGGTCGAAAAATCATCTTTTCGGACAAGGCGCATTTCCATCTCGGCGGATATGTGAACAAGCAATACTGCCGGATTTGGGGTTCAGAACAGCCACACGCAATCGTAGAGAGACCAATGCATCCTCCAAGAGTCACAGTTCGGTGTGGAGCAAACAGCAGCAAAACACAGCCGTTCAGGAGATGTAACTTAAACTGCGCGTAGCTGCGATTTGACACCGCTGGACTTTTTCCTGTGGGGTGCCGTTTAAGACTGATGTTATGCGGATAATCCAGAGACAATTCCAGCTTTGAAAAACAACATTACGATTGTTTAGGGTGAAATTGGCGCCGAAATGTCATTACTAATGGGGGTGGTCAAATGGCGTACTGTAAGGCCAGTAGAGGGAGCCACACGAAAGAAATCGTTTTACATTCTTAAATGGGATACTTTTAGCTTTACAACAACACCAAAATTAATAAAAACGGTCAATGCATACTCTTTTGATCGCATTTTTAAAAACGTACCAACAGATGGCCCACCCTTTATATAGGGAACCACAGAATAACAACGGCGTGACAGTAGACTATATGACTATACAATTTATATATAATTATCCTTTTGTATATTCAATAACTTCTTACTTACCTAGGTACTTTCTTAGTATAATTACTTTGGTAATTTGATGTTAAATAGTACCTATATAACATAAATCGTTAATTCCATTCTAAATCTAATCTAGAAGTTAGGTTTAGTGCGCCATAATAAGTATAAAGCAATTGCAACAGATCTCAGACAAGAAGTGGATTAGGCAGGGATCATAATTCATATTTGCAACTTGCAATGTTTTAAGCTTTTAATAGTACCTCAAATCGAATCATATGAAATACATCGGCTTTCTAATAGATAATAATATACTTTCCGGTTATAGGCTTCGCCCGGAACAAACGTGTATTGAGGATCAACAGCTGTGACAAATAGGGCTCTTCCTACAGAATAAGCTGAATTGTAAGACAATTTTTGACAATAAGTGAACTCAAAATTGTAGAACTTGACGCAAAAATATAGATAATGTTTCGTGTCGATGTAAACATTTTAACAAAAATTCAGAGTGTCATTTCTGAAGAAAGTAGTACCATACTAAGTTACATTAGGTGTATTAATAATAAAATAGCTTTGGACGAATGGAATTACATAATTATATTGATAGATTCATCAATATGGCCAGATTGTTTTAGCGAAACCTTCTGAAGTCGTTTTGATCGTAGTTTTATCTGGCTATGTAGATTGTAGACCCACAGTTAGAGCATTAACCTACAGTGGTATCTGCCAAATCAAGGTTGCGCGAAGGTACATTAGGTCATTGTTATGAAACAATGGCAATATATTAATGTACTTAATGTCCTGGGTTTACAAAATTTCTGATTTATCTTTCAGTTTCGGGTAAATCGACGTAAAAATTGTGACCCTTTTCAATTAAATCTGGTGAATTTCATTAAAATAACGATATTAATGATTTGAGTAAGTGCAGTATTCAGTAAAGATTTTTTTAAATTTTTCATGTTGTAAACACACAATTGTATTTATAACTTGTCTCAAAAGGTTTACTTAGTTCTTTAATGGAGGTAATATTAGGTGTTATTGTATGTGTTTCATCACCAATAAGTTGCATTAATGCGTGTTTTGTTGATACCCTAAATGGCGGACGTAGCAAGATAAAATAGGTTTGGTGGAAAACCACTTTTAGTCTGAACCAGACGTAGTTACGTTACACAAACATAGCTACAAGATGATATTATACAGTTCAGTAAATATTTTTGTAATGTAAGATGTCGGGCGGATGTTTCTGCTGTTTACGTTAACTTCACAGCGTTCATGGTTTTAGTTTATCGCTGAATCTATATAAATTTTGATTGATGGCGTAGATATTAACGATACTGGCTTCCAAACGGGAATACTTTAAACGCTGCTGCTCATTTTGGTATTATAATTTCTAACCTATAGTTGGGTCATCACCACGGCAAATGTATGTTAGGTGCGGGTTTGTAATGTCACATGACTTTCAAACTCTTAAAAGTTCTAAGAACATGCCGATTTCCTTACTATTTTTGCCTCCCCGTTTAAGTGCATATACATTTTTCAAAAATTAAAATACTCTGTAATTCTATTATAGAGTTGTGCGGCTGGGTTTGAAACCACAACCTTAGGAATAGCGAGCGAGTTTGGCACCCACTTCGCCAAGACTGCCAATACTATGGTAATGTGGCACAGGAACACGCAATATTGGAGGACACTTCTCTAAGACGGAATCCTTATGATGTGTCATGAAAAACGTCCCAGACAAATGTAAACTAAATTGTGATAGCATGTATACCATTTTCCTACCAGCACCAACTTCTCAATATTTATATAGCTGGAGTAGTAGCACTGAGTAGACTGCAGCTAAACTCTATCAGAGCCCAAGACAACGCACATACCTTGAATGTCATTCTCAATTTCTTCAACTATTAAGGCAATACTTATTAATATTTGTATTCCAAATTATTCGGTCAAGTGTGTGTCACTATTATACTGACAATGAAACCCACCATACTTGTTGCAAATAAATGAATAGTATTCATATTTAAATTATGATGATATAAATTTAAGATCTCGGTTTAGACTGCCTATTGATACAACAGCCAGCCTAAATTACTAACTAGTTATTCAGGACGAAGAAATTTTAATTTAACTCAAAGGATTTTTTAAATAAATGCTGAATATGGTTGGTCATTTATTAAGCTAATTTATTGTTAACATTAATGATTATAATTATTACACAATTAGGCATTATCTATCACATAGTTAACAAAATTTAAAAAGCACAAAATGACTGCCATATCATTTATCACATTCCAATAACAATAATTAGTTTATACAGATGTTTTTATGCATGACTAATGCGACTAAATAGGTATAACCAACTGGAAAAGCAGAATTTTATGCATTAACTGGAATGATGGTATTTTTATGCAGATTGTATAGAAAGTGCAGACATGATATCAAATATTATATTTTTAATAAATTATTTATATATTTATTAATATTATTAATATCTTTATTTTTATCATTATCAGAATCCCCACCAAACTATATTTCTACTGAAGGGATTGGTAGGCATTTTTTGTTTATGTAAAAACCTTTTTTTGTCATCTTTATTATTTATGAATATAAATCCAGGTAACAAATAAGTAGTACCTGTTTTGATTGGTGCAAATAAGCCTATACCCAGCAGTGGGTGAAGGTGTGCTGTAGATAATGATGATAAATAATTGATGTTTGTCTAATTTTATGTACCTATCACAAATAAAAATTAATTGAATTTTAACTTGGAATGTCAATGTTAAATTGACTAATCTGGTCATAATGTAGATCTATAAATGCTGAGAAAGAAAATATAATTACACATAGTGCCAACACCAAGAACCAGTTACTTGCTTACAATTACATAAATCAATGCACGGTGGGTAGTTCGGAATCATGTTTTTACAACATTACTTCAATCCAACCCTCAACTTCCATGACATAATAACACAATGTATGTCAAGTGTTTGTAATGCCCGCGTAAGAAACCTGGCATGCATTGGCACAAATTGAATATGAATAGTTATTCCGATAGCGGCAAGAAGTGACCAAAACTAAAAGGTAAGGAATAATTCGCAAGGACGTAGCTGTGTAGTTTCCGATATCGACCAACTACTGACGATTTGTCATTGTGGTGTTTCCACATGAATTCCTGGGTATCTCCAAGGGTATCTTGTCGGGACTCCTCGTTATGACTTGTAAATAACGTGTAAATACTCACAATCTAAATGTTTCTTCTTAGGAGCTATCATTTCCTCTGTGGTGGCTTTGCATACGGACTTTGCTAATCCCTGCCCGGCTATGCTGTGGCGAGCGGCTAGAAGCCTGTCGTTTATAGTCTGACCCGCCATCTTCACGTTCAGTCCTGACATAAACTATTTACACTGTGAAACTACAACTATATTCGCTTTTTATCAACGAAATTCACAAAATTACGACGATGACGGGTAAAATATGTCACCGCCCCCCCGACTGGCACAATACTAAATTCAAGATGGCGGAATTGAGTGTTGCCTGAAAAATGGTAGTTTCAAAAAATCTACTAAAAACAAATAACAGCGGTTGTCTATGGATTGGATAGATAGACTTATATCCTGACATAACGTATTGGTAATTTGGTAATACTGTGATCTAAATAAAATCTCAATAAATAAAACAATGAATTACCTGGGCTGCACTTGAACTGGTCGCACAATAATTGGTCGTGCAAGCAATACCGCCTCCCGCAAAATTGTTGTAACCAAAAACAGCAAGCCAATAACGAAGAGAATATAATCACTACGATACGATAGAATAGAGCCAATAACAAAGAAGAAGTAGAAACGAAAACTAAAATGTTTGACCAGCCTTTACGCTAACAAAAAGAATTGTGTCTGTCTGTTTTCTAGAAAATAAATAAGTGCGAGAAAACAGCTAATCAGCAGTATGTGCTAATAGCTAATAAATCTGGTCTAATCATCAATTTACAACCAGTGTTGTATGTATGTACAGTACAGCCAACCACACTTTTGTAGTGTTGTAAAACAAAATGGCTAAGAAGAAGGTAAAAAGGGCAGGGAAACCGTCGACAAATAGTAATACGGCTACAGCTTTAAGCGAGAGAGTTGAAGACGTTATAGTCGCGGCTTTAAACGCGGCACCTGTGCGGCTGAAGGTCTGCAGGCTCTGTGAAACCAAGGATGGGCCTTTTCTCAATATATTCAATCCTGATAAGATAACTGCTAAGAAAATTGAAGATTTGATGCCATTTGGGGTAAGAATTAATACCTATTACCAGATTTTCTTATCTTATCATTTGACATGACAAATTTAATTTATAAATCCTATTAGTCCGGTCAATTTAGACATCCAAGGTATACCTTATATATAAATTATTATATATATACTATATATAAATTCCGACTAGGCTGAGTTTTGGTACAATTAATAACACTATTATATATATTATTTCAATACACTATTAAAAATGAAATGTGAAAGTCCTCATCGATCAGGCATGTGCAAAAAAAAATAGTTGGGGTCAAAGTTAACAAAATCGGGTTTTTCACGATTTTCAGCAAAACTGTAAGTTTTATCATAAAATTTGCTAAGACAAAATTGTAGATCATATAATTATCTATAAAAAATGTCTCAATACTTCTTTCCTAAGAGCCACCGTTTTTGAGATATAATACAATACAATACAAATAGCTTTATTGTAACACCAACAACATACAAATCAAAATCATTTATTAACAAAGAAAGTAGTTACAAAAAGGTACCTATCCAAATAAACAATATTCCAAACAATTTACGTTACTTAAACTTATAATAAGTATATAGTATAATATAATATTGTTAGAAAAAAATTATATAATTACAAGAAAAAATAAGATACAATAATGTAGACTTAGCTAATAAAGAAAAACTAAAAACACAATTTATTTTGAGGTGAAATAAAGTGTTTATAGACCAGATTTTATAGATAATGTATCTACTTATTAGATATTCCATTATTTTACAAGCTGACTCAAATAATTGTTTCTATTTTCAGGTTGCTGAAAATGATGACCTACCTCACAAAATATGCTTCCGCTGCTCTGCTAAAGTAGAGGAGCTTTATGAATTTATCCAAAAATGCATAAAAACTCAAGAAAACCTTAGAGAAGCCATGGGTAAGCAAGGACCACTTACTATGAAGTCTAAAGATAGGGTTCTTTGGGAGAAACATTTACACAAAAAAAATTTGTCCAACAATGATATCTGTGATGTGTTAATTAAAAGGGCTATGGAAGGAATAACTTTAAATGCACCTTTAAATGAGACAGTGGAGAAACCTGTAACCAACATGAAATCCACCCAAGATATGGCTCCTTCTACTCAAAATATGTCATCTTCATCAGATGATGACGATGATGACTGTATTTTGAGTTTGAAACAAAAGAAAATGTCAATTGAAAAAGTTGAAGACACCACCCCTGAACCATCAAGGACCAAAGCTAAACCAGAATCGGACATGAATCAAATTAAAGTTAAAACTTACTCTAAAAAAACAGTTGAAAAAGCCAAACCAGATATAGTAGATATAGACAGCAAAAAAGAGGCCATTGCAGAAAAACCTAAAGAAGAACCAACACCTACAGTAATTGAAAAGAAAGAACAAACTAAATCTTTCAATATAATGGACCACGTCAGCACAATCAAAGTAAACCAAGTGGGTGTTCTGTTCCAATGCAAACTTTGTAATAGAAATTTCCTGAAAAAGGAGCTAGTTTTGAACCATGGATGTGCCAAAAACCATGCACCTCCAAAAGAAACTTCTTCATCTAATGTCCCCACTCAGGGCCCGCCTAAGCCATCCACAGTTCAATACATTAAAATGGACAATTTAAAGAAGCGTGTATCATCCCTAATCAATAAGACTGTTGAAAGCCCCGAAACTGTAAAGGCTGCTCCTCCTGAACCTGCCCTTAAAGCAAAGCCCAAAATAGGTCCAGCTAGTAGAGTAAAGGTCAAAAACCTTCCCCGAGAACTTACACCCCCAAAAACACCGCCCGTAACAGAAGCCTCTACCTCCTCTGTTAGCTTTCCAAATGCACCGAGTCTGAATAGCCGTTACAAACTAGTTCCTGGACCTAATAACACCTTCCAATTGGTTGAAGAACCTACCTCTGAAGAACCTGACAACCAATCCGAGACTAACAGAAAACAAAAAGGCAGCACAAATGTATTCAAACCTAAGCAGAAATCTTCTAGTCCTGATATAGTTGAGGTGGTTGGCAACCCTGAATCTCAAAGGCCTGAACCGTACCCAGTAGGGCTGTTTCAACCTGTACCTCACCATTCCAGCTTGACTCCTATGAAACCTCCCATAACAATGACAACTCCAGCTATGAAGAAACAGTCATACACAATAGTCCAGACAGGGAACCCTAACAAACTCTTAATATCTACTAAACCCCCACCAACAGATGAGCCACCCAAGAAAAAATCTAAAAAGAAAGACCCCAAAGAAAAAGACCCACCCAAACTACCCCTAGTACCACCGCCTATACCTACCGCGGAAAACTCCAAACAAGGTTTTTTCACATTTGTATCACTAGATTCCTCAGATATATTAAAACCATCATATGACCTGCCGACGGATAATAGTATACAAGAATCTCAGATCACAACATCTTCATCGGTGAAACCATCAACCCTTCAGCAGACTGACAGCAGTGCCAGTTATTCATGTAATATGTGTGGAGAATCATTTTCGAGAGAGAAAAAGTTGCTTACTCATATCCAATCACATTACAACCAGATGGACCAAGAAGATGAGTTACGTACTGGAAAACCAGGTCCTAAACGGAAAACTAGAAAAGTCTAAAATCATTCCTAAATGTGTGGAAGTTTAATTGTTACAGACCTGATAAGAGGTTGGTGCTGAATAATTGACATGCTCTATGGTCTTCTGCAGTACAATTATCAAGAAATTAATTTAAGTGTTAGAAATTACTTTACAATATTGTAAGTGTAAGTAGACAAGGCATAGATAGTAAATATTTTAAAGTTTTTGAAATGAACTTAGTGATTTTTGGCATTTAGGTAAACTACAATACTTTTATATGTTTCCACATAATGTGGTTGAAATATTGTTAAAAGTTTAGAATTGTATCAGCCTATTTCTTTTTGGTATGTCTGACCTACATTAATTAAAGTATTAATGGCATGCCCTTAAATTTCAGGCCCAGAATGAATGTGCAGTTTAGACCTAATTTCGCCACTCTCTGTTTGTTAGTTTAACATCCCGTTATGTTTAATCACTGTCAGTTGTCGTATATTTATGGACTGTTAATTACTTAATGGGATGTTAAACTAACAAACAGAGAGTGGTGAAATTAGGTCTTAGAGTTATTTTAGCATTTAAATGTGGATCTTAGAATTGACAGACAGCTACCCTAACAATTATTATCCCAAGTTCAAAGTTTTGAATATTGTAATTTTTATTAATATTTATGTTTTTCATCATTTAACTAAATGTTCCCCATGAGATAGGACACACTTTCCAATTTCAAACATTTTATTTATGTTATGGTACCTTCCAATCCTAAATGAAATCAAATCAAAAAAAATCTCATAATGTGTAATTTTGTGATTAAATTTCAAAGCATAACAAAATAGTTTTTTTACTTTTAAAATGTTTGTGAGTTACACTATTAATTTTATAACAACGGGATTCGGGAATAACTTATTAACACGATTAACAAAATGTACCTACAAAATAAAGGGTAAAGTGGTGTGATATTTATGGTGCATATATAATTCAGTAATATTGTCATAAAAAGATTCCTAATTTAGTTACGATCTGTAACTGGCATATTAAAACACATATTATGGTGTTTCATGTTTCTTCATAATTACGTACGTACATAATGTGATGTTATTAATGATAATTATTAATTTTCAATACATAGAATTACCTAGATTTATTTTCATAGCATTGCTTTATTTTGCGTTTTTAATTGTTAATATAATTAAGTTCTGTTAATTTGTGTTATTCATTATAGTTCTTGTCTATTTTTAGGGTTCCGTAGCCAAATGGCAAAAACGGAACCCTTATAGATTCGTCATGTCCGTCCGTCCGTCCGTCCGTCCGTCCGTCCGTCCGTATGTCACAGCCGTTTTTCTCCGAAACTCTAAGAGCTATAAAGCTAAAATTTGGTAGGTAGATGTATTCCGTGAACCGCACTAACATTTCATAAGAAAATTGAAAAAAAATAAATTACATTTGGGGTCCCCATACATAGGACTGAAACTTAAAAACTTTTTTTTAATCAGACCCATACGTGTGGGGTATCTATGAATAGGTCTTCAAAAATGATAACAATGTTTCTAACACCATTTAATTCTAAACTTAATAGTTTGGACGTGAGACTCTTCCAAAGTGGCAAACAGAGTGTCCCCCCCTCTCTAATTTCTAAAATAAGAGGATGATAAATCTAGAAAAAATATATATTGTTCATAACCATAAAAACTAACAACGAAAATTGGTTTGAACGAAATCTATCCAGTAGTTTTTTTATAATTCGTCATAAACTATTTCAAATAAACAATTGCTGCGGAAGCCTACATGGGCGAGTCCGACTCGCACTTGGCCACTTTTTTTTTTTCAAGTTTAATTAAAGAACATGCGGTGCCCGCGACTCCGTCCGCGTTAAATTATTTTTGTATTGGGTTTTAATTTCACTAATAGGCTAATTTTACAAAAATATAATGCTAGTGCATTATATTATACACGTTTTCTTTACCTTTTTAATAGAATAGTTATATCGCACCGAAATCAGAGCTCATCACAATCATAACTGGAGAAAGAATTTAAATATATCGTATCCTGTGTGTCTAAATGTTATCTACCAAACATCAATTTCGGATCATTGTTGGTTTAAAAGTTGTGGAGGATCATACATAACATACAGAAAAAAAGGTTAAGTTATTCGTGCATTTGGTCCGAGGATAAGCTGCTGATTTCATACGCGTTTTGACTCTTGATCTTTAATTTATTTTTATTTATTATTATTATTTTCTGATTTAAACTTAACTAAGTATTATTATTAGTGAGGGTCGTCTGTATCTTTAAATACATCTAAAAAATCTATCTAAAAAAATCTATCTACACACCTACTATCTATCTATACTAATATAAAGAGGAAAGATTTGTTTGTTTGTTTGTAACGAATAGGCTCCGAAACTACTGGACTGATTTCAAAAATTCTTTCACCTTTGGAAAGTTACATTATCCCCGAGTAACATAGGCTATATTATATTTAAAAAAAAATTAGGGATCCTTGCTAAAACTCCAATAATGTAACATAAGGTGTAAAAAAATGACCTGAAAAATTCCTTACGTCGCGTGCGCTGCGTAAACTATTGATGATAGAACAAAATCATGTACTACGACTTTGCAGAACTCATCATTATCTACAAAAAATGTCGCGACAGCATATGTCTAAATATTATAGTTGTGTCACAGTAAGCAGTTTTTTATTCTAAAATATTAATTTATATATGCCGCCTCTTGAAAGGGTCTTAATTTGTACCTTGGTATTAATCCTTATCAAAATAAATTACTTTATATTCAAGACGGCTTTAATACCTTTTTATAACTTTTTGAATTATTCAATTCGGACATTTCATTCGGAAGATATCACGAGTTTAAAAATGCAAGTATTAGAAAAAAGTCTAGAGGTTGTCGCTCACCGCGCTCAGCTAGCCAACATGCGATGTAGACTCCATGTAAGCGTCACTAGGGTACGGGGGGGTCAATGTAATGTAATACCCTAATCCTAACATAGGCTACTTTTTACCGCGGAAAAATACATACTTCGGCGGAAAAATATATGCTTACGCGGAAAAAATCGATTTAGTTAAAATTCAGTATGCAGAAGATAGTTGCAAATAAAAGTATATGGCGAGAGACTTCACCGCGGAAAATACATCCTTCCACGGGAAAATATATGCTTACGTGGGAAAATTCGATTTCGATGAAATTTAGTATGTAGATAGTTGCAAATAAAAGTATATGGCGAGAGACTTTTTACCGCGTAAAAATTAAATGCTTCCGCGGGAAAATATGTGCTTACGCAGGATAATTCGATTTGGATGAAATTTAGTATGGATATAGTTGCAAATAAAAGTATATGGCGAGACGAAGTTCGCGGGGGCTGCTAGTAGGTTATAAATAGCTTATGTTAGGTTACTTATTACCGTGTAGGTAGGAACTGTAAATATAAGATAGGTACATTTTTATAATGTACACGAACAGTCAAGTTGATAACACTGCCTTTTATATGTTATATTAAATAAAACAATAATTTAAGATGATTAATTTATTGGTTTGTTATAAGAACAGTAAGCCTTATTATTATATTTTAAAACACATCCTAACAGAGATTGAAAGTCTTAAAGATCTGACGCAAGTTAGAACAATACAAATTTTCTTATTCTATCAACTACCTATCTAGGATAAAATAGTAAATTCAAGAAGGCTAGTTATAAGATAGACTTAAGTTTACTTTCTGTTACCTGGCTGTGGTCAATGAGTCAAGAATTGAGATGACAACATCCTATTCTCAATAGCTTAGAGACCACAGCCAAATTCAGAGCTAGTGCAATTTCTAAAGAGTCCTAGAGTTCAGAATATATGCTAAAGGTACACACAGATCTCCAAAGTTTGGCTTAAACAAGGTTCATTGTGGAACAACTTCTGACAAATACAGGCCGTCTTAGCCAACCGCCAATCCTTGAACTTAAAACCATACTTCAAACTTGAAATAAATAAAATGGACTAACTAACCGAAATAATATTTGTAGAGCCAGCCATACATATTTGTTCTAATTTAATTAATTCTTTGCGGCAGCCTCAATCCGTGTACCAGATCCATTTAAGTACCTACTATCGTTATGTTAATTCGTTGTTTCCCTAGCCCGCATTTGACAAAAGTTCTATTTGTACAGACAATCTAGCGAAGGATGACGGAATGGAACAATTTTCGTGAAAATGAAGGTACACTACAATAAAATCTCCCTATAATAACTTGGAACTACCTTACGCTAATAAACATTTAATAATCTAACATTAATCACATAATTTTGATATGTCTCGGTAGGTGCAGCACCGTTAATATATGCTTTGATTCAAAAATGACATTTAAAGTCCTACTAAAAGGTCTATAAAATGTTAGACTACAATACCGATCATAATAAAATAATTGTACTTTATCAACTACGCATTAAACCTACGATATGTTTTAATTTCGTCTTAGTCTAAAATGATATGTTTCTTTCCGTGGTCCTATTCTGGATTTTTCCAAAAGCCAGATATAAAGCGCTTACATTCTTTTAACGATTCATTTACATACTAAGGACATTAAAATCCCACTGTTGCTTTATATCTCGCTTAGAATGGACGCATAACGTTCAATCATTGTGGAGTCGCCTCTAGATTTGTTTGGGGTAGGTAGGGGTAGGGGTGTTGGGAGGAGGGTGGGCGACGTTCACGCATCCATCAATCATACACGGTGGTGTTCCGAACAGGGTGCACGAAGCAGTGGATGAAACATTCTCTCCCAAAAACATTCCTAAACACATCACAGACTCTCTGGCTCTCTGCTCTCGTTTCATCCAAGCTTCGTTCGAGACGCGAGTTTCGAACCCCGACTAATAAATGTTTTTAAATTAACGGGTTATAAAAATAGACATTCTATCCTACTTAGAAAATTAATACCTTTAAGCTTGAAGCTCAGAAATGTCTGATAAGACGGATCGCTCAGTGGCCGGTCGCGATGCCTTTCTTTCAGCCATTTCTACCGGATATCACATTAACATTCTCTCAGGAGTGGGATGAAGAAGATTACTTCCTCCTATACTTGGTGGAGTCATAGGGAAGGTAGGAGTAGAAGGAGGAGCTTAAAGGTGCGAATTGGACGATGTAGTGGTCAGAGGCAGACTCCGGTGCTATTCAGTCGAGGAAGCCGGTGTTGACCAGCTTCTCGAGGAAGAACTTGACGTCACCAAGCTCGGAGTCCTTGATGCCGAGGGATTTGAGCATGCCAAGGTCGCCATTCTCAACAGCCATAAACACGGAGCGGAGATGTTCAAGGTCAGAGCGCATCAGGTGCAGTGCGGCGCCGAAGTCTTCGATTGTTTGGGATTCTGAAATGGATACGAAATTCGTTGTAGTAGAGTTCAAAAAAATCAATGGATCCCACCAACAGGTCGTAGGTAGGTGTAGGTCAACACTTCATAGGTTTGATACCGAATCACTAAGCTTAACAGGTTAATTTTATTGCAAATTGCAGTAAGTAGTACGGAGGACGAAGCTTCTGTCCGTCATCTGGTTACCTACATTATAAACGGTCGTTTTGACAACTGCGGGGAAAAAATATATGGTAGGTAGGTACTATTCTTTGGTCGACCTACGTCGACGGCAGTGCCATAAATATAAAGTAAAATGTCTTGATTGTGCTTTGGTTCTAATAATGTCGCGCATATCAAGCAGCTTTCAGCAATGCACTTATTTATTGAAGTTTAAATCACGTTGCCACGTTGGGCGCCCACGAAAAAATATCATAAGCGGCATCTATCGAACGTACCTGATAGCGCAATGGCCACTTTTTCCACGCCACCTAGAGGTTCCAGCGCGTCGCGGGCCTTGCTTCCAAACAGTTTCTCCAGATAGTTCGGGCCGTGGGACGCTAGGAGCGATTGTAGGAAAGACGCGGTTTCTTCTACAGGTGGCCTTTTTGCTGTGGACAAAAGAGCTTATAGTTATAGTACTTTCATGGATATTTAATTGAATAAGCACATAATTGATTATGGACTAGCAACCCGCACTCGCTTACGACGTTGAAGATCCTTATTTTCATGGGGGGAGGTTATGGGACGTTACGTTTTAGCGTAATTCACTTCGCCACGGGTATCTGATTATACTAAATAACATTCCTACACATACAACGAAATTGTCTATCCCTATATAAAAAATGACTATTTTGTTTTATACTATTGATGTTGCACTGTAATTAAATGCCAATAAGACAAAAACATAAAACCATCCTGGTAAAGCTAAATGTGGCCATAACTCTCCACACGAAACAGCCAATCTCTACAAAGTGAATTCTTAATGAAGTGAAACGTATTGTAGGTACGGATTCTTCACTTTTATTTGGTGACTCATAAAATCTCTTGCGAGCTACCTACTAAAATCCTTTCAAAACCTGTGAGACTGGTTTGAAATGTCTATAAAAGGTCCTGCCATAGGTTAGGTACCCAAGTTCAGCAAGTAAATTAATTTGAGTAGGTACTTAAAAGCTGCTTTTGATTTCATATCATATTCCAAAACATTGTTCAACTTTGTTGTTTCGTTTTACGACTAATGAAACGCCAGATAAAGTCATGACAAAACAAAGTCTGGCTGCTTAATTTTGCGTAGGTAGTATCACAGTAAATATTTCACGCAGTTGAATATGTTTGTGACTTTGTGTATGACGCCCTTTGCAGGCTTCTTCTAATGGGTAATGGAACTGGAGTCTCTTTTGTTATTCCATTGATTTAGTATTATTCAAGTACTTAGTTATTTTATTTAAGCGTAGTGTAAGTAGATTCGTTTCATCTCTAGATTTCATTTTCACGAAGCTGTTATCAAGTCAAAGTTCTTTTGTTTTTTTTAATTGTCTTTGTCTTTTCTAAGTTAGGTATAGATAATCCATTCTAAAAATGAACTCCCCTCCACAAAACCGTGATAATTTCAACGTGTGAGAGGAAATACTTATTGCATCACTATACCTACTTGTGTGCGTGCTACAACTTTACTGTAACATTGGCTCATCTGTCTGTCAAAGTGATACCGTTTGCTTATACGTTAATGAACACCCAATGACAAAGATCAATTTATGTGTGTTGTATCTATTCTATACACCTTTTTGCATGTACGTGTAACCGCGGTGGAGGGGCGTTCATTTTAGAAATGGTTCATCTCTACCTTCCAACTCATTATTTAGTAGAGTACCTAGAATAAATCCTGTAGTTAAAGAGAGCGTTTATTTTTTTTTATTTCTAATACGCGCCATAATAAATAGGTAGGTATTTCTCAAGACATATATTTTTTAATTTGATGAATGCCTAAATGTGAATAATATTTTAACTTGGTTCGAAAGGGAGCTAAGAATTATTGCATCAAATGAGGTAGGTACTGGAAATGGCGAAGTCAAAGTTTTTTCAACAAATTGATAATAATTTGAAAATTATTTATTTTCTCTACAATAACTCAAGGTGTGGGATCCAATTCCTTAATTAAAATTACCCACGCAAGAGGTCTGTAGACAAAGTAAACAGTTTATAAAATCAAAGCAAACTTAATTTTGTGGTTTCCCTCAGAATTTAATTAAGAAACACAGTAGGTAGGTAATCTTAGGGTTGATGGCTTACATTTATTGGTATAGCTTTACCATAAGTTCTTACATAAAAAGAAGAAATTAATTAATTATATGGATATTTCGTAGTCGGTATTTGATCGGTCTAATGTAAATGGTCTAATTCGGTATTTGATCTTTTAAATATTTAATTATCTAGCCATATCTTTAAATATTTAAATAACTAGTATCTAGCCCACTAACGGCATGTCGGTATAATTTAATTTTTAGGTAGTTAATACCTAACCTATTTTAACACTACTAGGTACTTGTTCTTACCTATTATTTGATAATGATAAATTGGTATAAAAATATCAATAGTGCTTATTTTTAAATGTACGAATCAACACCAGCAATAATTTTTGTACTAAAAGAAAAAAAGATAAGATAAGATAAAAGAAAAAAACTACTACCCTACCGATTAAATGGAGTATTAATTGGGCATAGACGAGTTTACCTAATTCAGTTGATACTTTTTGTAGGTAAACGTTTTTAAAGAAATAAATGTTTTCATTTATATTTCTTGGTTAATTTTCTTTATTACTATGTATTTAGCTAAGCTTCTAATCCCTCTTTTGCTCAACTTGCGGCTTCAATAACAGTATTGTCTATTCAGACTTGTTAATGAGTGCTTACTAATTCATGTACCTACTGTTCCAAGGACGCCGCCGCTTCAGTGACTAATTGAAGGACTAACATTTCTGACGTCAACGAGAACAGTTGGAAATAGATTTCTACATGAAGCGTGGTTATCTGCTAGATTAGGTATTCTAGCTACGAGTATATTATGGTTACTGTGACCTAGATATGGAATGGATTTAGGATGGGTTTTCATGACAGTATTATAAAAACTGAATATTTTTTGCGTTCTTATTGTTTTCAATAATACATTAATGAAATACTTAAAAAGTAAACAAAAAATGTTTAGGTATTAATCAGCGTGAATAGTCGGGGAGGACAAGTATTCCAGCATATAGTAGCATTATTTGATGATTTCTGGCAAAGTACTCTTAGCCAGAGGATGTATCGATAACTCACCAGCAGTACAGAGCTTGGAGTCCTCGTCGTACCCGTCGATGCAGTCCGGGGCTCCGTCGCAGAGGTACTGGATCGAGATGCAGTTGCCGTCCACTGGACACTTGAACGGCTCGTACGGGTGACAGTATTCTGTAAGATAAATATTTATATTATCAGTCTATACATAGGTTGCCTGGAAGAAATCGCTCACAGCGATAAGGCCGCCCATTGTACTCCAAATGTTTTAGTTTTAAGTATGTATTGTGTGTTTCTGTTTTTGTGGTGTGCAATAAAGCATTTTCGATTCTATTCTATTATAGACCAAGAGCCTGTGATGGCCAGACCTTCCTTTAATTCACAAGCGTGAAAATTCTTTCATGTGTATGTCTAACATAGGTAAGAATAACCCCCAAACATGAAACCTGGATCGCGGTTCCTTTGGGAGATAACAACCTTTTACCTGTTATCTCCCAAAGGAACCACGATCCAGGTTTCATGTTTGGGGGTTATTCTTACCTATGTTAGACATACACATGAAAGAATTTTCACGCTTGTGAATTAAAGGAAGGTCTGGCCATCACGGGCTCTTAGGTTATTAGGTACTTGATAAGGATATAATAGGATATACTGCCTTTCTACTCGCGGTTTTATTTGTTTACTAACCGACCCGCCGTCAGCTTCGCTTGCGTTTTTTTATGTTATCAACAAAAACATAGTTTATATAATGTAGCCTTCCTTGTTAAATGTATTATCCAACAATCGAAATATTTTTTTAAATTGGACCAGCGCGCAGCGGTTACTGAGATAAGCGCTATCAATCTAACTCTTCACTTTTACAATATAAAATTGATTTACTCGAGACTGTACTCGTACATGTTGTACATCCGGTAGGTAAGTAAACGTTTGGGCAGGCTTATACCAAGAATATAAAGAAAATAGACACAAAGTCGATGCTACGCTATCCGACCTCCCGAGGCTTCCGATAACTTTGTACTTAGTTAAATAACTTCTTATTGTTGAGGTTTATTTATCCTTTCACCCAAGGTAAAACACAATTTGTATTCCAGCCCCAACTAACCTAACCCAAACGTATAATCCAGGTAAACCTTCTAAAAAAAACCGTTTAAGGGTCTCGTGGTCCCAAAGATGAAAGCAGATAGCGTGGATCACAAGAAATAAATAGGATCTCCTAATTACCTAAAAAAATAAGCCAGACAGGACCCTTATTAAATGGCTCCCATTAGCCTAAAATAACGGACAACCGTAATTGCTTATTACGTGGATTAGGCAAGAATATTTTTCGTTAAAAATTTGTAGCTAATAATCTATACTTTGGAGTTCTGTGAATTATATCAAATGCCTGGGAGCCCAATTGGCAAATTTCTATAGACAACTTAAAGCTTAAGACTTAAAGCTTTTATAAAATTAATGTGTTGGTGTTAAAAATATCTATTTAGCTTTGTAGGTATTATCCCTTGTAAACATTTTCAGTTATTTCGTTGAAGGTCGCCTTTTGCATAATTACCGGACTTGGAATTCTTGTAACTGTCGTGGAGGGAGCTTATTGAATTTTCTAATTACTCTGATACGACGAAACTTGGAGCTTTAGCTCTAACTTTCAGTCACGATATCAAAGATAAATTGGGAATGATAAAGTTGATATACTTAACTGTTCTGATTATGGTATTTATTTTTTATTTAATTAATAATTCCAGGTTTCTTAGCTTCTTTCTATTTATTTTTGTATCACTTTCTAATCATGTGTCGTCTAAGAGTATCACTATTATAATAACCTATTTTAATTATATGTTTACTTCGTACGGAAATCTTCCAAAAAACAATAAAGAATATTGTATTGTATTGTATTGTCATCATTGTCATTATCATTTCAGCCATGACCTGGTATATACATAAAAATATTGCTGGACTATTCACACAGCAACATCTAGCCCGTAATAAGCTCTAAGCTTGTGTTACGGGTGCTAGATTTCTGATAAACTTAATAGAATACACATACATAAATATATATTTTATTATACATATATAACACCCAATTATTTATCCCTAAAAGAATCCATAAAACAGACAAAGCCGCGTGACAGGCTAGTCACACCATATTTACCTACCTCCATGTTATCCTTCCAACTCCAATAAATTATTCAAGAAGCCGTCTCTATTTAATTATGCTGTGAATGATACTCCCTAAGAAAACATCTCGGCTGATGTGAAACGAAGCGACACAATTATATTTACGTTTGCATTTTAACTGAGGCAAAAATGATTTGTTCAATAGCGAAAATGAACAAAAATATTTTTTGTATCCGCTTTCAACAGCGAAAATGAACAAAAATAATTTCTGGATCTGAACTACGGCGTAGACCCACCTATTGCTACGACGTAGATATCGACTACAATCTGCTACAGCGTAGAGACCGGTTACAATCTGCTACGACGTAGATACCGTTTGCAATCTGCTACGGCGTAGACCCTTGTACAAACTGCTACGGCGTAGATCCTCCATTTAAATTATGTAATACAAGGTAAACACAAATTAAATAAAAAAATTAAAAGAAAAAAAATGTGACTATTTAATACGAATATAATATGAGGTATTTTATTCCATGACAACACTTTCTGTGTTTTTTGAATTAAAATTGGCCTAGCTTTTTATACGCGTGTCTTAGTTGGCGCCATTAAGATAACCTAAATGTGTTATCTCTAGAATTAATTGATAATTAATTGTGTACTATTTAGAGTGTATCTATTCCTGCCACGCTATCAAATGTAAAGTCAATCTTAAAACAAAGTTAATTATGTAATACTTTGAATGAAATACTGATTGATTGAAAATAGTAGTTATAATAACATCGAAAAGAGTGACGAAAACTCAATGCTCTGCTTTACGATAGCATTTTTTTACAACACACAAAGGTACTATAGTAAGTTAAATTACTATGTAGATGTTTGAGTTTACATGTTTACTTTTTTGACTTTTTATCTGAATTCCCTTAAAACCAGTAGTCAGACTATCTTACATTACAAACCCATTAATTAATAACTCTTTGAACTCGTTTTCAATTATTATAATAATGGATCGCGTGTCTGTCGGACGTTATCGCCTGACGGGGAAACACCAGAGAATGCTTATTTAAATGCTGCAGGAAGATAATATTTTACTGTGGATATAAAAAATTATTTTTTAGTAATTATGAAAATAAGTGTAAAAATAATTTGTGTCTTTTATTATTTTTTAAGCCCAATTGTGTTCTGTGCGGCGTTTTGAAAGATGTGCACCATCTTATAGTGGAGTGTAAGTCGAATATAGCCATGTTAGCTTAGTGGGAGCACACTCGACTTTCATTCCAAAAGTCGAGAGTGAAAACTACGACAGGCACCTCTAACTTTTTCTTCTTGAAAAAAATATGTGTGCTATAAAAACACGTGCACTAACGATGAAGACAAACATTGTGAGGAACCCGGCATATTCTGAGAACTTTGAAAAGTTTGAATGACATGTGATATTTACCGCACTTTACTAGCATGATGAATTAAAGCCGAATCTCTCTCGAAAAGCCCTGAGTCCTAGGAGTGAGAACGTAAATATGAATGATTATGTAACCCACCATTTAAATACGTGTTTTCAGGTATACAGAGCGAAATAAGAATGTTAAATCCAGGAATATCATACGAAGGCTAAAAGTTAAACGGGCGCGAACAAACCAGGGCATTTACATATTTATGCGTTGAAGGATTCATAATGTCTCCCTTTTCATTTGCAAAGTTTTCCCTTAATATTTATGAAGAACTTGCTTATGCCCCAGATTTCGTTTGCGAGTACAATTATGCAAAATTTTATCGAGCTCTTAGGTGCTGTTTATCAGGGATATACTTGTGATCTCATATTAAAATAATAAATCTCTGTAATAAATTAAATGCCTGTGTATTTTATCATTTACAAAATATACAAATGATTTATAACATTATTATCTTTCTGAATAACTTTAAAAACCTGTAAATTGTTAAACAACAAATCTACCAATTGGAAAAAGTAATTACTAATTTCCTCTTGATTTTCTGGTTGAGTGTACTGATTTTTCTTTTTGCGGTTATTAAGGAAAATAATTTCTCCTGGGAAATCCGTAGAGTGATCATTATTTCGCAATCTTGTTACGTTAATATCTGGCAATACTTTTTACAAGTTCCTGTGGGATTACACAATTTCTTGTTAGTTCTCTAATAATAAATGTCCGCAAATCGTACAATCATTTGTTGAGGGGAATCGAACCCGCAACTGGCACGCGACAGGATCGTCTCTGACAATCTTCCCGACCTTAGCCTTAATGTAATGATGATGATGAAGTTAAATATAATCAACGTAAACCAACTGCATTTACTTCCTATTTCATGTTCTCGCTACAACTATTCCGGACATTCCGAGTTTCCAAGTTTCGAATTTCCTTATATTTCCCTTGTGGATATTTCATATAAGTATATTTAAATAAATAATACATATTTTCCTTTAGTTTAGTAGATATTTAAATATATTTGACGTTAAAACCATATTTACATCAAATCAGGTAACAAACATTAAAGTGGGTACATTTATCTGTTTTTATACGTAAACGCGATTTATTTTAAACTGGCAATGTGCCAGGACAAGTCGCCAAGTCTTAACTTTAAAACTGTGTTGAATATGTACTGTAATCTGCACTCGTCTTAAGGTTGTTTGTTCATAGCCTTGTGGGAGAACTGGCAAGAATGTAATTTCGTTGCACCAACCAGCGCGTAGTCACGTCCGTATGCGTGGCTTACAGAAGTAGAGCATTTTTTTTTACTTTTCTTAACACAATTAAATTATTACTATTAAAAAACTGCGTTAATTATATTTCATTTGTTTTTTAATAATTCATTTATTAGTTGACATTGAAAGTTAAAAGCCTCGAGATGTATTATAATGACGACACTCACGCGGCTTATTTCAGTACCTAGCTCGATTAAAACTTTAAACTTAATTCACACACTTATTATGTTTCTGATTAGTTACTCTTTAACCTTCTACCCGATCTCCCTCTGGTCTGACGAATCTGGGGTAATCTGTAAGCATATTATCCTACACACTGTAACCATTGACCTATGAGACTTCAAAGACTGATGTTACCACAAATTAAATCTAAAGGTTTGACCCGACCTTTGGCCCTGAAATATAATTATATTTTTATATTTATACAATAACCTTTTCGTAACACCATCTACCATATACCTCATTTCAAGTAATTATGATTAATTAAGATGCTATGTAAATAATATCAGTGTCATAGAGCACAACAATAGTTACTGATTTCAAAGCGCAAATTTTCCAAAAAGAAAAATCCAGAGGTGGGTTTTGAACCCACAACCTCCGGAATAAAAGTTGAGAGTGTTCCCACTTAGCCAACACGGCTCTTAAAAGATATAACAAGAAATAGCTATTATTAACATAAACAAAGTAGGTATTAACTTGGCATGATATTAAGCTTTAACAAAAAACTTCCACATGAAAAAACATTAATCTCTATTATATTCTTAACTTTATTAAAACCTTTCAGAAACAAAAGACTGAAATAAAATCCATTAAGGATATTATGGAAAAACTCCCAACATAAATAGAAAGCTTCTTAAGCAATTATTTTGGGAGCTTAGGCAGAAATCTATTACAGATATCTGCAGAATTCGTGAGCGAAATTCACAACAGAATATTAATTTCGAACTACCTACTTATTACGTGTTAGGATTTCCAATACTAATACTATCTGCATCCTGCGGCTTTGTTCGTTTTGTAATAAATCTTCCTTAGTATAATAACCTAAGTATATATGTCGCACACGTAAACTAGATCTATCTATCATTTAATGTACCGACCATTTTAAAATAATATTCGTCGTAGTTGCCCAGAAAAGATCTAATGTTGAGAAAACATGGGAATAAAGCGGGCGGGCGGGTCTGCTAGTAATCTGTCCCTTCTCAGAATATACTTAATCAAAATAAATTAATACATCATTAATCATTTTGCATAAGTACTGGTTAAATAAAACGAGATATTAAAACCACATTTCTTAACATAATAGCAGACATTTTCTTGACCTAGTTAGAGAACAATAGGTTTCACTGTGCTTTGTAGGAAGTCTCATAACTGAAGACCTACTTCAAACAGCTAATGTTGCTTACATGGCCTAGTTTGAGAAATATTAAAAAGAGTTTACATTAGGAGTAGGTATTTAATTAATCATATATAGCATTCATGATAATTATAACCTATATCAGATCCCACTCCAATAGTGAAGTGTAAGTTACGCACGGATCTTTTCAATATAATCGCACACCTAATTACGTTCCAACAGCTGGGACTTCTTGACGAGTGAGATTAGGCCTTAATTTACCACGCTCTGGCTAAGTGAGGGATAGTAAAAGTAACATGTACTGGAATCTTTCAAAGTCTTCAGAACACAGCGGTTTCTTCACGATGTGATAGAACATATAATTACTACGAGTTAGAGCACGTGGAGGTGCGGGGCGGTTTTTAAACCCACGACTTAAGACACGGCAAGTATATATAAATAAATAAAATAAATATAATAGGAAGATGAGCTGGTATAATTCTTAGGTCCGCACCAGAAAGGCATTACACCATAAACGTGAGTTTTTGTGCGTAACTTCATGAATAAATAATCAGAAATTCGATTCACATTAATTTCACGTCCCAAAATTATTACCAATGTTATTCGATTTGGGCTGTTACTTCGAATATAGGCACCTTTTTAGTGCGATTTACTGTAACCATTTGCGTGTTGGTAAAAAATACTTTAGGTACCTCCATCTTTTTGCCTGAAATCGTGTAATATAATGGATCTCATTTACAGACATGGAACATAATGGATGCAATCAGTTTGCGTCCCATTACGCGTAATTTACTATTTGGTAGGTAAGTTACTCAAATAATCTGATACTGTATATTTTCTGACAAGAATTTATTTTCCCAAATAATATCAGAGTTTAGAAATATAGGCATTTTTATTTATCTTCACAAAGCTACTATCGCTGTCTGTATGCTTCTATTAAAAAACTACGCAACGGATTATTAAGCGGTTTTTCCTTTATAAAATACTAGCTTTCCGCCCTGCGGCTTCGCCCGCGTTTTACACTTTCCCGCAATTTTCTTTGCTATATTATAGCCTATGTTACTCGGGGATAATGTAGCTTTCCAAAGGTGAAAGAATTTTTGAAATCGGTCCAGTAGTTTCGGAGCCTATTCATTACAAACAAACAAATCTTTCCTCTTTATAATATTAAATAATAAATAATATAGAAGTATAGATAGTATATATATATAGATTAATTGGATATTTCTGAAGAGGCCGGCGTCAGTTTTATTTTTACAAAATACTTACTAAAAAAAATAATTTCATTTTAAATAAGTATTTTGTAAAAAAAACTATATAGGGACCTAGATAAATACTATTTAAAATACAATAATATCATGGAAATATGCTCGAATTACAAATAATTTTGGTATTACGTTTGTATGGGAAATTCGTCTGACGCCGGCCTCTTAAGTAAAATTTGTAATAATGTAATATTTCTTAAGTAAAGTTTGTAAATTTATAAGGCTGGTATAAAACACCGCTTTTCATACTGTAATTACGCTTTTTAAATGTTTGATGCTCCCAAAAAAAACAAAGAAAACAGCCACGCTTGCGTTTTTTTACGTGATCTACATATACCTAGTTTATGTTATATAGCTTTCCCCGAATTAAACAAACTTTTCAGCTTTAAAATGTTATTAGAATAGATAGACCAACAGAGCATTTTAACTATGTTCTAAACGGTTCTGTCTCGTTCTGTATACTATATTTTAGCACCTTTGTCGGTCTTACTCCGCTACATCAAGGAGTTAGGCTGGTTAGGGCAGACTTAGGCAAGGGGACAATGCACAATACGCTCCATAGCGAGACGTCAGTGCAGATCCTAGTTCCCCCACAACAAATTAGAATTAGAATTAGCACCTTTGTCGATGACCGTACATTGTAAATTGACTAATGAAAGTGGAAACATGTATTTCGCTACGGAATATCTCCATAAATCCTGGTGAATAATTTATAAGCTGGATGTTTTGTTTCGTTCTAGCACGAGGGTGTTTGTATCTTTTGTCCTTTGCCTACCTATATCAGGTTTTAGTACGGCTTCCGAAGGATCGTGCCTGAATTTATTGCTGCTACGAAATTAAGCGTTTCAGGATATTTTTGGAGAATTGTAACCAGGCTTTGGGAAATCAGAATAATGTTTTCTGTAATGCGATTTATGCTTTCTAAATTTTCAGATGGTATTATTTTGTAATGAAACATAAATGGAAAACTTTTCTTTGACCCGCTTTTATTTGGTAGTATGGTGAATATTACGAATCCCCTTAAAGCACAATGAGTTCTATGGAGGAGACTTGCCTAGTGGTGGGACATAATATGTGTTGGTTATAGAAGAATCAAAATGTCTTCTAAGTTAACCAGAGCTTGCAGCACAAATTGAGCTGGAACTTAATTTACATACATTACTTGCTTCAGTGCGTCAACTGGCAGCTATATTATACACGCTCTTTGAACATACAGCGCAGACAACTGGAAACAGGACTTTACTGAATAAATTTTACTAAATTGAGAATAGAAATCAATATTTTTATATAAACCATATTTGCAAAAAGCCGGGTTGGCACACTCGACTTACATTCCGAATGTCATGGATTCAAACCATGCTCTAAAACTCTCAATTTTTCTTCCTAAAAAAATTATGCGCTTTTTAAACACTTGCTTTAACGGTGTAAGCAAACATCGTGTAGTATCTACACGAATATACATGTACTTTAAACTTCTAATGTTTTTTTTTAATTTTTTTTTTAGAAACTGATGCCCTTATTATTGTAGTTTCGATAGAAATACCAAGTGTGCCTTAGTTATTTAACTGCAAATCGGTTATCACCCAGTCAGTACCTTTAGAAATATTACGCTGGAACATTTTCCTAGTGAATTTTAAAACAAAACTATAGAGTATTTTAGGAAAAATGCATTACTTAATATTACATTTTTGTGTTTTCACAAACTACCATTCCCTTTTTGTTTCCGTAAAATGACATAAAACTCAATTCCGTACCGTTATTTCGTGCGAATATTGAATTTCAGTGTTTTTGGTGAAAATGAAAATTCCTTTCTAGTGTGTGGGCGTTGGGAATAAATTGTTGGATTTAGGATTATTTCGGTGTCGCCAGAGAAAGGAATAAATTTGTGTCTATAAATTTTATAAAAATCAGGTGATATTTAAAAAAATGTTAAGATATGGCTGGGTAAATTGTTCAGCAGTATTTATTCATTATTGCAGGCTTATTATCACAGTGACTCATGACTCATCCCAAGGTACTCAATGACTCACCAGATCGTTTGGTGTGGTGTCCGTAGAGACGGTTGAGGTCGAGCGCCGACACGGTGTGCGGGAGCGCGCAGCTGACCGCCGCGAGCGCAGCTATGCACGCTACCACTCGACACGACATCTCTGTAACAAAAGTTGGTACTCATTATGTTATTAAACAATGTATTTTGTACTTTGTTTTTAATATGAATAATTTGTTTTTAATCATGTATTAAATTAATAAATAATAAGTAATATTGGTCTGCGTATTTTCTGTTAAAAAGTAGCCATTCTCTGAAATCTTATACATATTTAACAAAGTTTCATCAATCCATCCATCCAACTCCAGCTGTCAAATTTAAAACCGATAAATATTGTTATGCTTTTTCTATACTACAATTTTTTCACCAATGGAAAGCTACATTATGCCCGAGTAACATAGGCTATATTATAGTAAAATTGCGGGAAAGTGTAAAACGCGGGCGAAGCCGCAGAGCGGAAAGCTAGTTTAATATACAATAACAAATTGCCTACTAAACTCAATTGAATTGTTGAAAAAGACAAAAAATCTTTGGACCAAAAGTTACAAAATTTATCCCATCTAAAATATCACACAAGTCTGTATTTATTTAGGGCCTTGTTAAAATAAATCTCTTACTCAAACTTCATTTAGTTTTTCAGAAGTTTCGCCATTCTGAGGATCCATTTTATATTCTTGTCAGGTTTATTCGTCATACTTTATCATAAATCATTCTCAAGAGCTGGCAAGTAATGCTTGAAAATCTTGATCAACCATCAAGCCTTCGTGGCGCGGCGGGTAAAGGTCTGCCTGTAACGCGAGAGCGTGGATTCAAACCCCGCCGCAAACTTCGGGATTTTTCTTCTTGAAAAATTTACACGAGAATTTTAAACTCGTGCTTTAACGGTGAAGGCAATCGTGAACAGACATATTCTGAGAACTTTTAAAAGTTTGAAGGGCATTTGTCATTCCCCAACCCGTAACGTTAATAAGGGTTATGATGAACATAATGTACCAATTCAATATAGAATCGTATTCAAAACCTTAACATGCAATATGCATAGTGGGTACACTTAAACTTAACTATGCGAGTAAACTTCAGCAAAACTTGAGGTCAACTGTAACATGATTGTACCAACATGGCTTAGTAGAATTTCTACCTTAGGGAAATCGATGTTAAACGATAAGCTGCTTTATTGTATAAATGAATAGGGTGCATTTGGCATGCGATGCCTCCCATAGTATACAGCTTCCCATACTATACAGTACGGAGTAAATTGAAAGATGAAGCACGTACCGGACTTAGCCAGGTTGAAAGCTTTGAAAGGTTTTCGATTTCTGCAGCTGCGTTCAATGAATACAGATTTTAGAAATTGTAGCCAATTTAGAAGTTTTATTTATGTCGTACACCTAAATAAATAATTATTGCCGGACAATTCACACAGCAACATATAGCCCCGTGTGTACTTTGTGTCCTAACCTAATTACAGTCGCGGAATGAAAGGGTTCGTCAATTTTCAAATTGATTCGTTCAACGTATCGCGAGCACATTATTACTACCTTTTGAAACTATGTTACAGAATAGACTCAGGTTAGAGAAAATAATGTTTAACATTTCGTTATGTACTTACATTAAACCGCAGTAGACATTTTCTTATCAGCTTATATGTATATGTAAATATGGAGTTGTGAATAAAGCTGTATTCTGTTTTCAGCAAAAACTATGTAGAAGCCTTAATCTCGCTCTCCTCAAGAGAGAAGTCTCATCACCCAATTTGTTCGTAAATGGGGGTTGAATGATGATGATGAATTGTTCTAGATATCCCAGAGCTGCCTCCAGGTAATACCACTTAATTATCAACTCTCTCAGTTTCAAACAAAGTGCAAATCCGATTCCATTATTTAAGAGTTCCGACTAAATTAACAGCAAGCTAACTTACTTCAGGCTAATTCTGTTTCAGACTGCCTCTAGAGAGAACCGAGTGAAAAGTACAGCTTAATACAACTTGTCATTGAATATATTATTTTGTATTTATTTTATTACTATTATACTTATTTGCTTACGTACCTACGTATTTGTACATTACACGTATTTCTTTTTTACTTACTTAACTTACAATAACAGTAAGTGTCACTCCTAACGTTCAAGTAATCTTTAGGATTTTATGGCATATTTTCAAATCGTACCAGCAGCGGTTATTATCAAATTAGGGCGTTCAAATAAATAAGATTTTATAATACAGCTTTATAGTATTGGTAGGTATAGATGTTCTTATATCTTTTTATATTTTTAAAGTAAAAAATACAGGCTAATAAGATAGCTGTATTTTGAACCAAGATTGCCAATAATCCTTGAACAAGTTGTTTAGCCATTATTAGTTCTTAACGCTCAGAGATCTAACGTAATGATTCCTCTAGACATTGAACTGTGGAACTTGTAACAAAGATTCCTAGGTGCTCGGGCTCTCAAAGGGTCACTTAAAGAGGTCCTTTCCTCTTTTCCTCCGTACAAAGGTTTTTGTTGCGATCATCCGTAAGCTAGTAAAGGTCGTAAAGAACGAACCTTTTTTCAGCAAAATGTTCCGGGAGTTTGGCTTCGCATTGTAGTCGGGAAAGAAAATATTTACCTATTTGCATCGTGTAGAAGTATTATATACACAAGATTTGAAATAAAAGTGGCGATGTTGTTTTTGTTCTTACGTATATAAACCCACCCGCGGCTTTGCCCGCTTTATTTCCATGTTTTCTCACCTATTTTAAACCATAAAGCACCTAACTCGGCCCAGCCGTTCTAAAGTTATAAAATTATAATAATAAAAAAGTATTCTGAGAGAAAAATATCAGAAGAAGTTATCGCGCGCTATAAAATAGGACGTAACGAATAAGATTACGCCCAGAGCCAACCGACGACCAAAGGGACGACGAAAGGTTACATAATTTAGGAAATGTCACAAAACTTTAAATTGTAAAGCAAACTTTTGAATATCCTTAACGAAATGAAAATCTTTGCAAGAGTTTTCCGTTTAAGTTGTGAAGTTACTGAAATTATATCATGTTGTCGCTACTTCTACTCAACCTAGATCGGTCCAATCAAAACACGTTACACAAGAGATACAAGTGCGTCATGGGTACTGACAGTTTTAACAATGTAGTGATAACGATCCATTTTATAGTAGTTAATATTTTAGTGAGTAATCAAAAAAGTAATTTGTCCAGGCCAGGATCGAACCCGGAACATCCTTCTATACAGGAGTACCTTCAATTCAACTGCCACCAGATAGTCACAAAAATAAAAGTTATTAAATGAAGACCGAGAAACGCAGCGTCAACCAAACATGGTGTTCGTTCACGGGGGATGTAATGATTCTAATTATAATGGTCATTATAATCATCATCAACCCTCATTTACGGTGCCACTGCTAGGACACAGGGAATTATCTCTTTAAGTGAGAGTTTAGTCCTTAATCCTCAACGGTTTCAACCCACGATCGGACATATTAAGGTAATAATTAGGATTTTATGTATAAACATTTATGTTTAAATGTGAGACCTTTCCAATGCTCACACGACTCTTTTACAGACAATTAGAATAGTAAATATTATTGTGTGAAGTGAGTGGGCAGACTTCATCCTATGACCAACCTACAACCGCACCCACAAGTTGCGTAGGTGGAAGGTGGAAAGGTCTCAACACCTCGAGGGTTAAGCCCACGTTTGTACCGTTAGACATCATCTTGTTTTATAGGTCTTCGACGAGAGATTATATTTCGGTATCATAATTCGGTATTAATTACACTGTGTATTAAAGTGGTTCTTAGTTTATGAATATACCACCTCATCTCTTCACGTGGGTGTTATGAAGGCAACTGAAGGACATACGACGGTAAGCGTCGTTCTGTGTTAATTTACTCAGCAAGCCCTTTATTGTATGTATAAAATATGCTTAGTGTTGAACAAACACTAAGCAGCGTGTGTACCAAATATCTGCATTTTTAAACAAAATTTATTTCAAGTGAAAAATACAATTCAGTTGTAAAATACGAATTTGTAGTGGTTCTGTTACTCAAAGCTAAAGATTTCAAAGAGGGATTACAAGGAGGGTTTTATATTTTAGCGAATGTAAAAAAAAAAATTTGGTCACTAAATACAAGACATACAAAGTACCTCATCCTATCTCATTACTGTTACAAATAACTCACATTCAAGCTAAGATTTCTTGAGTTTCTTATTGTATCCCCAAGGAACCTGAGTCGTTCAATGGGCTTAGAAATGACTTCAAGCGAACTAGAGCAAAGTTCGTTAGTGAACACAATAGGTGTCCTCCACCAACTTATGTTTTAGTGTTCTGCATAGACGCAAAATAAGGTACTAAACATTTAATATACGTGGAACAGAATTAAAGATGCAGGCGTTATCTTGCATAAATCCTTTCAAAACAAATAAATACATAATCACCTCTATAAACGTTCCCACTGCTGGGACACCGAAACTTCTCTCTTGACGAGAGAGAATAGGCCTTTTTTATAAATTTGAAATAAAAATATAAGTTTTAACTAAATTTTAACAAATATACACACTAAATATAAATTATATATTTATTTCCTAATAAAATTTTGGTCAATGCAATTATGCAGCATACTATTGAATAAGGCCATCAATATCTTTTCTATTCTATTCTAGGGCCAATAGGCCACGAGTTTTGTATTCGTAGATTCAATCAGAAACCCTAAATTGAAATATTGTTTCAGCTTTGTGCTAAGCTTAAGTAAGCTCCGCTAGTTCCAGCGCAACTTGTTACTGCTAATTATCCAACTTCATAAAGGATAGGTTTTGCTCGGGACTTCAAGCGGGCTAATTGTTGGGTGGCGAACAAACATTATAAAGTTCTGACAAACTTTTGCAGTTCAACATGGAGTGTTAATTAGCGTAAGTGTTGGGAGTTAGTGAAATTTTGGCAAAGGTTTATAACCAAAGCACAGATAAAGTAATACTTTGACCTTACACAGATAAATTAATACTATACGTTGCTGTGTGAATTGTCCAGCAAAGATTTAAGCAGGAAACACATTATTAACACCCGACGCGACGCGACGTGTCGACACCCGACGTGCACCGTGCATATTACCAACACGCGACGCCACGACATACTAGCATTTCATCATCATTTCGCTAAATAAATGCAAAAATTTAATATGAAATTGGCATAAAGTGGCAGTTCTCGAACGAATGACGCGTGGCGTCGAGTGTTGTCTAGAAACATACTGCGCGCCCACGTCGGATGGCGTGTTTACCCCCACCATGGGCAACACGCAGATCTGGCACGTCTGGATCAGGTGGCGTGTGCGCGCGTGGCGTCGGGTCGCGTGTTCAAAGTGTGTTTCTGTTCTATAGAAAACCATACATTTGATTCGACTCAACACGCATCACGTTTCATCGGGTGGCGTCGGGTGTTAATAATGTGTTTCTGCCTTTATACCGTAACGTCGCAGGCGGACCAGAGATTATCAAATAAATCTGTACTACACATACGGCCGAACATTTAGCACGCGCCTCAATATCGTTAAATAAACGTACCTAATTAGGTACAAAAATGCTCTTCTCTAGGTATCGTTTCACGAGAACTTAGATCTCATAAAACGGGTTGATTGAGATTGTGAACGGGCTGTTAACTCAGGTCATGCATTTAAAGAGGGTGATTGTATTCTATTTATATTTGGATCACGAAAGGCGTTAGTTCGCGAAGGGAGCTGTTGAACTATTCACAGCCACGTTTCGTCTCGGTTTCGTCGTGCTTGAATTAGAACGTAACCTATTTCTGGTAAATTGGCCACTGGTTAAAAGAAACCTGTTTTCACTCCTTCCGTCGGTCAAAGTGTGAAATAGGATAGATCTGTCCCAAGATTTATCCATTTATTTAACCTTACAAGGGTTGCCATACTAGGCTAGAAATACCTATTAGGTACATATATTAATATGACTTGCTACTTGTTTACACTAGTTAAACTAGTTTTTAGTTGTATGAAAATCTATGACAAAAGACTTGCAGAAGAGAATGCCAAAAAGTAAATGTAGTTCAATGTTTAGTTCCCCTATATTCTCATATTCGCATTGCACATTTTCTATAGAGCTTTTAGTAAATTGACTACCCGAGTAAGTACTGTAAACTACTTCTGGTACAGTTGTGTTGTAAACATTTTATGCACCTTAACGTTATTTTAGGATTATGTTAACATAAAGTTCAATGAAACGTGAAATGGACTCGTTCTCTTTGTTCTTAATAAGTTTTTTTTTTTTTTTTTTTATGTGTGTAGAAGATAGGGTTAATGTTTGTTAATAATTTTGCCATATAACATCAACAAAACAAAATAGAATAACGGTTTTATGAATATTCCTCATTTCCATGCGCATATTACAAAATAAAGCCTTAAAAGACGAGACATTTCCGTCAATATTTAACATCGAAAAAGTTGTATTACATATTATTTTTAACATTTACACACATAACCCCATATGCTACATCTTTATGGTGATAGGTACAAAAAATCAAGTACTTATAAGCCTCGACCTTTTAATTGACACATGGCTTGTTGGTATTGAATAGGCAGACAAAGTCTATACAATTTGCCCATCCTCCTTTACAAAGTTTTTTACTGTCCTTTTTCTAATTAATAGTCACACGGATTCCCCTATTAAAGATTTGTCTTAGAGAAATACTACCGTGAAAGCCCTTATTAAACAGCGTTGACAGCTACAAATAAATTTATCCCCAAAATGGATTAATGTCTGGAAAATCCAGGGACAGAAAACAAATTACCCAATAATTCCTCGGATAAAATAGAAATAATATAATTATATTCGGGCTTTATAAAATGTAATTGCGCTGGTTTATCGGAGGGAAATGCGGCCGTGCCTGTTTTTATTAAATTATGTTTTGTTTCTTTACGTAATGATGCAGGAAAACGGTGGGAGTATTCACATAATGTTAAGATTCTGAACCAAGCGCTATTAAATACTGCAATACATTTCTTCTCGGCTGATATTTTATGATCTTATAATGTATGTTTTTCCACCCGTGAAGCTTAGAGCTTTTCACGGGGCTAGATGTTGCTGTGTGAATTGTCCAGCAATATTTATTTATTTGTTGGAAAATACTCATAACCAAATAGAAAATGTACCTATTTCGATAATAAAAATAATGATATTTAGAAGCTTCGAACCCGCTTTCCCCGTGACTTTCACCCGCTAGGCCACGAAATCGTAGACTGGGTATAATGTATGTAAAATTCATAATGTATGCGCAATTAGTATCTAATACCGCTTTTGTGCTTGGGTTCAATGGATTACAGATTCCCTGAATGATTCAATCAGGGATTCCTAGTAATGCTTAAATTAACCTTTAATAGTTTGGTTTCGGAGAATAGTAACATAACACACTCTGTGTGGGCGGACAACCTACGTCAGAAACCACCCTGATTACGTATGTTGTTGCGAACTAAGGCTTTTTTATGTAGCTTCTGATAATTTTGATATTCTAATGAGCTATGCTTTATATCACAGACGTAATATTAATATTAATGATATTGCCTCAAATAGCAAACGTCGTAATTTTATTGGTTTTGGTAACTATTCAATTGATTGATAAAAAATGTATAATTTGTTTTATATCAAATAATAATTTATTACATAAATTAACTGTTCCAAACTAAATTGATTTGAATCAAACTGATAAGATATGGTACCGGTCCCATATTACGCACCACTTCAGTCATGCTTCTCTTTAACAGAATCCATGAAACTCTTGGGGAATAGTTATGACCATGATCGCTTACCAGACAGCTTGGTGTTGATAGAAAAATACTGCTGCGAAATCTCTGTGCCTTTGACGACACAGACAAATAGTGGAACTCTAACGCCTTCCAAGCAAACTGGAACCACATATTGAGATATTTCAATTGTAGAATAATTTGCATTGTAGAATAGTATCTATATTTGAAAACAGTTTACTTAATCAGTCCAACCTTCGACCCGCAGCTGTAATTTCAATAAAAGGGTAAAATATGGGTCGGTCTGCCCGAATGATTCAATAACTTTGGTTATGGAGGGGTCAGGCTTATCAAAATATCTCAAATATTTTCTTTCTTTGTTGATTGAAAGTAATTTACATTGAATTTTACAAAAAGGCTTATCTGCAGGCCTAGCATGGCGTTTTCTTGTCTATTCTACTCTAGACTAGAGAAGACAGTTTCTTGTCTACACAATCTGTCTTTTGCCGGAACACACCGTTTCGAGAAACATACCCTAGACAACAGTTTCTTCGTAGACAAGCTAGAAATAGCTAGAAACCTTGTCTAGGCCTCGGGTGGTGTAGACAATTTCGGAAGAAACATTTCTTTCTCAAATGTCAAAAATAGAGTAAATTGATTGCCGTGTTCGCAGCAGTAGACTCATCTCTACGGTAGAATAGAAAGCATCTCTATCCGTTCATTCAATCGAACGCCAATACTTCCATTAACGAAGACAACTTTCTTTCTAATGTCATTTTTATCTATTCTACCCTAGAGAAGAAACGCCATGCTAGGCCTGCAGAAAGAGTTCTACTGTATTTTGGTTACCTCTGAACTTTCGACTTTTTGGGTAAAACTATTTTGATCATGCTTTATTAATTTAAAATCTGGTGCTTCTAGTATGGTCCCATTTGGGTTAGTTCTAGCGCTGGCATTGACAAAATCATTATTATGTACCTTCTTTAAGAAACACTTTGAAGTGGGTTTTGATTGTAAAGGAATATATTTTGTTTCTAAATACACAATATAAAGTCTAGTTACAAAATTAAAACAAAACGCTCCAGCGAAGCCATTCCCACAGGTTGCCTCAATAAATTGTCGTGTTTTATTTGCACAGTATTATATACCGAAGGAAATATTTAGATTTGATATTTGGATTCTACATCGGAGGACTGTTTGACTGTTTGTTCATAATCATAATAAAAAGTCGTGTTGGCTAAGTGACAACACGATCGACTTTCATTCTGAAGGTTGTGGCCCAATTCAAACCCAGCCGCGCAAGTTGCATTGTATTTCTTGAAAAAATTATGTGCGCCTTTAAATGCGTTTGAATACGTGCTTTTAAGGTTAAGGCAAACTTCGTGAGGAAACCGGCATATTCTTAAATCATTGAAGAGCTTTAAGAACATGTGATATTACATAAAAACCCAGCCACACTTGGCCAGTAACAGTGTAGTGAATTTATAAATCTCACTCGTTAAGAGAGAAGTACCTGTGTAAAGCGACTAAAGAAGAGTTACCTAATAGTTTCTGTGATTCAGAATACCTAACTACAAAGTTCAAAGAGTTCTGAACCGTGTTGGTTTAAAATAACGTTCGTATTTGATTAAACCCAGACCAATTTATTTAAAAGGTGCTGAAGTGCACTCAGATTTAATAAAGTGAGTACTTGAGAGGATTTAGAACGTGTGGCGCAGTTTCTTCTACATTTTATCACTACGTAGTATAAAACAAACTCGCTGTCGACGTCTGTCCGTCCCTATGTATGCTTCCATCTTTAAAACTACGCAACGGATTTGATGCGGGTTTTTTAGATGGATAGAGTGATTCAACAAAAGGTTTATAAGTATGATTAGATACCCGTGGCGAAGCAAGGGCAGGTCGCTACCTACCCTTCTTACAAAGTTCAATTAAATTTTAAATATAACGTGTTCAAACAATGTCTGGTCGGTTCCTGATTTCAGGTTTTTAGTTTTATTCACAAAACATTTTTGGGGGACAAAAACGGCCCAAACTGGTTCGCGAAATTATTTACTTTGTTATTTTTCTGCTATATTCAATTCGGTATTCAAAAACCTTTTATGAATCATTCACCTCTTGAATTAAATAATAAATTGTTAAGTTCAAAGGGTATATTATACCTTTAACAGAAAGGAAACCTTTTAAATTTTGACCTTCAATAATTAATTAATTCCATTTATTTTAGGCCGGTAACGCGTGTACTTTTCACTTTATCTAATGATAAAATACTAAAATGGTTTAGAATATCGATATACAAGCATCATTATAATTCCATAAAATTCTTTAATTTAATTATAATTGCCGTCTGGTTTACATTGTCTATTCTAAAGTATCGGGACACACAAAAACATTTATTTCTAACGTTAGAAACTCAAAAACATTTAACTCTTGCTTTTGAGTTTCTAACGTTGACCTAATGCGCTCTACACACCTTATTTTGGCCTTATTTTGTACCATGATTGTACAAAATAAGGCCGGCGGGTTGGGCCGCCGGGCTGTGCCGGCGGGCCGCCGGCTTTGGTGTGTAGAGCGCTTAAGCCTTATGTTTATAGCTGCAAGCATCAAGCACAGACCATCTTGAAACTTAGATCTTTGAAGTGGTAAACTTTAGCCAACTGCTTTAGTTGCTAAGTTAATGTCCAATGGGTAGTTTCCAGTTTAGAAACTTGATATCATGGTTTCGGGTTGTTGTTAAAATTTACAACTTATTTGATAGTTAGAATACTTCTGATTAATAATATAATGATTTGTAATAAAACTTAAGCACACTGTGTGCGTTGTGCAACAAGCCGTCATCAAAGATCAGCATTTCTTCGAGAAATGGAAAAAGGCAGGCATAATAGGGAGTATTATGGAGACCCATGGATCTCCCTATTAAACCCATTAGTTTCTTGGACGATTTATTATAATCTCGCTGCACTCTTACGAGGTGCAGTCGTTAAGGCTGATACCTCTTAAGTATATTTGAATTCCTTATTATTTGTCGGTTTGACGTTTGGTCCGAAGAGGTGGTACTATTCTTAGCTCGGCACCACACGGCAAGTAATCACAGAAAACAATATAAAGACGTAGCGTGAAAGCCGGATATAACCGGAACGAACACAATACAAGGAAGCTAAGGATAATACAAATCCTCGCCTTTGTTCGATACATCTGTTCTGTTAGTGCTCCCTCATGCATTATTCAACTAAGGCCTCCGCTGGGCCTAACCGTAATAATTGCCGGGATCGAACAGGTCAAGGGATTTCATTTATTATTAAAAATAAGTTCAATTCTCTTTTCAATTAAACATACACTGAAGTTTTGGGTTTGGGCGTCTTCTAAATTTACATGCGTTCAGTTACATAACTTAACTTAGATTTGTTAAAGACAAATATTATTAATTAATTTCACATTGATGATATTGCCAGAACTAGACCAAATTAAAATGGGACCACACAGAAAGCACTAGCTTTTATATAAAAAAGAATCATCCAAATCGGTTCACCAGACCGCAAGTTCTGATATGACAAGCGTAAAAAAACGCAAATCGATTCGTGCTTTGAAAAAGGTGACAGACAATAATTTTGCGAGGAAAGCTTCAAACCAAAAAGGCTGGACTAAATTCACAACCTTCTAATTGATATTCGAACGTCCCTCGGGCCATCTGATTGTGTGTAAAGCCAACGTAATAAATCTAATATACCAACGTAATGGTGTTTATTCCAAACAGGCCGACGGCGTCGCTTCACGACGTTACGATCAATACGGTCTCTGTATCAACCTAGCACAAATAGATTTTATAACACATACTCAAATATTGTACTGGGTGAGTTATTTTTATTACATTCTAATAAATACTTCGAATAAGTGCTAGCAGATCTTACAATCTAGTCCTTTAATGTGATTGTGAATCATACCCGAAATGTAGTGCCTTTACTATTGGTATGCTTAAAGCTACATCTAGGTTCAGAATCGAGTCTCCAGCAGAATTTTAAACTATCTATTGTTATAGGTGGGTACTGAATCTATTTGGCAACAACAGCAATCAATAAAAGCTCTATATATTCTATAGTACTTCCCTTGACCCTTGACATTTAGCTTGTTTGAAGCCTAATTGCAAACCTGTACATAGACAATTAAAATAGGTATATTGGTATAGTTGGGAGGGTACAGACAAGGTCTAAGGCGACTCTCATGGAACAACATGTCTATTTTATTTAACAATATAACGTCTAGAGAGTTTTAAAATAAAAAAACAAAGGGCTTCTTCTCATTTTACGACGGTTTTTATAACCCCGAGCCATATTATCCACGGTAATATGAAAGAAAAATAGCTGCTTAGAAAATATTTTTACTGCATAAACCAACTTTGTTCTCGGGAAAGTTAGAAATCTCGTAAAAGTTATATCGTATTCTGGAAATGTCTTGAGTAGTTTATTATTTTACATCGTGAAATTTTGTGCTTTTCTATTCTTGGGTATTGAAATAATTCCATCAGGTTTATGTCACTCACCAAATTCAGGTTATATCACCAAACAAATACGGCTTACCTGAAAATAAAACAAATATAAACATAATGTTATGTCATATCGCAATGAAATCATAAAGTCTCGTCTGCCCTGTAATTATACCGACTCGTGTGTTTTTATGGCCCAGTGTATACGCCTCTTTACGAGGCATTGTATTGGGTTAGTCCCTCGTAAAATATAATTTGTTCATTTGGATCCCGAATCTATGTATCATAACTTCATCATCTAATAACCCAAAAAAGTCCCAATATGAGACACGGGTGTCCTCAATAGAACACAATACTGGTCTTGAGGGATATGGGTTTATCACAACGCTTAGTAGGCTGATTGGTGATCTCAGTAAATTGATATGCGCACTACAAAATTCAAGCAAAACAATACCTACACAAAAAGTCGAATGTTTATTATATATCGAACGAAGGATAAAATAATATGACGTTAAAAATACTTTTTGATTCAAAAAATAACCCATACTACGTCAAAATGCTTACTTGTATTTATTGTACAAACAATTTTTTCCCACTTTCATATTTCCCAGCAGAAAAATATTGTTTGCTTTTCATTAAAAGCGAATGAAATGCTGCCGCATTTGGTCTAAGCGAGTTGGACTGGCGGTTCAATGGATGGATTAATCAACGAAATCAGCCTATTATAAATCCAGTGCGAATATCGACTCCTATTTAGTAATTCCCGTCTTGTTCCCCATTATAATGTCCTGTATCCGAAAAGCTTGAGGGATTCCGAGATTATCGTAAAAAAGACTTTTCATGGAATAGTCTCACTGAATTTTTGGTATAAGCCATTTAATCAAAGCTATAGCCTACACACATCTTTTCCATTTCAGGCGAGTCAACTATCTAGTTGGCAGTGCAAACGGAGCATAGATAGTGTACCTCGTTAAAACTGAGTTAACGTGGTGTTGTGTACCGGAAAATCGATGAAATACGACACACACATAGACATGTTTGTTTGCAGCTTTGATCCATGCGCGATTATGTAAGCTGTTGCCAATTTAAGAGTTGTTGTCTTCGATTGAGTGCATCTATTTTACATATATAGTTTCGTTAACCCACGACAGTTTTTACATATCATAGCCATCTAGGGCTGAACCTCAAAGTTTATAGGGAAAGAGTTGGTGCAAGAAACATAAAGTCATTCCAGACTTACACTTAACGATAAAAACTATAGATATTCCAAAATAGTTTTAGGTACTATTCTATAGGTATAGTACCATAGTTCGTTACTTTGTTCTATAGTTGTTAAGCAACCGATTGCTAACAGATTCTATAATCGATCGGCTGACGGCTCACTACTGTTGACAAGTTTGATTGGACCAGGTGCTACAGTTTGTTCGAGAGTTTGCACAATTCATTTTACTTTTAACATGCCTGAGTAACTCTTTCACGGTTAAAATTCACATCATTAGGGAATTCGCAATAAAAATATAACATTTTATATTTAACATCAGTTATCTACATTTTTGTATTATGGCATGACTAACGCGTTATAACTTTGGCTTTTCCCCAAGGATACACGTCACGTCACTTGAGTAAAAGAGTTCCAAGAGGCGTATCCGGTTATCCAAATAAGACATCCGGATTTTCCTCTTCGAGTTCGGAAAGTAATTACGAAAGTTTTGGTCCCTATTGACTTGTATTCGGGAATGTTTCTAGAACGTAAGACGTACTAGACTTTGTTAGGTAGGCGTCTAATTTAGATAGCAACTTACATTAAGTACCTACGTAGACTTAACCTACCTTTACTATAGATAAGTACTAAAATACTTATAGGTATGTAAACGCTAAAGTTATGAGTAGACGTAAGGATGTCTTTTAGTCTATTGGTCACGAAAATACTACTAAAATTTTAAGTTAATTTTAATTCTCAAGTTCAATTAATTCTCAGTTTATTTACTTTTGATACATATTAATAATCAAATAATCAATTTATTGGTAAGATATACAAGTCAAAGAACAAATAAAATATATATTCTGCTACACAATTACACAAGTTCTCAATTTTTTCATTCCGTAGTTTATGAGTGAAAGAGCAACAAACATTACTCACACACTTTTGCGTTCATTTCATAGTACCTATTCGTAGAATGGAACCTCTCCATTTCTCCATGTCTCATACTATTAAATCATTCCATAGGAACAAAAGTAGGAACATTCCACATTCAGTATCAAATTACGTACATATTCCATGGTTGACATTTACGAATGGGCTTCATGGAAAGTACCTACGTGGGTGAGTTATTTCATGTCATAACGGTAAAAGCTGTCATTCTGTGTATTGTACCAACTTACAGCGAACAAAACAACTGACGGAGTCTTGTGTGATTTGGAACAGCTAATTTACCAAATCACACAAGACTCCGTTTGCGTTTGTATGGGGGCCACGTCTTTTCATAACTGAATAAAGAATTAAAATAGCTTATTCTGTGTTCCAATGTACATCTACCAAATTTCATGAAAATCAGATTATGGCGGAACATACATACATACAGAAAAAAATCTTAAAATCGTCAATATAGTTTCAGTGTCATAAATTGAGCTTTTATACACTATACTTTATAAATACCTATCTCTGAAATCAAACTAACTTACTCCATGAATGACCGACCCTTTATTATAGGTATAAAATACTGTTCGCCGGCATGTGATGATAACTTTGGCCTGAGCCCAACCAGCGTGGTGAATTATGGCCTAATCTCTCTCGTCCAGAGAAAAGTCCCTGTGTAATGATGATGATGATACTTTTCATTGGAGCATGAAAATACAATCCAGAGGAATTAAATCGAGTGTGCTCCCATTTAGCCAACACGGCTTCTCGTATTAGAGATACTAATTAATTTCAATACGAGAAAATTGCTAATCAAATCGGAGGTTGTTGGTGGCTGCGACACAGTTTTCTCACTACTGCAGACATCATCGTTTTCTTAAATATTTATTGTACCTATTATGTTGTTGGTTCCGAAATAAAGAATTTTGTATTTTGTATTTTTGTAATACGTTTTACTAATAATCGACTAATCATGAACAGTTTGGTCAGTTAAATGGCACTAAAATACATCGTAGTTTTCAACGTAGCCACAGAGATAGTGCTGACCATAACAGCGTTAATTAAAGCCTGGGCATTGCTAGTTTCCAGTTCCTTGAACTGGCTGACCACTGACCGGAAATCGACTGAGCGCGCTAATTAGTTATTCAAAGTTAATATAAGTTAATTTTTGCTTCTATATTTCATTTATTTTCAACTAATAATACATAAGAGATCAGACGGAGACAGTCATGTCAATTCAAGTACAAAAATTATATTAGGCAATGACAAGTATGTGTAAAAAATAAAATAATGTCAAGAAGTTATATTACGATAAAGTATATACTCTTCTTCACCCAGAAGCTTTATCTTATTTATTTGAAGACCTCCTGAATAAAAGTCATATTAAATTACGAAACAAAATGGTGTTTAAATGTCAAATTTTCGAGTTTTAAAAGGGTTAAGTAATTGAACCCCGGAAAAACAAGAAAATATTCTGATAAAATATGTTAATTAACCTAAAAGAAGAAATTATAATAAGTAGATATTATACTGCCATAATTCATTGTAGGTAGTAAACTACTTTTTTTTGTTGCAATGATTTTGTGTCTGACGAAACTTACGAAACGGTTGTTTTAGGAGTTTAAAAACTCGTACTTTAACAGTGAAGGAAAACATCGTGAGGAACTCGGCATGTCCTTAGAACTTTGTTATGTGACATTTACTAACATGCACTGGCTAGCGTGGTGGATAAAGGCCTAATCTCTCTCGCCAAGAGAGTAGTCCGTTTGAAGCAGTGTTTCCCAGCAGTGAGAAAGTAAATGGGGGTGATTATGCTTTAGAAATTTATTAAATTTATTATTATAGATAAATTACATAATTAAAAGCTATTTGTTCATATAATCGGCTCTTTGAATTTTTAAACCTACCTATCTATATTTATGGCGAAAGGACGGTATTTTTCCAAACAAGCGTGTTTTGTATGTCTTGTCATAAATCCTCATACAATATAATAAAGAATTCACACTCGTAGGAAACATCCACCAAAGAGATGTGTCAGTATTTCGGGTAAATAATAAATATGAGTGAATTATTCTGAGAATAATGTACTGTTGTTACGTTTGACGAAGGAAATTAAAGACAGCTGGTTTAAATAATATTACTGCACAATTCACAAAACATCTGGTCTCTGTTTCAAGAGAATATTGAGGGTTGAGTTTGACAATAAAAAAAGATTGTATAATATATTATTATTAAGGGGATAAGTATTTATTAAGATTTCTCGTGCATCAATGAAACCATCTGGCAGTTGATTTTTTGGTTACACACTAACAAACTTTTGCACGCGTCATAATATTTTCCCGCTTTTAAAATCATCAATCTCCTGGTTCTAAGCTCCACCAGCAGCCAAATTGATTTAGACGTTTTCAGATATAAATAGTGTTACTAAGACGACTTTATTTTAATATTTATGGATTAACGATTGAATCAAAGGTCTTTTAAAAAACTATGCATGCAATGTTCCACTCAGCTTAAACTTATTAATTTTTGTTCGTTTTTTTGTAATAACTGTCTTCTTCAATAACTCAGCCTATTGTTGCATTAAAACTGTGGTCATACCTTGTGCACTTAGACATTTTATAAAGTGTTTCATGCGGAAAATATTTTATTTTATATAATACCAAGTTGGCAAGACGAGTATCAACCAAAACATCAATACGTATAGGTACGTACTATCTAAAGACTGAACAAGCTGCTCTTATCTCAGCTATCTACTGCCTAGCACTATGTTTTCGTTATTGCCCCTTTTCCGTGAGGATAAGAGAACTTATGCCCTTTATTTAGTTACTTACATTGAGAATAATACAGGGACAGTCAAGAGATACGTGTCGCGTAGGAAAATATTTTTTCTACTTACGCTTAAATTTACGAAGTCACGTAAATATTATTCCAATGTAGACTAGATTGTGTTTGCATTGAGATAATAATCAATAGGTATATTTCTCCCAAGCTGCGTCTTATTAATAATGTGGGATGTTTTGTGAACTTTAGCTTTAAATATGACTTTTAGGGGTCCTCAGGAACCTTCGAGTTCGGAAATTAAAGAACATCAGGTCATTAAAAGCGCGGTCTGTATTCTAAATCTGGTCACACTGTATTACACGTACATACACTAGTATTAAATATGTATAGTCCTAAATCTGCGGACGGTCGTTACCTTTAACAGGATTACCTGACTGGGCAATGCGAGCTAGAAATGGATCTTTTACGTAGTCAGAGCTTAGGACATATTATGATTGTAGGTACATAATAATGTGCAAAATCTGTTTTATTTATAGATAACTCACAAATAAAAACGGAATTTTTATGTTTGTTCGTGTATTATTTATAGGTTGAAAAGTAAACTATAAAGCTAATATTATCTTATATATAAATAAATAAATTATTGCTGGACACCTAGAATAAGCTTACCTAGAATTTTGAATTTTGAAATGTGCCAACTTATTGCGATCGAACTAGGTTCTTAGAGATAGATATTAGAAATAGATATTCAGAAACTCGATATCGTCGAATTTCGGAAATTGGAAATCCGAATGTGTCAATAATTCCATAAAAGCAATCCATAAATATCTAGAATGCTTACAAAACGCTTCGTTTCAAGCCTGTAAGCATTAACGGCGCAGATACAGACATCGTTATCGTTAGATCGTTAGGTTTCCCTCGTTACAACTTCCAAAGGCTTTTATTGTGTAGACCTCCTGATTTCAGATTCTAATGTTCACTTTTATAACTCCTAACAGAGACCTTTAAATTTTATTCAGATTATACAAGTATAATAGAAGTTCACCAACAACCAGCGAGATTGTTTTCTGTAGAATTATAGTACCATGTAAAATGTATTGTCAGCTATGATATATAACGAGATAAAAGCTATATTTTCGTAGTTTCAAAGGCGACAGTAGATAATATAACCCTTTACATGGAATAATATTATTCAAGACGTCATTTTGGTCATACTTCAAACGAATGCTGCCCTTATACTCTATAAATGTAAATTGACATGAAGTCTGACAGTTTGGCAAGCAAACTGACAGTCCCATTTGAAGCATATTGACGGAACCTTGTCCTTGGCCTACTGCCCTGAACAACATAATATATTCATATTTAATTTTAAGTTTTTAGGAACACGTTTTTGTATGGCAGTCAATTGTTTTATCAAATTATTCACCATCATTTCAGCCTTCGGACACGTGACAATAAGACCTAACTCCAGCTGTGGAGGTAGGTACTGCTGGACAAAGGTCTCTTTTGAACATTTCTAGTTAATTTGGTTGAAAAAATTAACTGACTAAATTATTCTGGTGATTAATTCTTCGTAAGGCAAGCTTCGAACTGTTAATGTCCAGTATTTTTGTTGACAAAATGCGTGCTTCTTCACATAACGTCACACTTGTTCGATCTTCAGGATTTTATGTAAATAAATGACATAAGTAAATCTTTTAATTAATTCTCCACGTGGCAAAGTAAGTTTGTAGTTAAGTAGGTACAAAACCACAATATTATATAAACAGAAAATGAGAATACCTTTCAATACCTACAAAAAGCTTTTTTCACTCAGCTTTTTATATCAGAAACAGTTCAAAAGCCACATCGCAACATTCACTTTGAAACTCAATACGGACCTTTCTAGGATTTCACAAAGCAATCGCAATAATCCCTACAGCTAAAAACAACTTAGATATCAATATTTTTTTACATTCGTGAGATACTCGGTTTGAAATAATCTTATTTTGAAATATCTACCAGAAACCAGTATTTTTTGTTTCATAATAAATCTGTATGACATCAAAATACTAAATCTTCCCGCGGGTGTCGTCAAACCGAGTAAGGGACTTATAATGTATATCAATACATAGTATACAACAAAGTCGCTTTATCTTACCCTATAACCCTAAACTACGTAACGGATTTAGATGCGTTTTTTTCAATAAACTGATTTAAGAGGACAGTTTGTAAGTATAATTATAATTATAAGATCCCGAACCGAAGCGAGGGCGGGTCGCTAGTAATTAATTAATTAAATTCTAGCCTTGTACTAAGCCGCAGTCAGAAGCAGCGAAACTACAAGTAGGATCATGGGATTACAAAACTCTAAAAACGTGATTGCACCATTAATACTTAGGTATAGATAATCCAGTTTAAAAATGAACTCCCCTCCACAAAACCGTGATAATTTCAAAGTGTGAGAGGAAATTATTGCGTATTGCGTCATTATACTTGTGTGCGTGCTTTACTGTAACATTGGCTCAACTGTCTGTCAAAGTGATACCGTTTGCTTATACGTTAATGAACATCCAATGAAAAGATCAATTTATGTGTGTTGTATCTATACACCTTTATTCATGTACGTGTAACCGCGGTGGAGGGGCGTTCATTTTAGAAATGGTTCATCTTTACCTACTTCTTCCTAAGGCTATCAACCGATCCCTAGGCAATTCTCAGGTCTAAGTCTAAGAGACTCCTAAGTTCAGTACTAGTTTATTTTATCTGTGGTTTAGGTAGATAACCTAAGAAACTAGCTTCAGACCGATTCTATGAATACTGAATGAAGCCTCCGTTCAAATCGATGTTACGCTGATAGGTTCTTGAAACACAATTAAATTGAAAAAATATGTTTCAAAAGACAGGTGAAAAATAAAGCTTCTTTGTTGACAAGATGTTTGCATTGAAGAGTTTATACTGATGAATTTTGAATCGAGCTTATGATTTGTTAGTTTGCCAGTATCTTTAAATCGCATACATTTAAAAAGTATGCGATTTAAAGAGACACAAATACATGTAATTTTTATTGCAATCATTATGTTATTAATTACATTATGATATCAGCATGTTCATTGTATAGACCTGTGCAAGTAAGCATAATATCAAGAAAAAATTGAGAAGATGTCTTATTTATAACGGATTGTCTTTGAAAACTAAATAATATAAAATAATTAACTATTTTTTTTCACATCATCCTTGACCTAATCTTTTGGAAGGAATACTGGTCCGTTCCAGAAATCGAACCCGTTTCGGCCCTATGCTGTAAATGATCATGATTTTAAAGGCATAGCGACGGCTAAATTCGCCAAGTTTAGGTTTCCTAAATCAGTCTAGAATGAGTACAACAAAAATAGATATTGATCGACCTGGATACTGTCTGCTGAGGTGTTCGCTTCAGACTTTGTAAAAGGTCAGATTCAGAATGTTGCCTGTAAAAATAGCTTTCACATATGATACATTATAATCGACCATAATCAGATTACCTACTACATGTTTTATACTTAATAATCTGAGTTTCAGTAAAGTATCATGTAGTAATTGTAAACTAATTGATAAGATTTTAAAAGTGAAAATGTGTTAAATACCAGACATATTTGACAATTTTTCTCATAACGCATCACGTAGAAAATTTAATAACTATTTTAAGTATGAAAATCTAACACTATTTAGAAAATTCCCGTGTAAGTAAGGCGAGGCTGAAAAGTAAGTAGAAATAAATATAATGAATTTGTTTATGTTGTAACTTATGCACTGCTCGCTGTCTATGAGAGATACATTCAAAGATTTACTTCTTTTCAAAAATGGGCTTCCCTAAATTGCACTGCATCCCTAATTCATCCTAGGTATACATACGCGTCAATAATCTCAAGAAACTCATACCATAAAGGCAGACGCCTCATGGACTAACGTGTGAATCATCTAACATCTATATTAGATGATTCACACGTTAGTCCATGAGGCGTCTGCCTTTATGGTATGAGACCTTACTTGCTGTAATAAAGGGTACGGCTGACAACTCTAGCCTCCTGGGAATGAAACAAAAGCTTTCAGCCGCATTAGGAGTTTCCGCATGACGTCACCCTAAGTATGAATAATGCTGCCTTTCCGTGAAAGTAATTGAAATTCCCGTAGTCGGACAGAAGGCTTTTTCAGACTAGGTTTTACCTTTGCCAGACGTTGTCAGACTTGCCTGTTTCAGCGCCTAATTCGGGTAATAGGAGCTGATGGATATACCTTCAGTTACGTTCTATATATTCTATAGGTACCTATCTCCCTAGCGGTAACTTCTCGAACAGATATCTTGATTGAGCTTGATGATAATATGTAATGAATTTATACTACTTATATTTATATTGCCAAACATTCCAAAATTGCAATCTAATAAAGCGCAAATTGTGGCCTGAAATTATAGGTCTAATTTCATCGCAAAGAATGCAGACCATATTTTAATTATAATTCTTTAATTATCTCTCTTATATGGAAATTTCACGATACGGCAGAACAAGATGAACAGATCCAAAGTTTCAATTTGTGGTGAAACTTTGCTACTTTCGGCAGTATTCCAAACTGGTCCGAAACTTTGTTAATTGTTACAAACCTAATTAAGTTTCTATCGTACAACAAAGGCTACTATTGCGTGGCAAGTAACTTGATAACTGATAAGATTAAATTTTGATTTTAGAATTGTTTTTGGTAAGACAATGTGCAGTGCGATAGAAAAAGACACAAACAGACCTAAAAGTAAATATTTATTACAACTGAATATTAAGTCGTAATGTTAATATTACTTTTCCGCAGAAATATAAAGTATGCTACATACTGAAATTACAAAGTGTTATATGTGTTTTTCGCTTGTAAGAAGGCACGTCTATAAAAAAATAAGTAGGGATAGTTACACTATTTTTAACTCATGAACGGCTGAATCGATTTGGCTGAAAATTGTTAAAGAGATTACCATATTAATACAACTTCATTATCTTTTAATCAAAAATAATTTACCGAGCACTTTATAATAGCTAGGTCATCTAGCTGAAAGCTTTTAAAATAACAACCATTAAAATCACATTACTTGTACATTTCAGGTCGCTACGCTAAATTAAGTGTTTGTTAAGTGTTTTATAAAACAAAATTATAAAGTTGTTACTTGTGTGATCGCCATTTTGGCAATCAGGTTCAAGTTTTTTGCTCCTAAACAGCGTGACAGAGTTATTAACACAGGTCGTCAAATGATTCTGTAGTCGACTGAGTCTGTATTCGCGATAAGGTACCAAGTAAACCCAAAGTGGATCTTAAGACCTTAAGGCCTTCCGATCCAGCGTCCCTGTTGCTCGCCGGTGCCGATAAAGCCTCTTTATACAAGTTTTCTCATTTTCTCCACTGAATGCTATTCACGTGAGACAGCTTTATGGACTTGCAAGATAATATTTTAGGTTCGTCTTATTTTATTACTAAAAGTTTTTACGATCTTTTTGATTAGGTTTGATGTATTCTCTTTGTTTAGTCGAGATTATTATAAAATACTAGCTGACCCGGCAAACGTTGTTTTGCCATATTAATAATTTATAAAAAAAATTTTTTTTGGGTGGACTACCCCTAACATTTAGGGGGATGAAAAATAGATGTTACTGATGATACCGGATAAGCACAAAAAATTTCATCAAAATCGGTCAAGCCCTTTCGGAGGAGTATGGCAACGAAAACTGTGACACGAGAATTTTATATATTAGATATATTACCTTTTCTGGGCTACTACGAATATCTTAAAACCAAAAGCACCTAAATCGGGAAGTGGCAATGAATTTTATATAATTATAAAGATTGATAATAATTATTCTGTATTTTTATGCATGACATACCTAATTTCATATAATAATAATGTTTAGATAATAAATCCATGTAACTTTAATATTCGTATGCCGAATTACTCGGTCAAGTGTGTGATACTCAATGTAAATTTATTTATTTTATTTGAAGTATACCTAACTATCCCAGAAGTGGAATGTTACCCGGGTTGTTATGATGATTATAATTGCTTATACGATGTTACATTCTTGGAATACATTACAAATACGATATTCAGAACATGTTTGCTGTTTGTAAAATTGCTTGTAAAATACTGATATAGGTACTTGTTGAAACACGCAACAGTTTCTTTGTTCCCAAAACATTTAATATCCATTATTGTACAAATACGCAAAGAGTTTTGCAATTTCATGATAAGTAATTAAAATTGCTGTTCATTCTTAATAGAGTTTCTACAAACAAGATTAAATGGAATCTACACGTTATTAATTATCTACGACGTTATTAATTAAGCGGGAGAAGTGTATTCACAAAATTAATTTAATAGTTAATTAGGTATATTAAGACTACAATTTAATTACACGATACATTCATTACTCCAATTATTATTTTATGTTAGAAATATAACGTACATATTTATAACTCAAAATTTGTTAGTTTCATGCATACAGTAAATTTACTATTTAGGGACACAGAAAATACTTAATAGACAATTATTTATAAAAACATGAAAGCTTTATAAGCTAACAATAAAGTTTTAAATTGTAATCTAGCGATAATATTTTCGCTCATAAATCAGGAATTAAAGCTTATTCTACACATACCTTATTGTTTCTCGTTCTGCTGGAATTGACACTAATATATTATTTATAAGTCATAAGCGTCCGTTTTCGACGACGGTCTGAGAGCTACTGAGCGAGCGAGTACCTTTACCTGTTACTTTGGGAGGGGATAGGGATGGGCGAGTTCGATAGGACTGTTATTTTTACAGCGTAGATTCTCAAATGAAATTGTGACATTTGACAGATAGGATAGGTTTCTAGTTCTATTATTTATACTGTACCCTACGCTTAAAGCGCAATATCCCGGTCCTTGCTGTCTCATGATCGCCATTTTGGCAATCTTAGTTACATTTATCTTGGTTTTATTATATTCCGTTATTGCAAAAATGGCTATCACACAATAAATTTTAAATTTTGTTAATTAAATTTTGTTAAATTTGTAAATTGCCAAATTGCGCTTAATTTAGCGCAGGGTCCAATTAGATTAAATTCCGTAGATGTGTTATTTTTTTTTCATTATGGAATGGCAAACTTATATCCCGGTAATAATTATTTGTACGAGATATTTCATTTAAAATTAAAATATTCAGTAGAAGATAACACAAACAGACATTGAGGAAGCTTTTTTGCGTTATATTATATATAGTTATTAATAATAATAAAATTAAGCACCAAAGTTCAATGTGGGCTAAATCCACGATTACTACCGTCTACGAATTTGTTAGTTCTACGAACTATTGGATGGCTCTACGCAACTGCTACGAAGTCTACGAAGTTTTTGTCTACGAAAATATCTGCTACGACAATGTATTTTTGAACAAAAAATACTAAATAAAAAAGTCCTATTTTTGTCTACGCCTCACTTTTTCCGTTTTCATTAACAAAGCCATTCCATCAACCGATTCAAACCGTCCTTATTCAACCCACGTCCTCGGAGCGAAATATTGCTATCTCATGCTATCTTATAGTTTAAACCATAAGTTGGAGCGAGACAAATGCACCGTAACAGTTACAACGTCAGAATTAGTGAGTGTTGCCATAATTCAGAATTCGCGCTGTTTTAAGTACTCGGATGTTATCCAGATGTATTTTTTGCTTGTTTGCTCTTTTTCACGTTGATGGTAATTCAATTAGGCTTTTATTGGTGAGATAAATTATTTAGTAGTTAATTATAATATTTATTGTGAGTACCTAGGCATTAAAACAACCCATATGCCTCCCACTACAGGGTATTGGTCTTCCCAATAGAACCATTATAAGTTTTGGGTGACTTGGTATAATCACCACTTTTACACCAACACGCCTGCTAAAATGAAGCTACGTAAGTCTTCTGGAATGTAAATTTCTCGGTTCGTTAGTTACCGCGGTAAATGATGGGGTACCATTGATAGACCGACACCTTCAGTAGTTTTAATAAGTGCTTAGAACGTAAACAGATTATTTTATACTCACATTCTCTGTTTCGATTGGTGGCTAAAGATAGGAAAAAATCTCGCATCCTAATAAAATATTTTTAAGTGCTTTCTTTCGTTCTAAGATCTACAAAACCTGATAGATAATAGAGGTTTGGTATGTGCATGTGTGTTATACTACTCGTAGTTATTATAAATCTTATTTCCGGTGATATAAGTCGTCATATAAAATAAGCCTGTTCAGTATCGTTCCAACTTTCTCAGAGCACAGATAAAGTAAAAATACATAACTTTGTAAATACTTAAAGAACAGTTGACGTAAAACTTTAGTTTTTGTAAGTGGGTCACGACCTTAGCAACTGCAGTAAGGGGACAGAGAAAGTTTAGAGATAAGATAAAGATTAAGTAAAAAGCGGGTGAATAAAAGTTATGGATCTAATAAGAATACGCATAAAATACCTATACATATTATAAAAAATTATGAACCCCGATAGAGAAAAATGTAATTATAATAATACTAGCGACCTGCCCCCGCTTCGCCTAGTACAATACAATACAAAACACTTTATTGTACTTGCACCAAAACAAAAATAACAAAAGAAGATAAAGAGCGAGGATTTTGGCTTAGTGTATCTAATTATACCCATAAAACTTACTCTTGAATCATTCTACTTAAAAAACCTCATCAAATCATCAGCATCGTTGCTACGGACGGACAGACAGCGACAGCGACTTTGTTTTATACTATGAAGTAATGATTAGGCTTCCGATTACTTTGTTTAGCACCAAATTCGCTAAGTATAAAAATAAATAAATAAATAAATTCTGGACAATACACATAGCAACCTAGCACGAAGCTTGTGATAGTGTGCTAGATTTCTGATGTACTTAGTAGAATATACATACATACTGTGTGAAATGTCCAACAATATTTCTTTATTTTGCTAATTTCGCCTGCGTAATTCAAAAAGCAATCCTAACATAGCGTGCACCGTATTTGCTTAAGCAACATCGTATTTGCTTATATAATATATTAGTTGTTGAGATTGAGTTAGTGTTAGGTTAGCTTTGAGCTCAGTTCCACATATCTGAAGCATGGGTTTCTAGACTTTATTGAACTAAATTAGAGGGCTGGTAGGTACCTACTAGGTAGTTTTATAGCAAGACTAGAGACATATAAGTGTGAAACGACTATTCAAGGGGAAATAGGTTTATTAAAAATCTAACCTACTCGTAATAAATGTTCATCAAGTAATTACATAAATTTTATTTTGATACGAATTTTAAATAGAAAAGGAATTTGTCGTCCCGACAAGACAACAGAAATTTTATTACAGTCAGACTTTAAAAAGAAGAAGACAATTCTAATTCTGATTAATGTTTATTCATAGTATACTACTACTCCTCTTATTTTGAGCATATAGCGACCTTATACCAATATAATATAATTAGTAAATCAACTATTCAAATCAAGTCTACTTTTAATAAATACATTATATTAATCATAAACTTTAAAAAACATGTTAATCATTAAGATCATTACACAATTACATTTAAATTTTAATTAATAAACACATAAAAATACAATTGGAAAGACAAACGTTAACCCTTACTTCACTACTATCTTAACTAAGACTATGTTAATTATATTATTATGCGTTCATATGTTTATTTTGCCGTCTTTTGTGTATTTGTGTTGAACTTGAAACGCACCGCTAACACCTATGTGCACCAGGTACCGATGTAGCGCTGGTTTCACTATTGGTTAAGGATTATTTATTACATTGGTTACATTTCTATGTTTAATTAAGGTCTAAGCCAACTAAACGGCCCGCAGCGGTGATCACTGCCCATGACGCACATGTGCATAACTTTTAAAGACAATAACAAAATCCGTTCCAACGCGATGGCGCCGTTTAATTGGTTTGAACCTATACCTATTGTAATTTAATAATTTACTTATAACACCTTATATTATATTTTTAAATATTATTACTTACATTTATTATTGGATATAGTTTAACAGAGATATTTTTGAGTTTCTCATAACTACACGACCCACAATTTATATTTACATAAGTTGAATTGCTAAGTTAGATTTAATTGGATGCAAAGTTTTATGGTTTAATACGGTTTATAATTTTTTTTTATGGTGTATAATTTTCAAAGGATCAGTTTACCCCTAGATTGATAGCAATATCCCTGCATACATACACCGCTGTCATTCAAATTTAACCTAACCTTGTACGAGTATGTTGTGCGTGCATTTCTCCATTAGTTATAATTCAATGCTGTATCGAGTTTTTATATTGAGCCTGATTTATTTAAATTAGGCGTCTATCACACGTACGCTGCGTATCATACAGAATTTACGAACGTGTTCAATGGGCTGTTCATGTTTTGTTTGCATAGATCGCCAGCAAAGTTGTAACACGCAGCGCGATGTTGGTGGTGTGATAACAGCTTTCATTATTTCCTCAAAAATGCCTATAACATTTACGTATCTATGAATCAGTGCGTATTTCGTCCATTTTCCAGTAGCCTTTTGCTTTGCGTTTAACCATTTCAATGCCAGATGATTCAGTCGTTCCTTTTGTTCCCATTTCCTAACACCCTTTAACGCCCTCAAAATGATAGCAGTTTAGAGTTCCGTGTGAGTTGAAGGAAACTTCCTCAAAACAGCAGTGTAAAGGTTATAGAATGCGTATATCGACACACTGATGATGATGAAGAGTGAGGATCCGAAGACGAAGGCTAGGAAGTTCCCATCGATGATGCTGACTCCCTTCAGGGTCCGCGACTGGCCCATCATCAGGTCTTTCTGGTCGTTCTTGGCCTTCCTCTCTTCCATGAGCCGCTTCATGGAAGATAGTCGCTCTTTCAGTTCGTCTATGGACTCTGACATGTCGGGCGCACCTGAAACATGAGATATACGGCTATTGTAAGATGCAAAGATCATACATACACATGTTCATAACATATCATTCATCATACAATAGAATCAGAGTAATAATAATTAAATTAAAGAACCTTGTTACATTGTTACAGCAAGGGGTCTCCCAATTGAACTCATTAAACTTTGGGATTTAAAATTTCCGTTATCTTTTTGAAATCGCCTATAATATTATCTATACTAAACTTAGACCTATATAATCCACTCATAAATTCATTATCATTATCGTAATTAAGGAATTACCCAAACGTCTGTTCATAAATTACATTTTACTGATAAATGATAAGAAAATCCTTGAACCAATTGACGTAATACTAACGTAAATACAAGTTAAAAACAAATATTAGTAATATAAAATGTAACATTTGAAAATAAATGAATAAAACTAACACAACTTGACGGCGACGACGCAGCTTACCAGCAGGATTCGAACCTACACCCCTCTGACGATGAGATTTTAGGAATCTAATAAATTAATTTAATTTCAAACCTATTCATATTATGTAGATAATATGAGATACCTTTTCACAAGCAGTATCCTGACCTACTTAAGCTTGGAGCCAAGATCTTATACATCTCCAAAACATTAAATTAATGAAACAACTATGTATTTATAAGCACTTACCATCAAGATCGCGATCTGAGCTCATTTTCACAGAATTAATCAAAAATCTAGCTATTTAATCTTCTTTTTGTTTTTCAACCGGCGTTACCGATCTTACGAGTGTTCTCCGCATGCGCAAGATGGCGCCGCCGGGTGGAGGGGCGCTTGCGCGGAGTTCCCTCAGGATCGGAGGGAAAGTATTGATCGGGACTCTCGGGACCCCGGGAATTGCCTAGGTCTTGTGAACTCAGGTTTAAAAGTAGGCACCTACCTAGTTTATAATGGGATAGCTAGTATATCTGTATAGTCTACTCAGAGCTATGTTGTTTACGCTTCTCAACATCAGCATGTTAATACTAAGCGAGCTGTCAAGACTGAATTATCTTCATGTCTAAAATATTATGTACAAGATCTTAATTGAGAGAATTATAAAAAAAAATATAAATATTATTGGACAATTCACACAGCAACATCAAATAAATTAGTTTTAATTTAGGTACTTCGACCAGTTATAATGATCAAAAAGTTATAATTATTAATTTTTTTACGTGTCAAAATAAATTCTGTGCTCAAGTGGGAACCGAGCCCACGTCTCCGAATATACACTTAAGGTCTTAAGCTAAACGTTTTTTTATACAGATATATATGTATATCGGTTGAAGTTAGTATCATTATTAATACAATTATCCTGTTCCTATATTTTCTTGCGTATCTAACGGAGAACCTAGAATGTTAAAATAATCTAAGCTAAGATATTAATGTTAAATCATCCTTATTGTAAACTTTTATTATAGAGATATTTGTGTTTTGAGTTTCTAGATATTTCGGCGCAGTTAGACGCGTCATAATGATACACTCTGTCATAGCCACGGCAAAGCGACTCAGCGCGTAGTTTAAAACGTTTGACGCGGCGCTATAAGCACCGTGCACTCTGATAACTACGCGTCATTTAGAAATGCTTCCTAGAAGTTCATAGATATATATCTCGGTCATCAAGCGCTGACGGTTCAGACCTTAGAGACTTCAATCAGCCTTAAAGGTAAAAAATAAAAATAGGTAATAGTTGTAGATCGTAGGTATATTAAAAACATTGAGGTACATTTTAAACGGCGGTTTGGATGATCCAGTCGGTGTAGGATCCCACGTTGGTGCTGACGCCGGGGAACCTGGCCTGAGCGCAGCCCTGGCCCCAGGACACGATGCCGACCAGGATCTGCTCCGTGGTTCCGGCAGACACCGAGTTGTAGTACAGTGGGCCTCCGCTGTCACCCTGCAATAACAATAGGTCAGTGAACTATTCAAGAGACTAGGCGAGAACAAGGAGTTAGCAGTTTTACATCTGGTACCTAATATAAAAAAACCTTTCAATTGAATCACTCTACCTATTTAAAACTGACGACCACGACGTTTCGACATAGAAATCATTGCCGGATCTGAATAAAATTAAAATGGGACCTCTTGTTTGCCAAAATGGCGGTATAAAAATCTCGCGTCCCTTCTTATTCTAACTCTAACATAGTCTGTAAGCAAAATTAACCTAGTCGCTGGGACAAACTGGAAGCAGCTCGCACAGGACAGAGCCAGTTGACGTGATAAACAGGAGGCATTTACGCAATGTCAATGGGCTAAAACGATGATGATGATGAAGATAGTCTTCATAATTACCTGGCAAGCATCAGCACCACCAACATCGAGAAGACCAGCGCAGATCATGTTCTCGGTGATGACGGGGCGGGACCAGGTCTCGTTGTAGCGCGCCTGGCAGAGCTCGCGGCTCACCGTGTAGATGATCACGTCCAGCAACACAGCGGAAGCAGACCCTCCTTGCTGTAACAAAAGTTATTAAATAAACTTATATTTCCAGAATTCCTATCTATATCTTAATAACAAACGATAGTTGTAAGTTATTCATTTAAAGTTCTAAAACTATACAATTATCTTGACTTAGCTGAATCTTTTTTATATGGTAATGTAATGCTGCATGTAAACATTAAGTTATTTTCTAACTTATAGGTAACGTATAGATCCGTTATTCAAAGTTTTGTACCTATATCTTAATTATACGTTAAGTTCTATGGATTTCAATTAAATAAGCCTACATTCTAAGAACTATAACTTTTACGAGTCCTCGTATAACTTCATATAGAACGCGTGACCGCAATCTACCTGATAAGTCCCTAATGATTTTCCACCCTTCTGAGACTATATACTACCACGAGATCATTATTAAATTATAAAAAGGTAATATCTACGTAATAGAAAAACAAAAACACAAAACTGACCTAAATTCTTTACCGATGGACCCGTCACAAGAGTCCGTCAGGAGATGTCATAATTTTTTGAAAACGAAAGGCAATACTCACAGTAGTCGCGCCCCATCCAGCGTGAATAACGGGTAAGTTTTCAGGCAGCTGAGAGCCCTGGGACAGGATCAACGCCTGGGCAATAACCGGGGAGTAGGTCAGAGAGCCGGACAGCCTGATAACGCTGATGTCTCCGTCGTAGGTGGAAGCTATTCCGTACGAGGGGTGGTTGAACTCTCTCTCGACGTAGACGATGGAGCCGCCGGTGTTGCGGTCGGTGGTTCCGGCGCGGATACGACGGGACGCAGGAGAGTAAGCCCTGGCAAAACAGAAGCAATTAAACACCCCTATCTACCTTTCCAATGCTGGGATACGGGTATTAGCCCACCACGCTGTCCAAGTACAGTAGGTGAATGTAACATGTTATTAAAATTCTTCAAAGTTCTCAGAAAATCTCAAGAAGAAAAATCCTGAAGTGCGCGGCGGGGTTCAACTCTCACGATTGTCGGAATGCAAGTCGAGTATGCTCCCACTTAGCCAACACATTGTCATTAAAACACACTGGAAAGAGCATGGTTGGCATGAAATGAGGATGTATTATGATATTAAGATTGTTATGTTACCATCCTTCGAAGCAGTGAGCGGCGGACAGCACATATCTGGCGTTGAGGATGTTGGCTGCGCAGGACTGGCCCCAGGTGTTGGTCCAGGTGCCCAGGAAGTCTACCTGGACGATGGAGGGGTACTTCTCCACAGTGGTGGGAGCGCCGCCCACGATCCTCTCAGGGAGGGCGGACGAGTAGGCATGTCCTAATGAAAAATAATATTAATTAGAAACCGCTTTGTTTTTTGCCATTACCTTTCTGATCAACCCTTTGACCCTGTTTTATTGGATTCTCCCGCGGTAAAAGAAGGCATATGTTATTCTGATTGATTCGTATAAACCACGTATAAACACACAACGTAACATCTAAGGTGTAAATAACAATGAAAAAACACACATTTCGGTCATGGAGTAAGTAAGTTTGTTTTCAGTGATATTGTGTTTACCGAACCTAATTTGACGATTTTTTTTCTGTAGGTATGTATGTAGATATTTGAGTTTGAGTATGAGTATGTTACTCCACAACTCTTATGCCAATAATTTAAATAAAACTTGAAAGTTTAATATTCGGAAAAATATTAGATAGCAACAATAAGAACTAAAATACTTTTTATATTACACACTTACCTGCCAGAAGAACAATAGCGAGGGCCCAGTACGCTGCCATATTTGCTAAATATGATTATTAATTTCAAAGTTACCAATTTTATATAATACAAGTAAATCCCTAAATTATGATAGTGTTTATCAGTGATAAGCATTATCAGATAGCTTCCGAAAAACTACCGAGGTAGGCTTTCATTGATTAATTTAATTAGTTTTAATTATCTTGGATTATCTGTCTGTTAAATAATGTTTCAAATTAAATTAAGTACCTATTGTTATGTAACTGCGGCGGTACGTATCCCATATTTAATTATTGGAAAAATGGCAGTCAACCTAGTATCAATCCTAGGATTTCATTATTGAGCTCCAACGATTTTTTACCGGGTGTCAAAGCTAAAGTCAACACATTTATATCCATAGAAACACAGCAATTGACATGGACACGTCAGTAAAAACTTATGACGACCTCTGTGGCGCAGCGGGCGAAGGTCCGCCTGCGTACAAGAGGTTGCGGGTTCGATTCCCGCCTCGGAACAACAATTTGTATGATCTGCAAATATTTGTTCCGGGTGTCTGGGTGTTATATGAATAATAAAAAAATATCTATCTATGTATGTATATTATATTAAGTATATCAGAAATCTAGCACCCGTAACACAAGCTTCGAGCTTACCACGGGGCTAGATGTCGCTGTGTAAAATTGTCCAGTAATATTTATATTTATATTATATTTATATTTATAACTAAATGAATTATTTATAACTGCATAATTAGGTATTCAAGAAAAAGCGAGGGTGGTTCAATAATTAATAATTTAATAGTAAATATAAAAGAATCTAAATTGTATCATTTACGTATGGAAATAAAATAGATAAAATCGAAACTAATGGATAATGTAATAGGTGAAACTGTGAAATAACTTTTTTTTTTATTTTTTTTTTTATTGGTGATATACCCTTGCTTGACCACAATCTCACCTGATGGAAAGTGTCGATGTGGCCGAAGATGGATCGCAAGGGTCTAGAAGGAACCTATTCACTCTTGACTTGAAGAGACCCGGATTGTAAGTTTCAGGAAAAACAGTAGCAGGCAACGCATTCCAAACTTTAGCAGTGCGAATAATGAAGGTGGAGGAGTATCGCTTCGTACGGGTGGATGGTATATAGTAGGGATGGTAGTGTGCCGTGCGTCTGCTTGTCCTGTGGTGGAAAGGGGAAGGTGGTATTAGGTCATGAAGCTCCTGAGAACAATCACCAAAATGCAACCTGTAGAAAATAGAGAGACAGGCAACCTTGCGGCGGTGCTCAAGGCTCTGAACCTTTTCTTTTAACTTCGATTGAAATACACATCCTGCCTGACTAGTAATATTGACGTTTTTTACCTACTCTTAGAAAATATCATATAAATTCACCGTGCAAGCAAGAAAATATTAAATTGAATTCGTTGTTTTCAATTAATAAGATTTTTTTTTAGCTAAAGCCTAGGATTAAAAACTTGAAGTCTCTTTATCTAGGGATTATATATAAATAAATGACTATTCTGTGTATTCATTTTGTTTTTTGACGTAAACGTATTCAAAACTGTTTAACAAACAAACGAGATAATTTTATGTAGGTAACTTTGCATTTTAATAAAAAATATTTAGCAGGGACCAAACTTTTTAACAGAGCCATCTAGTTGTAAACTGTAAAACCTCTTGGATTGCAACAAAGCAAGAGCTAAATTTAGCAATTTAGTTTATCTTTACGCTACGAGATAGCGCTGTCTTCAATACTTAGCTTTTTATCCGTAAGCGCTAATAATGCATATTTTCTATCAAATCGGAGGTCTTTTGATATGTAGTATATAAAATACTACTTCCTAAATATCTCATAACCAGTTTAACAACACCTACGTGAAAATATGAGTTTTCTTTGGATATCACCATACACGGCACGAATAATTAAAAAAATTGCTTATATTCTCGATTGTGTTTATTCAGTAAGTACAAATAAATTTACATTTAAGACTAAGTAATAATTTATCAGTCAGCGACGAGCGCGGTACAGGAGGCTCCCGCTTCTCTGACGATTTCTCTTGAAACAGAAACGTCGGATACATTGGATACAATTATAATTGAGGTCTAAGTGAGTAATTTCCGATGTTAGAAATAAAATAATTTAATATTTTAGCAGATTTATAACGGTTAGACGGCAGTGGAGAGAATCCAGTCGGTGTAAGCAGCCACCTTCGTGCTGACTGCGGGGAAGGCCGCGTTCCCGCAGCCCTGGTTCCAGCCCTTGATCCCCACGATGATGCCGGACACCACCACTGGGCCACCAACGTCACCCTAAAAATAAAAAATGTTTTTTATGTTTACAATACAATATAAAACACTTTATTGTACACCAAAACAAAACACGAATGAAACACAAAAAGAGACACGTACAATGAGCGGCCTTAACGCTAAAGAGCGATCTCTTCCAGGCAACCTTTTGATTGAAAAGTTTACAAAGAGTAACATAAAATTACGACATCTTTGGCATAGCGGACTAAGGTCTGGCTGTGACGTAACAGCTTGCAGATAAGTACTCTAGTTTGCATACTAATTATATTTTCTGTGCATTACCGATCCGCGTTCTCCACTCAACAACTTTGCGGCCCCATCGGCCATCCGTACGTCATAAAGATAATATACCTGGCAGAAATCAACGCCACCGGCAGTGGTGCCGGTACAGAACATGTTGTCGGTGATGGTGGGGCTGTTAGCGAGCTGGTTGTAGCTCTCCTGGCACGAGGTGGCGCTGACGACCACCACGCTGGCGCTGCGGAGGACTGACGACGCGGGACCTCCTTGCTGTAGAAGTAAGATTGTTTGTTAATCACTTGGTATTTATTTACAAGTTATCACTAAGTAAATTATAATTTTAACATGGGGCCTTGATCACGCTGAATGTTGCTGTGTGAATTGCCAAGAAATAAGTATTTTTTTTATTTTTGACCTGTTAGATTGTATTTGGTGCTGAGAAACTGATAACTCTGATAGTAAAGACGTACTGCGCCGTCGTATGTATAGACTGTGTGAGACTCACTATTATGCTACTTATGTACTACATATGCATAATTTATCTTTTATTATTAGATTTTTTTTCAAAATCCTGCCCGATTTATCTGGTTATGGCATTGAAATGTGTATAATTCTAACTAGGTAGGAAAATGTTAAGAACGAAGACTAAAATTGAAAGCGGGCAAAGAATCTTCAATAAATAACTTAATTACCGTAGTAGATCCCCAACCAGCGATAGTCAGAGCAGTTCCAACAGGCAGCTCAAACCCAGAGGCGACGATGACTCCCTGGTTGATGATGGTGGAGAATGAGAAAGTGCTGACGAGGCGCACGACGGTGATGTCTTCGTCGAAGGTGGTGGAGTCGAAGGACGGATGGTTGATGGCTGCGTCGACGTAGACGACCGTGCCGCCGGTGCGCGAGGCGGTGCCGGCGCGGATGCGGCGGTACGCGGAGTTGTACAGACTGGAACAGACAGAAAGAAAGAAAGAAGGAAAATTTTATATATGTATGTACAAATATCATCTTGTAGCCTAGTATTACACATAATGGACACAATCGGTTGTCAGCTCAGCTTCAAAGCTGTGGCAATATTTTGTATATTGTCACAGCGCTGGTTTTTAAGTTAAGACAAACAACATCTAAAATAAGTCTTATTGCAAGGGACGAGAACTCGGTACCACGCCGTAACATTTTATTAACTTTAATAATATTAAGAAACAATAAGAATGTGCTTGTTTTGGCACCACTTTGCGCCCAGTTTCACGGTGCCACAGAAAACCAGCGCTATAATATGATATGATATGGTATAGATATGGTTTGAAGCAATTTATTCTGGTACAATAGCATAAAAATTTAAATTACAGTCAAATCAGTGTTAGTAATTGAGGCAAATATTTATAATAACGGTAATATAGAGATAAATTTAGTAATTAAGGCATACAAAAAGAAGGTTGGTGGTGGACTTTACACCTAACAGACGATCACTACTCATCAGCCAGGTCAAGACTTTTACTTGTCTCAGATACCTATCTAAATTCTGTGCCAGCTCTCGGACCATTCAAATTGATTCTAGTATTAAATGTCAACGTTTAGATTCTTATAAAGGGTTCTCATGACAGAAAAGTTCAGTTATAATGAAACTCACGAGCCGTGGAAGCATTCGGCAGACGATAGGATGTAGGAGGTGGTGAGGACGCTGCCTCCACAGAGCAGGTTCCAGTTCTCGTTCATAATGCCTCTGGATTCCACCTGCGAAGGTATTACATTTTACCAGCAGCTTTGCTAGCTTTGATGGATCTGAATCATAAACAAGATGGCCTTAATATGAATCTAATGCGATGTGGAAAGCCGTGTTGGCATACTCGACATTTATTCGGAAGGTCGTGGATTTTTCTTATTAAAAATGTATATGCACTCCAAACCACGTGCTCTATAATGGCATGTTCTGAGAACTTTGAAAAGTCTGAAGGACATGAGTCATTGAGAGAACGTAAATAGGTGTGATGATGATACATTGAAATGATGATGGATACCTGGACGATATAAGGAATATCAGTGATGGCTGTTTCTGTTCCCCCAATGATCCTGCTGCTCGGGGTGGACTGAGCAACGCCTGTAAACAACCAAGCAATTAAATAACATTAAGAGAAAATTCTGGTCAATTTAACTACGTGGTAAGCTCGAAGCTTTTCCCAGTACCAATTGGTAATTTTATTGGCTTTTGGGGCACATAACACATACAAATTTCAATCAAATTTCAAATACCTATATCAATTGTACTTATATCAATCTTTAATAGATAAAGATAAAGATAAAGAATACTTTATTGTAATAACAACAATTACTCAAGTAATTATTAAGTAGTTAATAAAGTAGTGTATCCCTATAATAGGGGTGATAAGGATGATTATAATGACAAAATTAACTGATCATTTCTTACCCGCCAAACAGATCAGGGATAGAGCAAACAGGGCAGCCATTTTGGAAACTTTATGAAAATAATATCGACGTGCAACTAATTTTATAGTTTTCCTTTCTTTAAATCCCTATTTCGAGATATCATTGATATGTTAATCTTTATTATATTAAGTACCAAGATTTGGTACAAATAATCATTATCATTATCTAGTCTAGTGTGTGCTCTTCAAAAAAAATATTTTTATCGATTTTTTAATAAAAACAAATTCATCATCATCATCAGCTTTAGCGAGACTAATAAAGAGCAATTATTATTTTAAAGATTTGAATGGAAAATTTTGAGAAAACAATCCTTTCCGCGGGAAAACCCATTCTTCAAGTCGGTCTGTGAGTTTATCAACATAGTCGTTTTGAGTGTAGGTTTTTTATTTAAAATTATTATTTATTAGGTATTATTATGTGGACTGATTTGGATATTTGAAACTGTTCAGAAAAACTACAAAAAAATAAATTTTACTTCTTCCATATCTAAAGAAATGGCTGAGATATTTGCGATCGCAATTCGTATTTCTGGCCGAAGTTTTTGTTTAGCAAAAAAAATATTGTGTCCCGTCCCTATTATGGATTATGTTAATACAGACCTAAAGAAAGTAGTATTCCTAGCATCTTACTTAGCTTATCGGTATAACAATTAGATAATGCTTTTTCTAGATTTTTCTACGGGTCTTAGCTATTTATCAGAGGCAATAAATTTCTCTAAGTACGTAACGACGTAGGTACGTAACGACTCACTGATAATTCCTACTAAAACCTTGTTGTTGCTGTGCCTTATTTGTTTTGTTAAATGCTTTACTATGTTTATCTATTATCATTGATTTTACCTTTTACATAGTTCGAAGTATATTTACAACTATTATTCCTACGTTATGTAATTTGTAATTAAGTAGGCCCACATTATTTTTTACAATTTACATATTGCCATTGTCCAGAATCTTGTAAAATGTAAAAAATATATATTTTTTATATTTTGTGGACGCTAAATGTTCCGGTCTGTGTTAGATAAGCCATTTCTGCGAGGCTGATGTCTGGGATTAAAATATTGACCTTTGCCTTATTTTTATCAGTTTTATGGACATGTGACATTCACTAACCTGCACTTGGCCAATCTCTCTGGTCAAGACAGTAGTCAGTGAGGATGTAGACAAGGGTGTTATTGTATTTGCTTTTTACAAGCAATTGTATATTCTAATTTAGATTAGGAATGCTTAATGAATATAAAATGAATTTGTTGGTTTTACAGATTTACTGCCCATGAAAAAACAATACTTTCTGGTATAAGCTAGTGCAGTTTATTTCCACAATAAAATAAACGAATAATTGCTACTCAAACCATTTATTTATCTTACAACATCCATGTTCATGTTACTATATCCATGTATTTAATATACTTTCGTAATATAAATACAATTTTTTTTTTAAAATAGAACACCCGGATCTAACATTTGCTGAAGGTATAAAGGCGAGGCCTTTGCTCGAGGCGGGAATCGAAGCCATAACTTCTTGCGTTGCAGGCGGACCTTTGCCCACTTTGCCACAGTGGCCATCAGGAACCTAATTTAAACCTAGTTTTAAATGTATTTTAGCTGTTTCTTATTTGGATGTTCTAATTAACAGGTTAGACAGCAGTCTTGATAATCCAGTCAGTGAAGTGTGAGATGGAGGTGAAAACGAGCGGTTTCTCTACTTCATCATCATCATCCAGATGCTCTCCGAAGGCCAGAATGCCCACAAGGAAGTCTTCGTACAGAATGGGGGCGCCTGAATCGCGAGAGTCAAAGGCACGACCTGCGTAGAGAAATTAGTTAAAGCAGCGTTCTAAGAATTTTGCGAAGCGATCCGAATTCGTTTATAAAAATATTTTATTTAGTTTCTTCTGTCGTGTCGTGTCCATGTAAGTCGTTGGGTTTCTATGGAAATAATGTTCATGACTTTTTTTTTTATTATTGAAGATAGACCCTTGCTTAACCACAATCTCACCTGATGGAAAGTGTCGATGTGACCGAAGATGGATCGCAAGGGTCTAGAAGGTTTTTTACTATTTTAGTCGAGGTGTAAGGTATTATAAATCATTGAAAAATCATACCTTTAGTGTAGGAGACCCCAGCACACACCATGTTCTCTGTAATTGGATAAGTCCAAATGTAGTTCAGGAGGCACTGCTCTTGGTCGGTTACCACCAGGTCTAAGGAGTACAGGTCAACGTTTGAGGTCTCTCCTCCTTGCTGAAAAGGAAAGCAATTTATCAGATATTGAAATTAATTTAGTTAAACGGTTAACAATCACAATATTATTTTATATTTTTCCAGACGTTTTGAAACCATGGCCACATGTATAACTGAGTTGTAGACCGAGAATGCTATTTTTCTCTTGAAGCGCCTTTGTATCTAGTTAACTAGGATACTTAACTATTTAGTTTTTTATTATTCAGTTAAGTATTGCTTGAATCATTATAATGTTTTGGGGATAGTTTTCCGGTAAAGTTTACAGGAGCCGTAGTCACAAACTAACGTGTTGACAACAAAGTATAGATGCTCAAAGCCAAATTGTCTATCCACCTTGTTGATGATTATCTATGTAACTAAACCCTGACTTTACCGATTCTTGGTCTCCATACAAAATGATTCCGCCTCTACTGACTGTCTAAGAACACAAGAGATTACTTACAGGAGTAGTTCCCCAACCAGCAAGAGTGACCGGGAGTCCGAATGGCAGCTCAATGCCTTGGCCGATTATTGGGACCTGTAAACAGATTTAGTGATGCACAAAAGCATTCATTTTCACCCCATAATGTTTTTATTGGAAGTAATTTCATCTTTTAATTAAACCTTTCATAAACGAAATCAGAAAATGTGCCCAGCACTTCTCGAATTCTCGAATTTAAGAACACGCTTCCGATGGCGTGTGTTCGTGTTTATCTTTATAATAGTACTAGCTGCCCCCGCGAACTTCGTCTCGCCTTATACTTTTATTTGCAACTATCTCCATACTAAATTTCATCCAAATTGAATTTTCCCGCGTAAGCATATTGTTTCCGCGTAAGCATTTAATTTTCCGCCGTAAAAAGTCTCTCGCCATATACTTTTATTTGCAACTACCTCCATACTAAATTTCTCAAAATCGAATTTTCCCGCGGCGGAAGCATTTAATTTTCCGCGGTAAAAGTCTCTCGTTATATACTTTTACTATCATAAAAGTGAATCAATCTTAAACGAACCTACTTTATTTTAGTAGGTACTGACTGAGTGCCCGTACCAAAGCATGATGCCTTACCGAAAGGGCTGGTTTATTTCGGTACTTACATTTTTAAACTCTGATATCTTTCGAATGGAATGTCCGAATTGAATAATTTAAAAAGTTTTATAGAGATATTGAAATATTCGTAATTAACATGTAATTAATTTATTTTGATAATGTTTAATTTGAAATACAAATATAGAGCTTTTCCTAGCGGCGGCATTAAAATTAATTATATTAAAAATTAAAACACTTATTGTGACATAACTATAATAGTTAGATATATGCTGTCGCGACATTTTTTGTAGATATTAGTGTGTTCTACAAAATTGTAGTACATTGTAAATTTCTAAAATGAATACTTTTCGCAGCGCATGCGATATAAGGATTTTTTTTACATCTTGGGCTACATATTTGGGTTTTCCGTACGGATCCCTAACTTTTTTTTAAATGTAATATAGCCTATAACCTTCCTCGATAAATGGACTATCCAACACTGAAAGAATTTTTTAAATCGGACCAGCGGTTCCTGAGATTAGCGCGTTCAAACAAACAAACAAACAAACAATCAAACTCTTCCGCTTTATAATATTATAAGTATAGATATTTATTCTGAATATTAAGTACCTGTTGGATAGACGGAGAGAATGTGACATAATCGTCCAGCCTGATGATAGCTATGTCGGAATCATACCCGAGAAGACCAAAGTCGGGGTGCAGCGTTTCATCTTCGATTCCCAGCACATTGCCCCCGGTACTGCGCTGACTGGCGCCGACACGCACTCGCCGGTAGTCACGGAAGTACAATCTTAAATGTGACGGTATAAATTATTCTTAAGGGTCCTTTTTCTAAGTTCTCCAAGTAATCTTTAGGATTTTATCGATATAAATGACGTAAATCAGATACAGATATCTTATTGGGACATTTCACTTATTACTATGAAAAATTGCAATGTACTAACTCGCGTGAATCCATCTTTTGTTTTCCCGCGAAATGACGAATAACCTGGGAATCATTCAAGCGAAAGAGATATAAATGTGTGGTCTGCAGGGTTTGATCCCACGACCTACATAATTAAAACTGAGCGTGCATTACTTAACACGGATTTTCAGTATTAACTCATGTTTGTAGAATTATGTAAATATTGTGAAGTGATAACTCACGGGCCACTGAAGCAGGTGGCGAGGGTCACGACGTGTCGGTTGGTGACGAGGCTGGCGGCGCACTGCTGCACCCAGAACAGCGCCACGTGGAACTCCACCTGCGCCAGACTCGGGTGCTCCTCGATCTTGGCCACAGAGCCGAGCGACCCCGCTGATACTCCAGCTGAAAGGACAAAAGTTTATTTATTGAGTTATCCACAGAAAATAAACATTAATAAGTATACAATAGTAAATCGTACATGATAAAAACCTTATCGTGAATTCCTACTTACCTACAAGTAGCTACAACCTGACACAAAAAAAATATGTCATTCACTTTAACGATACATTTCTGTGGTTAGAGTCTCGCTCTCAACACCAGTTAATATGGAATGAATTCTTGGATTGTTATGTAAGTATTATTATTACCAATTTCGGCATTTTAGCAAACACTATTTGACGCTCAAAATAAATATCCTACTTTATCCACTTTCTTCAGTTGAGAAATAGATGTTGTAATGTTATGTTATGTCTACCTGCCAAAATCGCCGTCAGGACCAAAAGCTGTGTTGCCGCCATTTTGAAACCGAATACCTATTTACGACTATTCGACGCGTTTTTAATAAATTATCTTATATTTTGTAATCTTTATTGAGCTAATATCGTGTTTTATTAGACGGATCAATTTGTTTGGCACAGTTGTACCTATTGATTTTTAGAGATCTTCTGTATTTCTGCTGCTGTCTTCTAATATAGAAATATTATTATCAAAAATAAGAAATTATAAAAAAATGATAACAACTACATCAAAGGAAACCACAGAGGTTTATAAATAAGTGTTTTTAAGAGTCAACTTCAAACTAGAAGGTTGAATCTATTTTAAATCCCTCAGTTATTCGCCCTGGAGACACGAGAAGAGAAGAACGAGTTAAGTTGATACCGTACAGGAACTATTAAATGTTTTATACCGAACCTGCTGAATAATTTGAACGCCAATAAGCCCATCGATATAGTATTAAGTTTATCTCCATATTTCTAGAAGATTAACATAATAAAGATCTACTACGTAATAGCAATAAAACACGCGGTGGTAACACTTCTGGGCTTGAATGCACGCACAAAGGCGTGTTAGAGATAAACCAATGAAATGAATACAACTTTACCGCACTTCTGAATTTCAACTTAATCTTGTTGGCTAAGTGGGAGCACTCTCGACTTTTATTCCGAAAGTCGTGGGTTCGAGCCCTGCCGGGCACTTCTGGATTTTTCTTCATATACTATTTATAATTATGCGTTTTAAAAACGTGCTTAACAGTTAAAGCAAACATCGTGAGAAAACAGTCATGTTCTTCGAATTTTGAAAAGCTTGAATGACAATAGTGACGTAGTGAATTAAAACCTAATATCTCTCGTCAAGAGCCCCTGTGTTGAAATGTAAATAGGGGTTTTTAAAAACCCAGGACAATAGGTACATTCACGTACAGACATCAGTTTTCAGGGTCTCTATAAGTCAATATTTGATTGATTGATGCCTTATCTATTAACACTCAAGGATAACACTCCACTCAGTTACTTATCTAATACTCCAACTTTATGGACTTATACTAATGATCTTAACAAACAATAAATTATTCGTTATCTAAAGGATTACCAACTACCGTTCTGCTACTGGATAAACCGTTTTTTAGCTTGGAATTTACCAAACAATATCGATACGTGAGTAGGGAGCGATACAGAGTCATAAATGGATTAAAAAGCGAAAGATTAGTATAGAAATATAAACAAGACTAAGTGAATCAGTTCCTAGGCTAGTGTTACTATTCGGAGCATCATGATTTTTACGTGGGCGTTATTAGTTGCAGGTAATTTTGGTATATTTTTTAAAATTAATTCTCAAGCACATATTTTGAATTATTTTTATGCATTAATTAAGACTGTGAATGTAACTATTCCGTCTTATACTATTCCAACTTTAACATATACATTATGTATCTTTTGGTATAGGTTAGGTAGTTTAATAATACGATATATAACTTTAATTGAATCAATTTACATGTAGGTATCCCAACAGCCCTGTTAATGTTATTTTGTGTGCAATAAATAAATATTAAAAATTAATAAATATGCTGGACAATTCACAGCACAGCAACATGGTAAGCTCGAAGCTTGCTATTCGGTTTGATTCGATCGATTGATTTCGCATACACTTAATATAATAAACATACATACACATAGAAACATCCAGAACACCCGGCACAAATTTGCAGATCCTACACATTTTAAGTGGCAATTTATTTGAACTCTTGAAAATCCAGCGGCTGTCAGCAATGTAAGCGGCTCTCGCATCGTGGGAGGCGAGCCGACCACCATCGACCGGTACCCGAGCATCGTGCAGGTGGAGTTCCGCAGCCTGGTGCTCTGGTCGCAGTCCTGCGCCGCCAGCATCCTCACGCCGCAGTACGTGCTGTCTGCCGCGCACTGCTTCGACGGCATGTAAGTATGGATATACACTACTAGCAGACCACCATCGACCGGTACCCGAGCATCGTGCAGGTGGAGTTCCGCAGCCTGGTGCTCTGGTCGCAGTCCTGCGCCGCCAGCATCCTCACGCCGCAGTACGTGCTGTCTGCCGCGCACTGCTTCGACGGCATGTAAGTATGGATATACACTACTAGCCGACCACCATCGACCGGTACCCGAGCATCGTGCAGGTGGAGTTCCGCAGCCTGGTGCTCTGGTCGCAGTCCTGCGCCGCCAGCATCCTCACGCCGCAGTACGTGCTGTCTGCCGCGCACTGCTTCGACGGCATGTAAGTATGGATATACACTACTAGCCGACCACCATCGACCGGTACCCGAGCATCGTGCAGGTGGAGTTCCGCAGCCTGGTGCTCTGGTCGCAGTCCTGCGCCGCCAGCATCCTCACGCCGCAGTACGTGCTGTCTGCCGCGCACTGCTTCGACGGCATGTAAGTATGGATATACACTACTAGCCGACCACCATCGACCGGTACCCGAGCATCGTGCAGGTGGAGTTCCGCAGCCTGGTGCTCTGGTCGCAGTCCTGCGCCGCCAGCATCCTCACGCAGCAGTACGTGCTGTCTGCCGCGCACTGCTTCGACGGCATGTAAGTATGGATATACACTTCTAGCCGACCGACCGACAACTTCGCCTGCGTTTGTTTACGTTGTCTACATAATTGTAGTTTATATATAGCCCATAATTAAGGCTCCTCGATACATGTACTATCCAGCACCGAAATATTTGTTCCTGAGATTAGCGCGTTTAGACGAACTTTCAAACAATCTTCAGCTATTATAATGTTACAGTATATTAGCCGATCCGCTGACAGTTTACCGCATGTCTCATAGAATTAAATCCTATTTTCTTTCCAGTCTATACTCTGACTCTAACCGCCGCATCCGCGCTGGAACCACCAACCGCAACAGCGGAGGCATCGTCATCAACATCATCAGCAGGGTCAACCACCCCGACTACGGGTGGAGGAACAACGACGCGGACATCTCCGTGGTCCGGCTCACCTCGACCCTGACCTACAACAACAACATCCGCAATGTCCCTATTGTCCAACAGGGCTTTAATGTGTACGATAATTATCCTGTTGTTCATGCTGGATGGGGCACTACTTCTGTAAGTATGAAGAGATCACTTTTAAATTGCTAGACATGCTAGGAATCTTGACATTAATATTCAATTTACAAACATGTTTCTACGGCTTTTGCCACTCAACCCCAAAACTCTACTTTTTAGTCAATATATATCCATACATTCATTTCACTACCACCCCAAGACGATGAACTACCTCAAACGCATCTTCTCAGCAGCATCATAAATTAGTTAATGTTTTGTGTATGTTATTGACAATGCCTCTTTACAGCAGCAAAATTAGGTACATTATTTGATTATTTATATTTTCATGACATTCCTTTTTAATGTCAAAACAATACCTAGCTTTTAATTTGACAATGCCCATATACAGCAGCATTACTTAATTAAGTTTTGTATTTTATTGACATGATAAATATTGACATGAATGAATCCTAGACATACCTATGTCCTTACTTTAATTTAATGTATTCTATTTTATGTAATATTTGACATGTCATTAAACTTTAAATTTTGATTATTTTTTAATAATACATAGTTATTAATTATTACTATTATAATTTAATGTAACTTGTTGACGTGACTAAGTGTTCTGTGATGTTCCTATAGTTGTAAATAAATGAATATGAATGAATATGAATATGAACGGGTCAAATGTCAAATGTCGAGATTCATATATTTTTTGCCGTTTGAGGGACTCCGATGATGTGGCCAGCTTTTACTGAAAGTCCCCGGTAGATAGGAAGACGCTAGAGTATCTACACAGGTTGCATATGATGATAGTTCAGATTCTCTTTGTTTCCAGTCAGGCGGACAAGTGTCTCCAGTTCTCCGCGACGTGACCATCTACACCGTGAACAACGACCTCTGCCGCCAGCGCTACCTGCAGATGAGGCCTATCCCGGCCACGGTCACTGTAAACATGATCTGTGCCGGGATCCTCGATGTCGGCGGCAAGGACGCTTGTCAGGTATGGATACAAGATACCAACCTCTGTGGCGTAGCCGGCGACGTTAGAGGTTGCGGGTTCGATTTGCGCTTCGGCACAAAAAAATGTACGATTGCGTAAGACTGGGTGTTATACATATAATGTATAATAAAAAATCTTACAATATAATATTAAATATAACAGAATCCTAGCACCCGTAACACAAATAACACAACCTTCGAGCTTACCACGGGGCTAAATGTTGCTTTGAGAAACCGTAAATTGTACAAGAAATACGAGTACAAGATTTTATTACCACAGGCTCTTCTGAAGATTTTAAATGTTTATCTTCTTTCTATTTTATTATTGGTATTGTTCAACTATCTAAAATTTTGTTATCTATTCTCATTGTCGTATTTTATCTTGCAGGGCGACTCCGGAGGTCCTTTATACGTCAACGACGTTAACGGTGCGTCGTCCCTGATCGGAGTCGTGTCGTGGGGCGCGGGCTGCGCGGACGCGTTCTACCCTGGCGTCAGCACACGAGTCGCCTCCTACACCAACTGGATCGTAGACACCGTCGAGCGCGCCATCTGATTATAAAAATTATTAAATCATTGATAATATGATTACTTATTTATTTATTTATAATTAATTATACCTAAATATTTATTGATTTAAACAAGATGATGATGATGATGTATGAATGGAATGTTCATGTCATTAACTACTTACCAACTACTTAGCAGCTTCACGTAGAATTCCTGCGGTCGACAGGAATCTATTTCAGAAGGTGCCATCGAAAATAACTGACTAATTACTCAAGTAGGGTTGCCTGTTTATGAAAATAATATTTTTATACATGCGAACCGCTCTCGCTTTGCCTCGAATCGGCAAAATATTGAAGCATACATAGGTACGGACAGACAGCGACAGAGACTTTGTTTTATACTATGTGTGATTTTTTTATACTATGTATTGTTTAGATATTAATTTATTGTTTTAATTTTATAGTTAAGCGCCTTCAAACCAGGAAAAAGTTCTACGTTCAACTGTAAATTAAAAAAATATTTACAACCATTTGAAGAATCAAGTCTTATTCGCCTTCTGGCTAATAAAACTTTGCTTTATGCGCAGTGTCTACTAATACTAAAAAAACTAAACTGATATAAAATTGGTCACCATAGGTATGAAAGCCCTGTACAAAGTCTTATTCGCGTATAACCTAACCCAACATACCTAGGTAAGATCTAGCTGCTATTTAGGTGCACTAATAACCAGGTAGCGGGACAGACGAGACTCATTATGTCACACAAATATGTGTTTGAGGAATGAGCTAGTAAGTACAAAAAGAGGTTAGTGGAATCGTCAATAAATTAGTCATATTTTTTAAAAATAATTATCGTTAGGCCATTTATTCATAAAACGCACTTTAATCTCAATAACTATTATGATAATAACTATTTATTTATAAAATGAGTAAGTTAATGCCTTATAAAAAACATGGGCCCCATTTATTAACATCATCATCATCATTATTTTAGGCGTCGGCAGGTAATTAGATTTAGCGCGTAAAACAGATCGATGGGGCCAAAAAGGTCTCCAATAGAGATATAATTATATAATTGATATAATATATTAAAAATAGATTATATCAATTAAATGATCTAATGTATAAGAGTGATCATACTCGTATAACGCAATGATCTGAATGATGACACTTATAATAACGTGTAAATTTTTCTTTACCAATAAAACCATGAATCTTAGACTCAGTTTGCATCCACCGTGCATGCTGCTTTCGAAAACACTGAAAAAAACTCTCACAAGAATAATGGAGGCCTATGTCCAGAAGTGGACATCCGACGACTGAAATCATGATTACTATTGAATTCATGTAAGCCCTAGACTATTTCGTTCGACCTAACATTCCTAGGTAAGTACTAGACTGCTATTTAGGTGCACTTAACAGGTAGCGGTACAGACGAGTTGGTCGTGTCATACAAACATGCGTTTGATGTATGAGTAGCGCTAACTGAGACGAATGTCGTACTTTAGCTGTCTCCAAGACATTTGAACTTTCAATAATGTGCCGTAGAGAGGATTCTTATGAGTTCTAACTACGAGTATAAAAGTTTTAGACATAGGTACCTAAGTTAATTTATTTATATTAGAACACGAAACAGGTAACAAACCATAATTTAAATGTTTTTGAGTTTCGCCATATTTCGGCAGTCTCTTACCCGTTTCCTGTTATAATATTGTTAATACAGTTTACCTATGTATATTACCTATATTTATTATTTATGTATTGGGCAAGTAACTTAAAACCAAGAGATTGGACATTGGCTATAAATTAAAATGGAAAAAATATACCATTCCGTGAGAAATGTAGTATGTATAAATCCGGCGAAACCGCCGGGCGGAAAGGTAGTTTAGAATAGAAATGACTTTATTATAACATTGTATTCTCTATTAAAAATTGTTCAAATATAAAATTATAATAGAAACAACAAAAAAGGTATCAATGAAGTATAAATTGTTAAGATTTAATAAGCCTAGAAAAAACCTGCATGCGTAGGTAAATAAAATATCGCCTAACATTTCAACAGTTTTAATATGTAAAAAAAATTAATTAAAATTTTCAAAAAATACAATATAGGTACCCTGACTATAAACAATATAAGACATCAGTCTAAAACTAGTTATTCAGTTGTACAACAAAATACAGATTCGATTAGGTAACTGATGTTAAAATGTTCCTATGGAATTATGATGGTTGACAAAGTTAATGCCTAAATCTATTGATTATTAAAGAAGTATCGACCCAAAAGACCTATGCACAATTGATCGGTGAAGCCAAATCGTTATCAAAGATTCTTTGAAAATGTAGGTAGCGCAGAGTCCATTATAAAATAACAGAACTGATAATGTTAGTTAGTTCTACTCATATCTCGTACACTCAGAGGCGTTACTCGAAAAGAATACAGATGATTCGCCGTCATATACAGTAGGCGTAGGAGTCGGCATATGCGCCCCCCGGCCCGCGTGAGGCGAAGGGAGCACCTCCAAATACTTGAAGAAACTCTGCATCATCTTCTGCTGCTCCAGCAACAACGTATTCAAATGCCTCATCTCCTGGTCAATCTTCTTAAGGTTAAAAGTCGTCTGATCAATCTTCTCCTGCATACCTTTCAGTTCTATGTTGACGTTGTTATCTGAAGTTGCATTTTCTTTCTTTAGTTTAGAACTGTATTTGTTTTTAAATACGACTTCCTTAACCGAGCGTCCAGCTTTCACCTTATTTAGCTGAGCCAGCTCGTACGCAGCCATCATGAGGTCCGTTGGAAGACGGTTCTCACGAGGATTTAAGGGTTTTACGCTCAAAATTACTTTTCCAGCTTCTGGAGACACTAAAGCAGTTCTATAAACATATTTGTGAAGGCATTTCGGAAGTAAAGCGCTGAACAAACCCATTTCCACGAACAAGATCAGTTTTGTTTGTCTCACCAGCTTCGACAGACCAGCGGTCTTCCTCAGGCCTTGAATATCATGAACAGCGATACCAACTAGCAAATTCATCAAGATAATTGTGACGAACATAAGAAATAGAATGAAGATTATTTGTGATGACAATTCGAATGTCAACGGCGGATCTTTTTTCATCGGATCATTGATCAAAATGCTTAAATTTAGCTCCCCAACCATCATAGATAGAGTGCTGATAAATCCCATCAGAGGGTTTGAGAACATCTCTTCATTTGGAAACACAACACAGAAACAGATGGTGAAACCGAATAGAAGACACATGTAAGCCAGTAGAAGCTTTAAGAATTCTTTGAGAACTTTTTGGTACATTGCGACGTAATCTCCAAACATGGGAAGCTGGCCCATCATCAGCATCAAGTTAGTCCAAGCCCCGAGGACGGCATAGCCTCCTACATGGTTCTGCCAGCTGTAGTCCTTGTGGATATTGTAAAGCGAGAACACAGAAAGTAGAACAAACCATTCCATTAAATTTTCAAATGTCGTAAAATATTGGTAGATGCTCGAGTACCCCGTTATACCGGTCAACTTTCGTGTGATTTCAAATATAGTAATGGCAATAAGCACCCACTGCTCTAATTCAACCGGATTTTGTGTCAGAATGCCTCCCAATAGTGACTGTTCTTGGCAAAGCTCGTTCGGAACACCGTACTTTGTTGAGTGTTCTCCCCTGCAAGTCTTCACGACACCCGTCAGTACATATGTTGATAAAAAGACAACGAATAAAAAAGAAAAGATTAATCTTGCTAAATAAAACTTCCTTATCTTTCGCCATTTCATAAACAAAAACGCTGAGCATAGCGGATGCAACAAGATATCTTTCTGACCTTCATCAACCAAACTGTTCAAATATGTTATCTCTCGCGGATAAGAAAATTTTAACAGTTTTCCAAAATCAAATTCAATTTGTACTTCTTCATTAATCTCTGCGGGACGGCTCAGTGTTATGCCACTATCAAAATTATGCCTTAAAATTGCGAGTGACTTTGGAGTTTTTCTCGCAATCACGCTTAAGGCTGTGTGTCCTTTTTTAGATTTCGATGTCACATCTGCTCCTAAAAATATCAATGTTTCAACACATGCTGTCAAACCGTCCATGGCGGCGAGATGAAGAGGCGAATATCCGTATTCATCTTTTTTATTTACCTGAGCTCCCCAACCCGTCAGTAAATCAATAATGTCACATGACCGTTCCGAGTGCGATATCGCAGCATGCAATGGTGTCCTCTTATCATAATCTTCCGCATTGGGATCTGCGTTACCATCACGAAGAAGAACCTCAACAGTTTCAAAGCTCGTGCACCTCGCTGCTAGATGTAAAGGTGTGAATCCCCTGTAGTTTTTGGCATTTGATTTAGCCCCTTCAGATAACAAAAGTTCCGCACACTCCGCGTAACCTCTAGCGGCTGCTAAGTGAAGCGCCGTACACTCCTTATCTCTTTGTTTGGTGAAGCCATTCACTATTATCTTTGTCTCTTTCAACAAAAACATGAGGCATCTATGTGAACCTAGTTCAGCAGACAAATGAAGTGCGTTTAAGCCACCTGAAGTGCAGTAGTTCGGGTCGACCCCTCGCTCTATAAATAGCTCCATACATTCTACAGCGTCTGTTCTAACCGCGCAATGAACAAGGTTATCTTCGCATCCGGCTCTTTGAACAACTGCATGTAAGGATGCTCCATGGGCTATTAACACCTCTGCAACTTCTAAAGAGTTTCCAAAAGCAGCACAGTGTAAAGCAGCAAAGTATTTAGGGTTGAAGTCAACGTCTGCACCGCGTGAGAGTAGATAAACAGCTGATCTTGCTGCTCCACTGAAAGCTGCCATATGCAAGGCTGTGAGACCTGATGGCTCTGAGTAGTGTATATCAGCTCCTGTGTCCAATATACCTGGTAGTAACTCGTCTCGAGCCAAAAACGCTGCCCATATCAATGTCAGATTCACGACTACTTCGGGCGCTGAGCAAATGTGGGTCTCTATATTGTCAATTGATATCAAACCGCACTCCAAATCGTCGAAAAATCTCCCAGCCCCTAGATTTACAGCTCTTTCGCAAATGGCTCTCCTGATTCCTTCTTCAGTCAACCTGGCGTCAGGATCCGGTGCGAGGATGTCAAAACTGTGGTGCATGTTCGGGGCATCTTCAGCGGGTGGCGAAGGACCAACGAAGAGGTAATCCTTTGTTTTGCCTGGTTCTCGATTTGACTCTACAAGGTCGATGTTTCTGACTTTGTAGCTGTTGAGGGGGAATTCCTCTGGTTCTCTTGGTTCCCTGACCCTTGATCGGATGCTGCTGGAGAGGCGGTTGCGGGCCGGGGGGTGCGAGGGGGTCTGCAGGGCGCCCGGCCACCCCATCTCGCGGTAACCGAAGTTGTCCATATTCCGGGCGCGACTGAGCACCGCAGCCTCTCATTATCTTATCTTGTTTGTTTAGAAGCTGAAGACATGTAAGATTTGTTTGACGTGATCTAGTAAGGTGTTTTTTTACAATGTAAACTTACTAATGTCGGTAGTATTTTCTTTGTACAATTCATTGTTCTTTTTACGTATTTAAAAATTTACTGTCATTCTACATTTCTGAAAAAATACCATATCTGATGACTTAGTTAATAATTATGTAGAATTCATAATACTAGCGTAAAACCCCCAGGTATTAAAGTATTTATTACATATTTAATACGATACTTTTTGTATAGAATACGACGCACCGCTATTTTTATTGCGAGCAAATTTCGTGTTCGAATAGTGTGTAGATTTTTGCTTATTTGTATTGTGATAATTATCAGTAAGTAGTAGTGTGTGTCTATGTATGGAACTTTGTTATGACAAACATACGCAGTATGACCCGTAGTACGTATTATATGTACCAGCTAGCAGCATCTGTATACCTATATAAAAGGCCATATTGTTTGCATTTTAAATTCTTAAATAACTTTTCTAAATATGGAGTCATTGAAAAAATAACGAGTACTAGTACTAACATATTCTCATACGTTGTTTGCATAACATGATAATTAACAACAGTGATCTGTTTGCCTTACCAAAGTTTATTTTGTCGATCTCTGTGGCACAACTGCTGGGCGTAAGGTTGCGGGTTCGACTCCCGCCTCGGGACAAACATTTTTACGATTTGCAAATATTTGTTCCAAGTATCTGGGTTGTGTAAATATGTATTTACCTATTTATATTATATCTATCTATGTAAGTATATTATATTAAATACTAGCTTTCCGCCCTGCGGCTTCGCCCGCGTTTTACACTTTCCCGAAATTTTCTTTGCTATAAACCTCACAGAGCCCGAGACCTTTCCAACGAATGCAAAACTGTTCTGGAGTTAGCTATAACTCTAGAACAATTCTTATTTTTATATAGTAGAGAAGATATCAAACCGAGACATCGGTTCCTGAGATAAAGAAAGCGTTCAAACAAACAAACAAACATCCAATCAAACACACTATTCATTAGCTTTTTATATTAGTATAAAGTATAGATTTCGATAGCGTTGAGCATCCATTCGGCGCGCACAACTCCACCTCGTTTTTACTCAGAGTACAGGAAGGTTACTACATACGAGTATATTCTGAGATTGGTACTGTGCGAGTGACAGACCGTCAACCTCGATACAATGCTATCGCTGTATAATTATTTACCTAACTGGGAAGGCCCGACGTCGGTTACTAAAGAACTCCTTATAAACATTGTTTCTAAGATAAAATTCTGAATGTATACTCTAGAAGATGATTTCGATTATATTGTAAAATCCAAGTGTTGATATCAAAGAGGTTAATTATGATTTCGATAAAACGTATCTAATAATTACCTGCCTCAATCTGCCAATAAATGATAAGGCAGAATAGACTTTATTACCTAATAAATCATAAAAAGCCGTGTTGGGAGTCTGCAGATCGCAAAAACATAATTTGTCTGTCCCTGGACAGAAATCGAACCCACAACCCTCTGCATCGCTGGTTGTCGCCACAAGGTTGTCGCCCGCCGCGCCGCACATAGATGTAAAAGATCGTAATTTATCCGTATGTCACATAATGTAATTGAATTGATGTCTCTCTCTTGTCAAGAAAGAAGTCCCCGTAGCTCAGCTGTGGGAACGTAAATTGGGGTAATGATGACGAATGAAATTTGGAAAATATCATGCCCAATGATAATTTTTCAATCTTCTGGGTGGTCAGTACCTACAGTCAGCAGATATGATCTGTGACACCTTGTCACAACACCTCAGTAACGTTGAATGATAGGAATAGTTAAACGGTGGTTAACTGTCTCTTAACTCAGCTGAGTTGTTTAGCCTCAGTTTAGTATGCTCTAATTATTTTATAACTAGCGACAGTTTTTGGACCAAAGATTAGGTTAGGGTTTTACAGAAGGTTCTATAAGTTTTTACTATGACAATGATTTATAATATCATAATGGAAACAGTTAAAATTAAAAAATATATGTATGTGTATCTAAACAAACTACAAATACCAGTAACAGTTTGCTTTCAAAACACGAATTCATTACATTCATTCATTCTAAAAAAAAATATTTTGTCCGAGGTATTATTTGAACGTATGGTGCTGTCCTGAAAATAATTCCTTCACATCTTTACTAAAGGGTGTCGTGAAACCAACAAAGGCATTAATATACCAGAACACGAGCATACGGCACGCGATGTGTACTGGGCAATGCCGCTTATATACCAAATCCCCCAAGATAACAGGTTTTCCTGGTGTCAACCAGTGCCGATGGTGGAACCTAATATGTGTTGTTATGATAAATGTCCGTTCTATAACCCTAATCTCTGTAGTGCAGCATACGTCCGATGTCAAGATCATAATCCTGCCGGTCCATTAGACCCGATCTATCCGGCCGGACCCACAATCCGGTCTACGAGACGCAGTAACCGTGACGGTGCCGTTGGGAGAAACTCGATGTGGCTTAGAGAAAATTATAGAATCTCATTTAATGTTGGTTGATGAATTTAGTGATGAGTAAATATTACGTTTTTATGTTTTAAGTGGAAGGAAAAGTGAATATATTCCTATCACACACAACCACAATGCAATTCCCGAGTGAAAAAACAATGAATCTTTATTTGTCTCCAAAAGACAATAAAGAAACATTTTATTTCAACCAGAAAAAGGTAGTTTATGCCACAATAAAATTTTACTTGTTGACAGGTTCACAGATTGGCGCGGGTCTAACTGCTAGCGGGCGAGCAAGCTGAGCGAATATTAACCATTCGAATGTCCGCAGCACCAACATGCTCAAAATGCATTTGCGCCTCGTGCTCGCGATACACACACATCAGAATAGCGCTTCAATCGGACGCAATTTGTTACAATTTTTAACCAATTTCATATACCTTCCTGCGTTCCCAAATACCCTAACAAAATCGAAGAAAATTACGCTAAATTGAAATTGCAGCCCTACTGTTTATTTTCCGACTGCTAAAAAGACTGCGATGATTATGTTATTACTGATTATGAATAAATCAATGCTTGAGTCGTCGCCAACGATTTCAATTAGTCGAATTTATGTTAAATCAAGAAATATATATTGTAATATCAATCTTTTTAAATATAATAACCAGATTAAAGGAGGTCTCCTTCGTTCAACTCGCTAACAATCGGACCCCAATCAGGAACACCTTTTTAAACAATGAATTGAATCAATTTAATGACATGCGTTTATAAGTATTAAGAGCCTTGTGACTTTACGAAGTTTTGCGAAATTGGATATTTTATGCACCACGTGACCGGCGCGTCACGCGAATTCTATGAAAAATACTAAATGATCTTGATACTTCGTCGATGTAAAACATACAAATATACTAATAATTATTTTAGATCTGTAGAAAATGGCATCGAATAAATTCCATTTTATTGAGTGGATTTTTTTTCAGTTTCATTCCGAAATAATTATTATATTAATGTTTTTATTTAATTGATAGGTGTTTAATATATTTTCCTAAATTCAAAATGGTGGATATTTTTATTTCAATATTTGAATCAATTATGTTTTATCTTAATAATATCAATATTTATTTTAAATCTGATTGATTATTTGAAATCAATTAAGTAGGTACATAATTTTAAATTAAAACATTCATGATTAATAATTATATATATAAGAATAAAACTGAAAATAGTCTTATTGAAGTTAAATGTCCTCATTCATCTCATCTTATGGGCTCATTTTTAAACCGATTCTTCTGAAATTTGGTGTGTAGGTTTGTAATTAAATGTTTTTTTTTTGTCGAATGTTGGGACTTTATGTAAGTTCGAAAGTCTAAATTGAACGTACTAAATACAAATTCTAATTATAACAAAACAAATAAATTATATTACCTATATTTAAGTTGCTTGTTTTGTTAGATGGTATATTTGTGTTTGAATAAATAAAAGTTTCGTTAATGAAGGTTTTAATTATGTTTAGGTATTATTTTTGTAGTTTCAACTTTATATTTATTTTTATATTTATTGGTATCCATTTATCTACATATGTCATACACAGATGTAGAATATCCATTTATCTACATATGTCATCTTGAATAATTCCCATTATATTTTTATTTTGATAAACTATTTATTTTTATTTTATTACGAACTTATTTAAAATATTTCATTTTTATATTAAAAAAAAACCAACCCGCACTTGGCCAGCGTGGTGAATTAAGGCCTAATCTATCTCGTCAAGAGAGAAGTCCCTATCCCAGCAGTGGGAACGTGAATAGGGGTGTTATTTTATATACAGGGCGTTCCAAAATTATGGGCCATGAAGGGGAAGTACCATATATATCGTTGATAGTGAATTTTGCTCAAAGAAGACTTCATTTTATTTTAAAAAGTAAGTAATTTAATTAATTAATTTACAAAAAAAATGTTTCATGTTTTTTATTTGATTAAAATAATTAATTTCACGTTGTTCCTTTCTTTTAAAATACTATGTTACTTAAGCAGAGTTATTATTTTTTAGCTATTCTTTCGATTGGTATCATAAAAATAGAGTTTTTTTTTCTACATGTAAGTCGGTTCGATTCCCAGACAAAGCAAGTAATTTTTAGAAAATCAATGAATGCAGAATTACTAACTTAAAAATAAAATGAAGTCTTGTTTGAGCAAAATTCACTATCTACGATATTTAAGGTACTTCCCCTCCATGGCCCATAACTTTGGGACGCCCTGTATTTATTAGAAAGGTACAATTATTTAATGTTTACAATAAATAATATATTTATTAGAAAGGTACATTATTTATTGTTTACATATTGGATACTCGGTAAAAATAAGAACAAAAAATTACGGAATATTTTCTTTGTAATAAATATTATGGAAATCTATACTACAATTATCAAGCTGAGGAGATTGCTTGTTTATTTGTTTGAACGTGCTACTCAGGAACCGCGGGTCCGATTTAAAATATGATTTCAGTATTGGATAGTAAAATGATCGAAAAAGGCTATAAAACATAAACTAGTAAATAACGTAAAAACGCAAGCGCAGCTGTCGGCGGGTCGGCAAGTTAGTCATAATCTAAAAAAATCATAGGCATAATTACATTTAGTCGTTGTACGGTTTCACCAAAAAAAGTTGCCTTGTTGTTTTTTAATTAGGATAGATAACTTTAGATATGCAATCCACATCCTACAGCATAACCTCCAAATAAATAAGGTAAAACAAGATGACAATGATGTGGTACAATTCTTAGGCCAGCAACATTTGGTACAATTCTTAGGCCAGCAACAACAATAATTGACCGTTATCAATAAAAATAACAATTGATCGTTATCAACGGATCAACTTATGTCGGTCGTAGTATCGCAATAACACATATACGCACACTAACAGCGTTTTTACAGCAATTGACAGTCCCACACACTGACATTTTACGAAATATTTCTATATTTTATTCAAGAACAACCGACATAGGTCCGACCTCGACAAGCGCTCGCGCGGTACTAAATGGAAAAAGCCGGCTGAATGAAAAAACTACTAAATTATGGTAGTTTTATTTTATTCATAAAAAATTACCAAAACCGTTCTACAAATTAAAATTAATATCATAGTTTAAGCAAATGTTGATAAATATTTTGATATAAATATGACGTCCCATTGATTTAGAACTTCGGAGTTATTGAGGTTTGTTTCGAAGCATTTTCGGTCGATATTAAATTCGGTATATCTTTAGAATAAAAGCATTTAACGAAAATGTACTCTACTCTAAATGAAGAATAGGATATACGTAACATAATAAAAAATAGTTTTATCGCCCATATTCATTAGAATCTACAAATTAGAGCTGAGAAAACAGGTCTTCGAGCGTTTTTTACGAAACATGTATCCGGAGAATGATTATTACTCAATATATAAACAAGTTATCTAAAATGTTTCTTACTACTTTTGTAGAGGAGAAAACGAACTATTATAAAGATGTAATTGTAATATCAAACAACTAACGCAAACCATAGAATTAGGACGAGAAAACCGAACAATTTCGCGATTTCACGTAATAGGCCTCTTAATAAAAACAAAGGAAGTAAACAGTCAACGCCTTTTGTTTTATAAATAGCAATCAGATGAGTCCAGAGATTGGAATGCGTAAGGCATCTGATTGTTCTTATCAGTGCTTATGTTATAGTTGTACGAGTAGGTATATGTAAGTATAGGCTGCAATCTTCAAATTGAAAATCCAGTCAGAGCTTATTAAACTTCTCTAGATCTTTTCTAGTTATTTTGAGGCTTAGAATCCACGTGAGAACTATTTCAGGTACTAAGGCAGTGCCTTAGAATGTACCTATCAACCTAACCTACGTCACAAGACCTCGGCATCTCTTGTGTGGCTTCTCGCTAGTATTCGGAACGCACTACACTTACCGGTACAGCTCGCAAAAACATAAGAATGGATGATAAGTGTTTGTTTAACACTGTCAGCCCCAAACACACAAAGCAAACTATCATCATACCGGCTTGAACATACCTGCGACAAACATGCTTATTCTAAGGATGTTTGTAAAAAGTATAAAACATTTATTTGTAATCCACTGAATAATTAATATTAAAGTATTTTGTATACTTACTTGGATTTTTCGCAAAGTAACGTCATAATCTATTCGTCTCGAAATAACTAATTTACAACTTACCCTGTATTAATTTTATTTGAATGTTTGATATTTTGTACCCTGATCATTGGCAATCTGAAAAAAAAGTTTTTTTTTTTATTAAGGGGCACAATATAAAATCACAAAATAAAAATATACTTAATTTTTAAAAGCCTTTTAACTACAATGAACTTGTGGTAGTTTTTTGAATTGTTATAACTTATAGCTTTAAATGATTTATGGATTTTTTCTTCTTTAATTGCTAACCGTACACACTCCGAAATTACTGCCGAAACGGCTAGGACTCGGATTAGGAAACCTAGCAAAAACATAGTCGTTAATAAATCTAGCTTTATGACAGGGATTGACGTAGACGATTTAAAATATTTATCGATCTGGAGAAAGAAAGGCAAACTTAGAAATTATATTATATAGACAATAGGACCATACCGACTTCGTTTTGTTCGTCGACTTGAAGATTACGAGTATTTGCGGGAAAATCCTTTGTAAAAATTTTAGCATAAAGTTTGGAAACCAGTAAAAGGTAGCATTATCTAGTTGAGCAGTACTGTTGTTAATGATGCTAGACTTGTGCTAGACTGATCATTGTGTCCTAAATGATAAACGCAGAAGATTAATTCTCAGGTATCGCCTAAAGCGCCGGACACACTGTAAATCATAGTTGGCTACTTGACGGCCGCGTGGATTGTTAGTAACGCCCTTAAGGTACTCTAGGGCTGACTTTATAATAATTATTACAGCTAAAATATAAAAAAACTATCGTGCCTTGATGAATTTATATAAGAATAAACGGGATGGTATGTTCATCATCATTACCTATATTTTTAACTTCCCAGTGCTGGACACAGGGACTTCTCTCTTGACGAGAGAGATAAAGGTCTTAATCACCACGCTGGCCAAGTACGGGTTGGTTGAATGACACATATCCTTCAAACTTTTCAAAGTTCTCAGAACATGCCGGTTTCTTCACGATGTTTGCCTTCATCGTTAGAGAAGTTCCCTTTTCCACATGGCTCCTTAATTTTTTAACGTAATTAAACATTGAACCGTAGGCTGACAGCCCTGATAGTTGAACAGCACTAGGCACGCGCACAGCCGGCAATCTACGCGGATTAATGTTAGGGCACACGCCCTAATCCTAGTATTGAGTCTGTCATGATCAACAAGGAGTTAGTTAAGAAGGGCTCGATACTCCACGGTGAGCTCGAAGCTTGTGCTACGGGTACTAGATAATCCGATACATTAGAATATACATACATAGATATATTTACACCCAGACACCAGGAACAAATATCTGCAGATCGTACAAATTGTCGTTTAGAGGTGGGAATCGAACCCGCGACCGCAGGCAGACATTCGCCCGCTGCGCCACAGAGGTAGCTATCAGAATTCGTAGGTTCATCAGCTGTCTGTAACCTTGGGTAAGCTCTGGTAGTGCCATTCTTGCAGGTCAACAGGGAATTCACTTTACCTGATTAAATTAAATTATTAGTACCTACCTACTAACTGCAGAAGGCCTAGAGAGCTGTTTACCTTGCATTTTATTATGTAACTGGGTATTCCAGTTATGTAAGTACTTATGTAAGAGCCCGTTTAGAGTGGTCATGGACCGATTTAAGCAAAGGACAATTATATCTTGACACGTAGGAGTAGGTTCTAGGTATCAAGATATATTTGTCCTTCCTTAAATCCGGTCCACATCCCACCTCAGTCATAATTGAATAATTTTAGATAATAAGTTTTGATCTAGAAATTCTTGACATACCTAATGGCTATTAAGATAATTATTCCTAGTCCACAAACGATGTTTAATAAATAATAACTGAAAGGAATAAAACGAGCTAAGCAATCTTGTAGTGCTATTAACACTATCAGTGCCCATGACGCCAGTTGGCTTTATCGTCAGTGATTATAACTTATTGTAAAAAATACTAAAGTCAATGAATGCTTATACTACCATGTGCGGGCCTAAGAATAGTACAAGAAGACGAGCAGCAGCGTTCTGTGTGCTGTTTTAACTTACTGAGCTTTATCAACAACCCATAGTAACCTAAGACAATAGGCTTCTAATAGGGAGACATGCTTTATAAATAATAATAGTACCTAATGTTTTCTTTCTGTAAATACCTAGGTACTTGTTATTTTATCATCTAATAGGTACTCTATTTATGGCATCCTGCATTAACAGTAACCCATATTTTGTTCTAACGATTTAATGTAAACATCCCATATCTTAAGATTAACCTGACAAATCTGTATTTAAATGAGATTCTTATCAACATAGTTGCAGATTAAACCATTGGCTCCTCATTTTCTTATCGGTCGGAATCTTCTGGGTTTTATGTTACGAGAGACTGGAATAACCTACCCATAATATTTGTTTCCATAGTCTGCATAATATTAAACTTAAGACATGGCAAAGATGTTCCACTGTTGAGCACTTCGCCCCAATAGTACCTTATTGGGAGACTAACCGGTTCATTCAATCATTCACCGCCATTCATTCGAATGCATTCATTCTCTTGTCTGTCCGTTCGTTCAGTCAGCCGCGACGCTTCGTGAGTGGAACGCGTATCGTTCTATTATCTTTTAAAATTTAAAACTTAGGTAGTAAAAAGAACAGTCGGGAATAGACAGAACAGTTTGTGTTTGTGATTTATTGTTAACGCGCATTGTTGCTGCGGACATAAGTTGTGAGAATACATCGTGGCCTTTCTGGTAAGTTATAAGATATTAACTGTACTTTGTCAGAGCTGTATTCGCGGAAAAAAAGGCTCTCTATCCCTTCTAACTTCTAGCCCTAAACTCGAACAATTGTACCTACCTGAATATTCTATCTGAATTAAACTAGATACACTATGGTTAGGTACTTAAATCGATTTCCTTTCTACGTGTAAGATATTCTGGGAGACCTATTTTATTACCTAGGTACCCAAAGCCTAGATACGGTTGAAAGCTTAGTTTGTTGAACTTTATAGTCTAGCTAGACTTTAGAATTTAGCGAAATTTCTTGGAACTGGAACTTTTTTTCAAACCAGATTAGAGCGGTTCCTGAAATTAAACAAACAAACAATCTCTATAACAGCTTGTAATCCAAAACCTTATTTTATCTTTTAACTATTTTTTAACTAAGGTCAAGTGCGGATTGGTGAATGTTACCATGTCTTTCAAACTTTTCAATGTTCACAGAACATGCCGGTTATCTCACGATATTTGCCTTCAACGATACAAGTGTTTTGAAAGTGCACATACATTTTTAATTAATTATCCAGAAGTGCGAGACGGTGTTTGAATCCATGACCTTCGGAATCAAAGTCGAGTATGTTCCCACCGAGCCAACACGGCTCACGGCATTTTGATGTAGAAACACATATATAGACGTTCATGTATCAACCTTATTTCCTACCAAAAAAGTAGCTAATTTCATATTCATGTTTGCTGTGAAATTTTCGTCAGGCGTTCCTTTCCTTAGCTCGGAATGACGACCTCTGTGGCGCAACGGACGAAGGTCCAACTTACAGCAAATAAAGTTTTCTGTTATAGTCTGCCATGATGACCTGCCCGCACTAAGCTATCGAGCAAATGGCCGTATCAGAACGATTTATGTGAAAATAGCACATAGGGTCGGCTATCGTGGTTCTACACCGATATCGGATCGGATAGTGTGAAAATGCTAATATTTGTACTATTTGGAAGCATTTGTTTCGGGTGTTCTGAGCGATGATCTTTTACAATCGATATCAGCTAATATTATAAAGTTAAAGAGTTTATTTTCAATTTAACCGCTGCGATGTTGGACCGATTAAAAAAATTCAGTGTTGGATAGTACATTTATCGAGAAAGGCAATTTCCATTTGCGCGAATTAACACTTTTCACCAAAGATGTTACCATTACTGTGTAGCAATCGCTACAAGTTTCTTCATTATTTAAGCCAAAGACAACAAATATACATACAAATATCTTTTAAAATCATGAACTGGTTTAAAAGGCAAATTATCAAAACAGAATTAACCGACTTTGAGCGGGATATTCAAGAGTTTATATTATTTTAATATTTCGTTTGCCATTACTTTGTTACTGTTTTGCTCCAGAATTCTGAATAACACTGTATCTACAGTCGACGGACTTTCTCGTGGCACAATAAAGTAAAAGTACTTCACCTACGTAAGTTCAATATATTTCAAGATTCAGGTATTTCCAATGCGAATTCAACACATCTTAGATTTAGGTACTGACACAGATTAATAACCACCAGATACCTCATAACAGGCGACGACCGCGCGCCAAACATATGGTTAAACCAACCATATCTAAAGCCCCGCCTCGAAACACGGCTTTAGTTGCGACCAAGTGTCAGACCCGTGAACTTCATATACGTTTCTATAGTCTAACGCAAGTGAAGAGGTCAGCTTATAATGGCTACTCGTACGAAGGACGTTCACTTGTCTCTTTTCCGCATTGCGCTTATTGCATTCGTTGTCCTTCTCGGCGAAAGCACGTGTAACGTTAGTGTTGTAAATTCTAATCGATATCGTTAAAAATGATAGACGACGTATATAAGCGGGTCTCTCGGTATTATTGTATGTAAAAATAAATAAGTTATCAATAAACCGTTTAAATATGTTTATAGAGTACTTACTCAGTAATATGAATTATTAGTGATACATTTTTCTAATATTATTTTTTAATTTTTAAGTTCTACAGATTTGTGTATTCCAAAAATAAATACATATCTGCCTATCTACATGATGCTATTTTAATTTTAATATGAAATTTTAAAACGAATCATCGAAATTAATTATCGACAAATTCATTCAATGTTCCCAACCCGCGACCTAAGTGCGACCTTGAAATAGCCAATCACAACGCCTTTATTCCAGTCCCCGCAACCCGCGCCTTCCTCCAATTTCGGTGCGTTTTAATCGGAACAAAAGTATTCATATGGGGCATCTAGTGGTTATTAATCTGTGGGTACTGATTAACTTTTGGTTTTTATAATATTAAGTAAGTATAATTGTGTCCATCTAAAATAACTGTTAGGTTCGACGTGTAAAATTCATTTTGCATTTAGTTAAGGTGTTTTTATATTATTAGTTAACTGTAAATAAATATGTGGAATATGAGTTACAAAGTAATTTTATTTTTATACGACCTTACTAGGTTAATTAAAACTAATAGTAAAAGGGGACAAGAACTAAGTAAAAGTGCCAATATATTGACCGAGAACTGCATTTCGTGGGAAAATAATTTTAATTTCGCCCGAAACTCGTTCAATACATTCAATTAATTTATGCCGATCGTCAAGATAACGTCTTCCCATATTTATGTCACGAAATTAGCTGACCCGCCCGTGTCTTGGCTCGCCTTATTTCATTTTTGCATACATTAATTTATTTTATAATCATTTTATAGCTCATTTTATCGCAGTACTTATGGATCGAAAATAAATACAAAACCATGGCGTCCGTTTCTTAAATATGTAGAAAAAAATCATACCTTAAATTCTTTCCTTAGCATTCTTATCAATTTACTTTTCTAACATAAGCAGTTTTGGGTGGACAATGATAAGCCAATCAATGTCAGATTGAGCTCACTTATAATACAGAATAGATAATTCATTTTGTCCTTAATTCCGACGAAAAGAGTTCAATTTAAGATTAACTAAACCTGTATATTTAGGTCAGATCTAAGCTTGACGCTTGAATCGGTGAAAGTAACTACAATAGGGTTGATTTTATCGTTTGACAGTTCTATTTGTCACAAGTCTATATGGAGGGTAGAGGTATGGATATATCTCTGAAAAATATCCGTTGAAAAGTGTTATTGGTGCTAAGAGTGTGCACTCTAAAACATGTTAGAAGTATCGTATGTATATTACAGAAAAAAAAAAGTGGCCAAGTGCGAGTCGGACTCGCCCATGTAGGCTTCCGCAGCAATTGTTTATATGAAATAGTTTATGACGTATTATAAAAAAACTACTGAATAGATTTCGTTCAAACCAATTTTCGTTTTATGGTTATGTACAATATATATTTTTTCTAGATTTATCATTCTCTTAGTTTAGAAATTAGAGGGGGGGGGGGACACTCTGTTTTCCACTTTGGAAGAGTCTCACGTCCAAACTATTAAGTTTAGAATTAAATGGTGTTAGAAACATTATTATGATTTTTGAAGACCTATTCATAGATATCCCACACGTATGGGTTTGATTAAAAAAAAGTTTTTAAGTTTCAGTCCTATGTATGGGGACCCCCAAATTTAATTAATTTTTTTTCAATTTTTTTATGAAATCTTAGTGCGGTTAACGGAATACATCTACTTACTAAATTTTAGCTTTATAGCTTTTATAGTTTCGGAGAAAAACGGCTGTGACATACGGACGGACGGACGGACGGACGGACGGACGGACGGACGGACGGACGGACGGACGGACATGACGAATCTATAAGGGTTCCGTTTTTGCCATTTGGCTACGGAACCCTAAAAATCGTCTAATTAGTTTCAGTAGGTACCGTATATTGAGCCTATAAACACAAAAACTTTGTAAACAAACTTACTCCAGGACCGACCCTTACAGATTTATTATTAGTATATTAGAAGATACCAGATAGTTTTCCTTTTGTCTACCCTCCCTAATCTATGTTCAAGGGCTGTGTGGGTTTGAATTGAACTAAATTGATAATTAATGTCTAGAGTTAGATAGATTCGTTCTATAGTGGAATAGATGCAATGAAATTAAATAGTTTGATGCCTTTGATCAGATCTAGAAATCACTACTTATATAAACGATCATCGAGATCACCATGACAAATAATATGACGTTCCACTACTGGGCTAAGGTGTCTTTAACAGAACCTATCATAGATCTTGGCGATTTGGTATAATAATCTCGCTTATTAGGCGTCTTCTATCTACAACCATACGTTAATCGTCACCTACGGTATAATATATTATTGTGCTATTCTTAAGTCGGCACCAAACGTAATCTAGGTAGTTATAGATAATAAACAAATTGTTTGGTATTTATTATTGACACGTAAAAATGCCCCTTAGTTAAATTTTACTACAAATCAAAGTACCAATAATAACATGTAATTTCCATACAAAATATGTATATTATTAGCTTTCACTTCTATCAATCTTCTAAAGTCTACGCATACAGTAGCCATATCAAATGTATGCCACCATTACTCAACAGAAATTGAAATCTAATCTTGTGGAATTAAGTTTGTTTTTCTTTGACTAAAATGAACATGTAAGAAAATCTATTGGCAAAAGAATGCGATTTTTTGTGTTTTTTGCTGATAATGTACGCGGTGTTGGCTTTGTGGGAGGATACTCGACTTTCATTCTGAAGGTCTTTGGGGAGAACCGCGCCGCGCACTTTTGCACGCCAGAAGTTGCGGGTTCGATTCTCGCCTCGCTACAAAAATTTGTATGATCTATTTTGTTCCGAGTGTCTGTGTGTTATTATTATTATATTTTATATAATGTATAGTAAACAATAAAATATTTAAATATAAATAGCACCCGTAACACAAGCTTCGAGCTGACCACGAGGCTAGATGTTGCTGTCTGAATTGTCCCGCAATATTTAATGTCCATCATTGGACCCGACATTCTTAAGCTAAATGATGAGTGTTAAGTAAGCCAAGCCTAAAAAGCAAATGTAGTGAAACCTCTGTTGCATCACTAATAGCCTAATTAGCACTATATGCTTCAATTCACGTGAAAAAACGCAAGCTAAGCTGTCGGGGTTCGGCTAGTATTAACATAAATCGGTGAATGTAGTACTGGCACTACTGGTGTTGCCAGTTTTCTCTATAGCTTAAATTTATCACGAAACCGTTTATTTGTCGACTTAAAACATCGTAAATTACATCAAATACGGCCCAGCCTTGCCTTTACTGTAGATGACAAGCAACACCAATACTTTACGCTAAGGAGTTATTTTATGACCATAAAGAGGTAAATATCAACAAATCACACAAGAAAATCATAAAAATACCTTAAAATGTACCATTTTATTACTTATAAAATGCGTATCACCCACTACTTGCGCGATCACAACTTATTATGCGTCACTACTTTATCGAACTCGTAAATATTTTTGCTTTGTATATGTTTTGGAAGTTCTGAAAATTAAATATTTTCTCCTACAAGACAGCTTTAAGTAGATCGGGTCGATCAAAATCCTGTTAGCCGAATAAGTAATCAACTTTGATATTATATGTATATCTTAGGCTTTTCTAATTCATTTTTTACTTCTAATCGAGTTTTTTTTATTTATGGATAATATGTGAAATAATAGATAAGTATTTAATTTTACTTTAATACTGAAGTTGCAAAGTGTGTAGTTATTGTTTGTAAGGATTTTTGTATGAAAAATCCAGCGCAGGTGCAATTTCCTAATGATTTCCAGTTGTAATTAGCCAAACCTATTGAATCAGAGAGTCGTCACGATGCTCGTAAACAAGGATTGCTATCTAGCGATCTAGTTCTCACAGTGACCCGGAAAGGGTGGGCGTGTTTGTTCCTGGACAACAATCACGACAAACTGGGTGATAATAGGTGAGCTCGGTATTGTGTGGGCGAATGCCGGGGTGTTCTTTACCAGACTTTTTATGTTTTTCGCGCGTATCTTGTATCTTTTTACACACAATATACGCGCGACTTCAAAATGGAGAAGGCTTGCTAATTAGACCGTAGACTATGCTTTTTATGTTTACGTTTACGTAAACGCGTTTTTACGCAGGAGGTTGTGTTGTGTTCGATTCTCGCCTCGGAACAAAAACTTTTATTTTGTAGTAAGTGTCTGGGTGTTTTATAAGTAAGTATAATAAAAAAAAATAGATCTATTCATGTATATTATATTTAGTTTCAAAAATCTAGCACCCGCATAGTTACGAGCTTACCACGGGGCTAGATGTTGCTGTGTGAATTGTCCAGCAATATTTTTTATTATATTTTATTTAAAGACTTCTGGAATTATTCGTAATTTAAAAAGTTAATCTCTATTTATTTTATTCTTGAGTCAAAATATCTTCACAAACTAAACGGCCATCATTTTGTAAGTGAAATGACCTATGCTAGCTCATCATGATAGCCATCAGTCACATTCCTGTGAGCCTGGTCTAAATCCACAGCTGATTAATACGTATTTTTAACCCGTTCACTGGCAGGCGGCCCAGTAGTTGCATCGGCACACGCATTCTCTCTCTCCTTACAGGGCTATCAGCTGATTTGTATAGGCACCACAAATAGAGATCAAATCAGTGCCTCTATTCCCATCACTCATCATTCAGTGATGACTTACGGATCCGCAATGTGGTTTACTGTGTGCTTTATTTACAAGAATAGATTCAGGGATTCAGAGTCGCTCAAAGGGCTATGGAGAGGGCTATGCTAGGTGTTACTCTACGGGATCGAATAAGAAATGAGGATACCCGGAGGAGAACGCGGTCAACGACATAGCGGATTAGCTATTTGAAGTGGCGAAAAGTTCTCGAGATTAGACAATACACACTGATTATAGACTTTTGTCTTGAGGCACTGATGTATGTACTATCTTGCTACAAACGAGGAATGCAGCCACCTGTATAAAGCTGTCATAATTCACGTGACATTTGCTTATTCTCGTGGAATCAGAATAAGTCGTCGAGTGAGCGAGCCGTGAGAGGTGATAGCAAGGTCAGTCGGTTTGCCTACCTGCTGCCAGTTCGAGGGTTCTGATGTGGCGCATGTAAATCTTAAATGTAATCTTTACTTATTTATAAAGCTGAAGAGTTTGTTTGAATGCGCTTGTCTCAGGAACGGCTGGTCCGATTTGAAAAGTTCTTGATACACAATCATCAAAACATTTCAAATTTATAATATCAGTATAGATTTACTGTGTTTTTAAGTTATTTAATTCTCGGCAAGTAGTTTATTAATATCTAAAAATCTTGCATCATCATTATCATTTTAGCCGTCAGACGTCCACTACTTCGACCGAAAAATGTCCAGTTGTTTTATAGTGTACAAGCTGTATTCAGCTTCCACTCACTGTGATAAAGAAACCTTGTTAACTATGTATCAGAAACTTAAAGATCTTATTGTGCCATTTCAACATCTCAGCACTGTACTCACGATCTTATTTAGATCAGTTATGTAGTAAATACGCCCACATTATATACAATCGTAATAAGTTCTTTGTTGTTCGTATTGTGTCGTGTTTCCTAGTAAAAAAGCTTTTATACTTTACAAGTTGCCACTTTATATGACAAACCTTTTTATCCTTGAAGGGCACATTTTTCTACTTATCCTTTTGTTTCAGTTGCTGGGTACTTCATTGTATAATAAATAAATTGTGAATGTATATCCTGTTTCGTCATTAAACACACAAAAACACACAATTTCCTTCCGTGGGAGTCGTCAAAGCGATGGTCTGTAGGTACTTATATAAAAAAGAGTTTGTTTTGAACGTTCCAATCTCAGAATCTGGTGGACTGATTTGAAAAATATTTCAGTGTTGGATAAAAATGTTTTACAAGTTCACGTTATTTAGGTTATTTAGTTTGCATATAATATTTAGTTAAGCTTTTAATTTAATTTAATTTTTATACTTACCATAAGTATAAAATTGTTGTTAGGGAAGGAAAAAAATGTCGTCATTAAACGAACAATGGACAGAAACACTACGTGACAAACACCACTACTACAAACCACACGTAGGTACAGTCAGCAAACAAAAGAGTCCTTACATCCTTCAACAAAGGACCAGACTAAACAGCTGTTGAACACGTCAAGAAGAACACAAGCAAAAATCAACTTAAACACGAAGAAATAAATCAACTTTTTACGTGATAGTAGCTGATTCAGGTGTTAAAATGAAGGTTTTTTGTTTTGAGCTTTATTTCTACGTAGAAAATGCTAGAATTGTTTGGTACAAGAAGTACAGTTTATATAAAATTTTAATTCTGAAATAAGGGTTGTTCTTTTAAGGTATGTTTAGGGAACTGTCAGCAACAAGTAGATATTAGTCTGGAATTCGGAATGGTGTTATCATAAAAGTTTTAAAATTGGAATATACAAAAGCATTTGATCATATCCTATGCCGACCACACGGCCGACATAGGGGGCTATCATTAATCCAGCAATTTTTCACACCTAACCTCACATGTTCAACGATTTTACAATCCAGTTCTGTCAATAATTCACACTATCAAAAACAACTCAAAAAAACCGCACCCGTTTTACAATCACCACAAACTTGGCAAGTTTTTACAACTACGGTCATAAAAAGCGTAAAACAAACAAATATAAACCCCGTTAAAGGATTTGAGACCGGAAACTGGTAAGCAAGGCAAAATAAGCTCTATTTAGTGATGCGGTAAAGCTAATTTAGTGTAGCCGGTGCCTTGTGGCATTGACCTTATCAGTGTAACCTGATATGAGATTAGACGCAAGCCTATTAGCGAGGCTTCATAATTTGACGAATAGAGCCTTTGGTTTTCCGTTTTCTATTTAGTGTAGAATTATTATTATTATTAATTAGCTGTAGGTACTGTCCAACTGCTGGGCAAAGGCCTCAAATGGGGCAAACGTGAAGTGCGAGTCGGACTCGCCCATGTAGGCTTCCGCAGCAATTATTTATATGAAATAGTTTATGACGAATTAAAAAAAGCTACTTGCTAGATCTCGTACATTATATATTTTTAAAGCTAATAACAAATTAAGTTTTTTATAGCAGATGTAATTTCGTGTACCTATTTACTAAAGTGTGAAACTTTTTACCGCAAGTTTTTACAAGACAGGAGTACCAATTTCACGTTTTACAACCTGTTTTTGTTGGACTTATTGATAAGGGGCGATTTAGAGAATAAATTACGTTTCGACAACTTAGCTGATGCACACTTCTTTGGTCGTATTTTCTAAATAATCTAGCTGATCCCGTAAGAAAATAGTTCAATACAATTTAGGCCTCTGAAGGCCTTTATCTAAACATAAGCATAAATACGTAAAATATACGTAAATACGTTCCCACTCTTAACGAGCGAGATTAACCCTTAATTCAGAGTGAGATACGCTGCGGGGTTTGAACCCACGTCCTGTCGAATGAAAGTCTAGTGTGCTACAAGTTAGCCAACACTTAATTCTGTAGATAGCATAGTGATAGCATGTAAATAACTTTTCGCGTTCTCTTATAAAATCGTGTTTACTATGATAGAACGGATGTTGCAAATGCAGAATACGCCGGAAGAATTACCTTGATGAGGCGTCCAACTTATTTGTTGTAAATTGTGTGTTTCTCACATTAAGTTTTATTGTGCAGTAGAGTAGACTATTACGTAATCCATTGTCTTGTCTTTGAGAAAGTTATTTGTTTATATTCAATTTTTTCTTTTTTTTAAATTATCCTCTTATCCGTGCTCATGTAGATAGATAGATAGATAGATTAACACTTTATTGTACCTTCTTAATTAAAATAAAAACAGAGTTTCAAGAAAACTTATTACTAAATTAAACGTACAAGGGGCGGCCTTATCGCTGAGAGCGATCTCTTCCAGGCAACCTTAGTGGAGATGTAGTATTTTAGTAAATGTTTCTACTTAGTAGATAAGTTTGATGTGGTCGAAACTAAGAAAGGGTACAAACAAGCCTGGCCTCGGAACTAGCTCCGACCATGATTACTTTTTAATTCGTGGGAACATAATGTGAATGCTGGTAATGTGAAAATGTGGAAAAAAATTACTAAAATTGACATGTCGATTGTATGTTGGGTTTAAAGAGTAGGTGAGATTTCAGTTTGTTTGAAGTAATAACTTACGTATTTTGAATTTTAATAAGTATATAATTAACTAGCGAGATTTTAGGAAAAAGTACTTTTTTGATGAAATCAATTGGAAAATTATCTTTGATATCTCTGTATATTTATGTTAATTCGTTTAGCATTTTATACATATACTGTGATTTAAGGGCTTATCCCTTAAATCACAGTATAAAATACTTGCCATATCTATAATTAAATCTATCAGAGCTAGCGAATAATCATGAAGAGCCGTGTTTCTGTTATTACTTCCGGAGATATGCATTTCTAATAAATTTGAGTGGTAATTTGTAATCTGTTCTTTCCCTTGTAGGTAGATATGTGGCCAAAAAAATAAACCTACTCTCGGCTTTGTATGATAGCACCCCTGAGTTTACCCGTGCTCGCTCATATGTGCTTAATTTATAAGAATGATACTTTTAAAACAGTTTCTCCACATCCTGTGACTAATTTAGTCAATCTTCATATAAAAATAAATAAATATACTTACATTTTACGTACTGACCGCTCACTGTTATTTCAATACATCCGCTAATTAATTTACCTTTCGTCACGTTAACGTAGTATTTGGATTACTTGAACAAGGTCAGAATTACTCAATCGACCTTGACCGGCGTTTACGGTCAAGCTGTGTTTGGCAGATTGACAACTTGAATCCCGGGTTCCTAGATGTCTGTTGTTGAGTCATCACTGAAATTATCTCATTCACGATGTTTTTGTTATCTTCAGTCATCATAACAAGCATTACGTCTTACATTAGTCTATGGTCTTACTGGCCACGGGTATACAACACAATATGTGCGAGCGATGCTTGTAATAACTGGGAGGATCTAGACTTTTAGTAAATTCAGGGGAATCATCGTGTTAATAAAGTCAATGGGCTTCTACAAACTTCAAACCGAATCACTTAATCGTAAGTTCTCAACAAACATTAAAAAATAGATTTGAAAATCTCCTCCATTTTTGAAGTTGGTTAATAGGTTTACTCGCCGTATACCTGTTCTAATTGTACGCCCTAGTAAAGTTTACATAAATATTTCAAGGAAATAGTTGCAACATACTTTATGGCGATTAAACAACAGAGCACGGATATTTTATCACTGACAAATTGGACGCAGCATTGTTCCACAATTGGCGCGACGAATTAAATCGAGAATGCCCTTTGCTTGTTATTCTAGTAACCGGTGATTGACAGAAACTGGATATTGAGGTCAACGATTGGAATTAAATTTACAATACATGTTTTCCAATAAGGTTTTTTGAAACATAATATAGGTAGTTGTTAGATAACGTAAAAAATGCAAGCGAAGCTGTCCACATAGTCGGCTAGTAGCTTTAAAAGATTTAAAGCTTTACATAAAACCTTTTTGTAAAGATATAAAAATATTGTATCAATGGCATCATTTGCACAATACCTGCGTTCTTCAACTGTTATTTTTTCTTCCCACACACTGATTTAATTCCTGCTTGTGCCAAGTTCGGGAAGGTGACACGGGTCCATAACTGTCTGGTAACGGGTTCAATGCCGGCTCCTGACCTTGGCGTCGACAATCAGGATATATGGGAGGTATTTTCGGTATTGGCGACTTTCCGGTGATCAATTGAGAATTTGGGGGTAAAAGTAAACTTCTTTTTGTGTTTATGCCTTATTGTGTTATGCTATGCTTTGTTCATCTGTAACTAGAATAACATGCATTTATAAAATTCTAAAATACAATTTCAATGTTAATTCTGTAGATATTTCTAAATAATTAAATAAACTGGGATGAAAGTTCATGATCTTAATTATTCTACATACTAGGCGCCATCCATGAAGGCGGTAGTATTCTCTTTCCAATCGCATGGTCGTCTCACGTAAGTAGGTTTGGGGAGATTTGGTATAATCACAACTCTGTTGATTATACCACCAGGCGTGTTGATGATTTCAGTAGGTACAGTACACAACTTTTACCGGTGCCAGTGAATCCTAGCTAACACCTATCCATCATTTACCGTTCGGGCTACAGTAAAATATACATGTCTTGCTCAGTTTGACGACACCCTAGGCACGAGATGGGGTGGTACTATACTTAATCCGGCACCACACAGCCGTAGACAAGACCCGTCCATTCCCCGCGATCGCCACCGCGGCATGCTAATGAACCGATACACTTTCTTGGCAGATATGATTTCTCTGTGCTCTGTGGTTTCTCTTGACCGTTGTTATCCGACCGAGAACATTGAGGGTTTCATCGAGTCTTAATGAAAACCACATTATGTTCTAATTACACTTTATTACTTGTTACTTACTTGTTATTACTCTTGGGTGCCAATATTAACATTTCGAGAAACTCAAAAAACAACATAAAATGTTAATCCCGTGTTACATCATAATGCTTCCAATATTAGTTTCATTTTAGCATTTATAATTTTATGTGTATACACTGATTAATACAACCTATTAGCACAAACAAAAATTTCCTGCAGTAATAATTTCCATTTTCCAATAAACGTATTATAAATTAGTATAATATCCTCTGAACTTGAACCGTCAAAAAGCAATCAAAAATCTAGCATTCTGATTGGGTCCATCTGATCTAGACTGGACGGATGTGAGAATTCATTTACATTATTTACCGTTTGAAGTCGCGTTAGTGTTGACAGGTTGTTAGCTCCCACGGTACTGACTTTTATTAGCTAATAACATCATCATTATCAATTTTAGGACTCAATTTAATCCAAAGAAAGAACCCACTCTGGATAATACCGCGGAAATCGAACTCGCTGTAGGTATGTTGTGTCTCAGTAGCCTTTTACCGCTGCGCCACTGAGGCCGCTAAGTTGCCGAAGCAGATTTACACATTTAACACATTCACCGCTCGATCTCGCCCAACACGCTGTAGATACTTTGTTTTAGGTGGTATTTTATTTCCTATCTACGATTACGCTGATGTTTGATATCTTGACATAATCTTGACTTGGCTTTTGCAGCGCATCCACCATGTTTGCGGAATCCAGGGTGGATGGGTTTCATGCTGGTATCCGCAAAAACACTGCATCTCTTCTACGCAGAGTGCGTTGCAGTACCAACAGCATCTTGCAGGTCATAGCTGACAAGTATGACTCGCCAGTCATACGCTCATTAATTTGTACCTCAATTGGTGTTAGTGTTTAAATTGTCTCATTTGTATCTTACTCTTGTGTTTTCGTATGTAACTATGTGGATCTGAGTTGTCTTAATAAAAATGTTTTTTTTTTTTTTTTATAACCGAGGAACAACTTAATAATCTGGAGCGACTGCAGAAACGTAACGAGTAAGTTCTAGTCGAATAAAACTTCGTGAGATTACTCCTATTTTTCTCTTCACTTTGGCTCTCAAAAAATCTTAGCTCTACATTGTATTAGCAATTTTAAGCTCTAAGTTTAATAGCAATTTATTTTTAAAATTTATGCTTTATTGCCTGTGACTTTACGACTATTGGACGATTTAAGTAATTATTTTTATTAAAAAGCTTATGCTGTGCGTTTGGTTCTATTATAATTTGATTCAGCTCTGACAATAGCATCAATGAGAAAAACATTACAAATCAAACTACGAGTATAAACTACATACATATTTATAAGTCAGATTTTCTTAAAATGATTATCTAATTTAACAGCAACGCGAAAACAAAGAAAGTAATCTTATAAGGCTGTAAGTACGAGTAAAATGATTTGTCGTGTCTTCGATCACAAATGTCGTGTCCCCTTATCAATGCGCAGCCGAGATGTCACGGCTCGGCCCAGATCGGATTTAGGTGATTAATTGGTTTTTTCTTGTCGATCGTGACTGGGCCTGAAAGTAACGAGTTTGACATTAGTGTTGAGAGGCTTATATGGATTTCTGATGCTATGTGGGTTAAGCTAAGTGGATATGTGGGTTAAGACCTGCTGCGATCAAATTGGATTTATTGGTAATCTACACCGGCCCGCAATTGGCTAGCGTGAATTAAGTCCTAATCTCTCTCGTCAAGAGAGAAGTCCCTGTGTCCCAGCAGTGGGATGGGAACGTAAATAGGGTTGTTTATGCTTAAACTTATTTAGAAGTCTCAGTAGTGTTGGATACACAGCAACAAACAGCTCTCTTCGCTTCGAAATTGACCAAATTTTAGTGAGTTTATTCGTGAAAAGAATAAAAAATAGGAACGAAATAAATGAGTTAATAAATATTTCATTGCAGTAATCGATATAATAGCTAACGGGGGCTTTGGGCCAGTCGTGTCGGCGATTCGGCACGCATATTGACCTATTCATGACGCGTGCGCAGTTTTTATCCAACTTTGTAGATATTGCAGTATAGCAACTGTGGGACTGGAAGTCTCCGGGCAAATTGTAGTTGACGGAGCGAACGAAGTCACAGCTTCAAGATTATTTCCATGCTTCATTTTAACTGTACAATCTAATTAATTACAATTATTTGATAGAATAGCAATTGACATAGATGAGTTAAAATTGATTAAATTAGTTGTAATTTTTTTGACGTAACAAAAAAACAAACAAATTATTCAGCTTTTTAATATTTTGTTACTGTGGCTTTATGATCGGTTATACAGGGTGTCCCAAAGTTATGGGCCATGGAGGGGAAGTACCTTAAATATCGTAGATAGTGTGTTTTGCTCAAAGAAGACTTCATTTTATTTTTAAAAGTAAGTAATTCTGCATTCATAGATTTTCTAAAAATTACTTGTTTTGTCTGGGAATCGAATCGACTCACATGTGGAAAAAAAAATTACTCTACTTTTATGATACCAATCGAAAGAATAACTAAAAAATAATAACTCTGCTTAAGTAACATAGTATGTTAAAAGAAAGGAACAACGTGAAATAAATTATTTTAATCAAATAAAAAACATGAAATATTTTTTTTTTGTAAATTAATTAATTAAATGCTCAAAATGTGATCCCTCTTGTCTTAAGCATCTTCGCCAATCTTCTTGTGACCCGGCTGCCTGTTGATTTTCTAATCATTTTATGGTGAACACTCAATGTGATATGGCACAATTCTGTTTGCAACTCGATCATTTGACCTTGACTCAATTATTTTATGTTGTTTCTTTCTTTTAAAATACTATGTTAGTTAAGCAAAGTTATTATTTCTTAGCTATTCTTTCGATTGATATAAAAAAAGTAGAGTACCTAATTTTTTTTCCACATGTAAGTCGGTTCGATTCCCAGACAAAGCAAGTAATTTTTAGAAAATCTATGAATGCAGAATTACTTACTTTTAAAAATAAAATGAAGTCTTCTTTGAGCAAAATTCACTATCTACGATATTTAAGGTACTTCCCCTCCATGGCCCATAACTTTGGGACACCCTGTATAGTCAATTATACAATTCATTCGCAAAAGGAGCAAACTAGTAAATTGGCTACTGCTTTTTCTTACAAACGTGAGGGAGCGATTGTATTGTAAGTGTCCATTCTATTTTTAGATATTTTTATAGGATTTTTTGACATTTTCTTCCATACTTTACTATCATCTATTGCTTTTTCTGAATCAATGCCAGATGCCCAACACAGATGCATACATATCATGAATTATATCTCATTTTCCATTTACACTTACCTATCCTAACATGGTCGACTCTCATCTGCATTTCACCATTTATAATTTCACTGCGTGTTTTAAATGGTCACTGAATAATGTGCAATCAACTAACATTGCACAAACTAATGGGTTTTATAACGAACTCATGTTATTGGAGAAACGCTTGACATTTGTCAAAATAATGTTGTCATTACGTCAGTGAAGTGACGTTTGCATGAAAATATTCCTCGTTTGAACTAAATATTTATGCATTTGTGCTTGTAATTGAATTAAATCTGTCGTAATTATTTATTTTGTGATATTTATGTTTTCTGGATGATATATTTTCGCATTTATCAAAATGTTAATGGTTTACAGGTCATTTCTTACCAGAAATGTTGTTTTTATATTTGGATCTTTAATGGATGAATCCACGGGAAGAGATAGGTTTTGTATTGTTCCGACACCACAGTAACAACACTAACAACTAAACTTACAGTTAAATTTAAATATTCATCATAATTTTATATTTTCTTTATGGTTATGAGTCAAAAAGTTAAATGAAAAGCAACAGGCAATTGTTTCGTGCAGTTCTTAGAATTTAGGAAATAAGCACGTCATTTATAATTTCAGCGGCTGATTATCAACCGAAATTTCCTTAAAACCTTGCTCGTATGTAATGTCGAGAATTCGTGTCTAGAAAAATTCCCACGCCCAGCGTTTCTCAATCCCATAACACAAGAATCCGGCCGTCCCTTAGCATATTCTAAACATGGCCATACGCGTATATGGTAGGAATACCACATCTGACCTCTCATTTTTTCTCTCACTCTCACTCGCCGCCCAGTGGCTTACTTCCACCTTTTCTATTTTTTGTCACATCTGTCAGTCGTAATTGGCTTAATACTTTGTGGGTTAGTCTCCCGGACTTGTGATTATCTATCTTATACAATTATCCAACGGTTAATGTGCCTACAAACATGTCTCACATATTCATAGTTTTGCCTTAGTGGTGTAGCGGGCAAATCTGTGTGGTGCTTGCCTAAGTGTAGTACATCATATCTCTAAGTCTCTCTATCTGAAAAATATGAGGGATTTAAAGACCAGAAGACGAGCAACAGCTTACAAAACAAACAAACAAAATTACCCCATTAAAATCATTTAGATCGCGGGCAAGACTGCGGGCAGAAAGCTAGTCTACAAAGCCTTACTTTACTTATGCTATTCACTTTTTACTTTGCAAATTCACTTTTGTGTATAAACAAACGTTTCTTAGTAAATTATCTTCCAATTGACTTTCATCTGTACTGCTTCCGACGAACCCATTATTTTGCTATTATATTCGTATTTGCAGTCATCATGGCGGAGCTTCCTGTAGACCTACATAACTAGTTCATTCGACTTATACACCGATCTATACTAATATGTCTGCGGGTTCGATGCCCGCCTCGGGACAAAAATTTGTACGATTTGCAAATATTTGTTTCCGAGTGTCAGGGTATATGTATCATAAAACAAATCTATCATGTATGTATATTATTATGTATTAGGCACCTATATCAGAAATCTAAGACATGTAATACAAGCTTCGAGCTTACCACCGGGCTAAATGTTCCTGTGTGAATTGTCCAGCAATATTTAATTATTTATTTATTCACCATCTGCTAGCATCAGCCTCACTTGAACGGTGCTGTCATGCATAGATTCATTGAGGACTGTTGAATCTCATCTGCATATCGCGACGGTCACACCTGTCTGTCACGAGTCGCGTGCGGCCGCTAGTCACGTCGCTTTCTACGCTGATACTCCAATGTCAACATGAATTAGAGTATGCGATACGATTTGTATTGTACCTTAGATCTTATATTTGAACATGAAACGGGTAAAATACCATGATTTAAATGTTTTTGAGTTTTCCGATATTTCGACATAGGTACATAGTTGCAAGCGCCATGTTCACGGACAGACGGTCGAGTCTGTTACCCGTTTCATGTTCAAATATAGTTAAGAACCATGATAGTTTAAAAAGTTTTACCTTAGATCTTGTTTAGTCTTTCAGCGAGAGAGCTTTTTAACGAATGATTAAAAATATTGAAATGCATTCCTAAGTATTTGTTCACAGCAGCGTTCTTAAACTACGTGGCCCACAAACGAAAACGCACCGCAACATTTGTTCAAATATCTGCGAATGCTTATTAATTTAGTCAAGCGTGAATAAAAATCTTGGATCGTGTCGGCCCAATGAAGAGAATCTCTCACTTCTCAATCGCATCGTAACCTTCTTTACGATTTATAGCGTTCATTTGTGATGTTTATTCGTGTCGCCTCGATCTGATTTCGTCTGATTTATTCCCTCAACTCATTACTCATCATTAGTGTCAATATGTGATTTTTATTTGCTCAATTTGATAATTTTTGTTATAGGTTTTGGACTTGCTTTGCATCTTATCAATGGTAAGTTTAGAATTACTACTCGGATTTACTAAACCTAAGCTATTGCTGTGATATTGTGTACTATTATGGGAACGTGAAACCGGTACGCGTTCAAACAAAGAAATAAACGTTTAAACTAACTCTTCAGCTTTATAAAAATAGTTATAAGTATATAAATGAATAGAGGTGCGAATGTAAGACGTACACTGCTGGACATAGTTGTTTCACATCAGTTGTTTCACAGCGGGCACTGGGCGCACCGTTACCCGCGGGTATCTGTGTCGCCACAGTGTGCCAGCCGTCCGAGCGGCAAGCGATAGAGAAACAAACACATATTCCAACAACATACGCCAATGCTCTTACTTGTGCAATATTCTCTTTCCATCCCAAGGTTGCCTGGAAGAGATTGCTGTTAGTGATAAGTCATAGTCATAAATAGGCCCAATTGTGACACTAATGAAATAACACTTTTTTATGTCGAGGAACACGCCAGCGACCGTAATGACTGGGAGGCCTATGTCCAGCAGTGGACGTCCAATGGCTGAGATGATGATGTCGAGGAAAAGATCTGTTCACATACCTACCTACCATGCATGTAGGGTACTGTATGGTTATGTGGGGATGTCAAAATGACCCATTAAAATTGACCAGCAATATTTTATTACCCCAAGTGGCCGGCCTCTATGCGCATGCGATGAACCGAAACTCCGATGGACAGCGCATAAGAATAGCAATAATCCCTGTTTAAATTATATCTAGTTGAATAAACATTATCGCTCCAGCTTGTGGCATAGAGCGCGGTGTACCAGTAATCAAGGATGTTATGTGACGCGGCTTCTCGGCCGGAATGTCATCGATTATAACTAGCCGCTGCAATTATGACAGTCTGGCATTCTTTCCCTTGGAGGGCACGGTTTAGTCACCACTAGTCTAGGTCACGGGCTGTCCGTAGCGGTTAGTGCAGGTGAATTATGTTAGTTGCGGGTTAAGTACCGCCGAGCTTCTACACTGAAATAGTTGATGTCCATTCATATCTAAATCCATCACTTCCAAGTGAATGATGGGTACGAAGTCACCCCGATGATCCAAAAACAAACAAACATCGATCAAATATCAGAATATCGTTTAAACAATAATCTAGAAGGGATTGAACTCGAAACTTCCGTCGCAGGCAGAACTTAGAATGCCGCGCCACAGAGTTTTCCAAAAATATAGGTACCTCTTACATTCGCGTATCATTTCGCGGGAAAATTCATGGCATGCAAACCCGCGGGGTTGCTAGCTAGCCCTAATACAGCATTGAAGCAAAACGTCATCCATCATAGACCAACTGACCAGACCCGACCGACCACTCGTCCCTTCGAATTATGCACGGCTATTAGCGGGGCATGCAGACACTCCGCTCCAAGCATAGATGGCGACACTAGCGTAGGGTGACCACGGTGCACTCAGGCAAAAATAATACACAACAATATCGTACTGAGGTTGTCTATGATTACCTACTTATACTTCAATAACTATCTCACTCCAAACTAATTGATGATATTTATGACAGCTTTTATTATTTTCGGATTACCGCTCTATTATCGAGAAGATGTTCGAACTAAAGTCGAAACTTTATATTTCTTTAAAATGTATTAACTTCGTGATCCAATTTTGTAAGGAAAAATACAACACAACTATCATAAACATAAAATCACGTTTAAAAGAAAGGAGCTGCACCTTTCGCCTCTCCCTAGCAGATATTAATAACGTATCAATGAAACCAGTTAAATTCCGATGATCGTCTATTTTAATACGCAGAAGCGCTATTAATATTTATATTATTAATAGATTGAGCTAACCCTAGTCTTGGTCTGGAGTCTACAGAAATAGGTTTATATCTACGAGCAGGGTTTCTATCTTGTGATACGTAGGTAGCCTTTAGATAAAATCTTAATTACATATTAATAACCTCTTGCATATAGGTTTACTGATTAAGACTTCATAATCGTCATTTTAGGAATATGACGACCATTATGTTTAAAACATTATTGCTTTTAATAAAGCTAACCCAACGTAATTATTACATACTAAAAATCACAACAGCACTATTAGTTGTTGTAAGTATTTGAAAGACGAAACGCATTCGAATAAAAATGACTTTATAAATTTTTAAGGTTCCGTAGCCAAACGGAAAAACACGTTACCCATAAGGATTACAAATCTATAAAGATTCGTGATATTTGTCTGTCCGTCCACACATCATAGCCACTTTTGTCCAAAACTATAAGAGTTATACATGTGAAACTAGGTAAGGAGATGTATATTGCAAAACGCAATAAGGATTCCACATAATAAAAAAAAAGAAACAATAATTTGAGAGGTTCCCCATACTAACAATTGCGACCCTAAATGGTGTCAATACACGAAAGCGTGACTTCTTATCTTATCTCAAGCAGACACCATCGGTCTAAAACACAGCATGTTAATCAGTAGGCCTGCTCAAGCATGCTTAATTGAATGCTTAAGTATGACAATGAACTTCATACCGTTGTAACGGTCTAGTCGCATATGGACCACAATTAGATGTTAGTTTGCGAGCAGTTGCCGAATTTGACGGGGTTGGACTGATTTGTAGGCTTGAAAGTGGTGGTGATTATAATTGAGGTTATCCTCTGTAGCTTGTGGATTGACTTTAGCCGATCTACAAGATCAAAGCGGATTGTTAGTGTGTATTACCATAGACAATAAAAGTATTACTATATATAGGTAACACAATTCTAAACAGGTTTAATAAACGGTGTGGGTACGAATCCTAAAACCTATGAAAATTAAGTAAGGTATTTCACTGGTTTAGTTAAAGCATTGCAGGACGATTTAAAATCACTATTACACAACATCCCGTTCTGTTAGCTTGTATATTTGTATTTTGTTATTCCTTATGTTGAGAACAATTAAAATATTAGATTCACTGATCAATTTCATTAAAAACATTTACTTAATTAAAAACATATACTTACTTAATTAAAAATACTCAAGACTCAACTTTAAAATACGTAACCTCCTCCATGGCTATAGTTCTACCTTAATTGAGCTACGGATACTAACTCTGGGCCAGTGAGTTGCGTCTTTGTGTTCATCCCATTACGCGGAGAAGTAGGCTGCATCATTAATTCACAGTCAAACACATTGTATTGGTAATTGATACCTTACAAGATTTTCTAGGTCGCCAATTTGACACTAAATTTTCACTTGTGAACGTCGCGAATACCAACTTGAATCAGAAGAAACATTCACCTTATTACTATGGGTATTTCAGGATATAATGATTCTTGTACAGTTGCTTTTGTTTTACCTATGCTGGGATTTTATTTCCCACACTGTCACCTTTAATACCAAAAGGTTTCTAGTTGTTAGATCAAAATCTAATATCCGAATCCAGAACACTTTCGACTCGATAACTCACATGCGTCAATAAAATCATTTATGCATGAAAAATGAGATCGTCTATCTAGATCACCGAGCCGTCAAGACTTACTGAATCATGACAAATCTGGGACCGTATTTGCAATTCATTCTGTTATTTATTACGGTTTTAGTTCTCTGTTTGGGTTTAAGTTAGATGATATTGGTTTGTTCTGCTACTGAGAATAGGAGTGTATAAAGTCTTTAAACGAAGGAAACAGTTTTTCATCTCAGATTAATAATAAGCTTAAGGAACTTAGTATCAGAAAGTAAGATTCAAATGTAGGCTGCGAATTCCGTAACAAAGAAGGATCAGAAAAGTATCACATTATAACTAACAAATCATTTTAAAAACAAAGTCAAACCAATGTTGTTAAAACTGCATAGATTATTGAATTTATCTGAACAGAATAGTAATATTTTAACAACAAATGAAAAAACAAACTTGTAATAGCTTATGACTTAGACCAATAACATCTAAAACACGCATAACGTAGCGACCTTGCGCGCCGCCGCGGAGCATAAACGCCACATACTAGTTCGGCGGTTATACCCCGTTATCCGACTGTAGACTGTGATATGCCAGAATAAATCATTATTCGGACTTGGACTTTCGAATCGTATGGAGTATAAATTATAGGCCCTAAAATGGTGCCCTGAGGCACACCCACTTTTACTGGAAACAATGACTTACGAGTTACGACCGTTTATTTCGACCTTCGTTTTCTATTACAAATGTTGGTTTAGTAATGATTTGTTAGTTTAAATACCATTGCAAGCTAAATTGTTTTAGTTCTACTTGGGCTCTATACATAAGAGTTGCGTTTCTGTTTCTATTCGCGAGCGTTTCGTATCAGTTGAACTCTACGAAAGACTGGATTGTCACTATGGTGAATAAAGCTAGTTTATGTAAAGCCCATTAAATACATCTAATCTCTATCTATAAACTTAACTTTTACAATCATAATATGAATGGCTTTTTTAAACTCTAAATTACAAATTGAAACAATCAACACATTCCAGTGTCATTTAGATCTCTCCTAACATTTTGCGTAGAGAATGTTTGCATCCGTTGAATTCCATTTATATTGTTTATAATATAATAAACAATGAATACACTAACAATAGTGTTTTCCGTCGCGTGACTTTAAACTAACTATGCTCTAAGTATCAACTTTTTTTATTCCGTGTTATGAAACTCACTGTTTTATTTTAATTTTCTACTGCTGGTCTACCTTTATATTTAGGTAGATTTCCATTTATTTTAGTTCGAAACGATCTGTATTCACTGACAACCTAGTAGACTTCACTTCCCTCTTTGTTCCTTGTTTGTCCCTCTTTTGGTGGACGTTCCTTTCAAAATTCTACACGCTAATCGGAAATGGAATTCGGATATAGGTACTGCCTTTAATCTAAACCCGATTAAATATTTATTTCATCCTCGTCCTTTTTAGTAAAAAAAATAATATATAAATCCGCAGATAAACGAGCGAAGTCCCTCAAGAGATATCCCTTTCCATGTTATATTCTACTATGTAGTTGCAGTGAATGTGCAACTATTGATACCTATCGCGCAAAACTCACCGAACCGTTCTTCTATAGTTACCTAGTCATTCGGGTCATGCACCGGAAATCAATTAGGTGTTGCTGAAAGTGTAATAACTGTTAGATCGCCGCTGGGTTTTATAGCTTCAATTGCGTAATTCTTCTGATCATCCCATAAAAATTTATATGTTCTACACCGAACAGACGTAACCACACATCATAGAATAAAATTTCGCGTAAGAAGTCTTTACGGTGCCAGTAGCTGTTAGTTTAAAATATGTGTGTTTATATCTTGTATATAGTTTAACTGATTTCTATCAGTTTACGGAGATTGGAAGCGGTTAACTTAGATTATACGTTATACTTTGATGACGTAGTCCGTAACATTAATAATGGTCAATCATCTTTAATATCTTGATTCATTTTATGAATCTAGAAATATTTTATTGGTGAGATGAGAACTTAAACTGCATTTTGCTATCTTATTCTCCGTCTCCGCCCTTATCGATTTGTTATATTTATGCTTATGTATATTTAATATAGGTTAATAAATCTTGGTAGAATTTACAATTAAATAAATGTATAACAGGCAATTACTAAAACCTAACCGCTTTTATTGACATTCCTATCGGAATTCTTATCCAGAATTCCAGTTTTGTTTTCCGATTTCATATTTTAAATATTATCTTCCTTTCTAAGATATCTGCTATCGTTTTGACAGTCATATCTGTGTCCAGTTTAATTCATTTGCAGTTCTACTGGCAATCCGCGAACTTGGTTGCGAATTGGTTGCAGACTTTATGTAGTATGATATCGTGAAATTTCCAAGTCAATGAACTGCCTACAACGACGGGTTATCATAACTATTCTAATCTATATACATATATACCTACTATATAAATCAATGCCACTTTTAGTTGTTATTTTATAATTCAAGAACGGCTGGACTGTTTTATGTGCTTTTGGTAGCCGAAGGTTTAAAAGGAGAGAAAACATGGGAATAAAGCAAGCGAAGCCGCGGTCGGGTCAGCTAGTTTAAGATAAATGATTTAAGGAATTAGTTTTCACTTTCTCTATTTAGTCTTCAGGCGCTAATTTAGAAATACTGAAAAGAAAATAACGGTCCTTACGCAGGCTTAAAGCCAAGCAAAATATCCAGTTGTTTTGCACCAAAACTGAAGAGTCTTATTATTATAATAAAAGTACGATTTAAGGGATCCTTTCCAATGACTGTATTTGGTTGAATGTGGTCATCAGAATGTAGGCGCGTCTGCAGGTGGGCGCGGATCGTCCAGCAAATTGTGACGGACCTCGGGACAATCTTATCGGTACTCAGAACAATGTTGGCATTTGTGAACATTTCTGAAATGAGGCAGTTTAAGAATCACAAGACTTCATTCCGTTTTAAAATATTTCATATTAGCTCGTTATTTCTGTATGGTTGGACTGAAACTTGAACTGAAAAGGACTGAAAATAAATAATGCCGACGTAACAGTCTATACGGCTTTGCAGTTAGTCTAATAAAATACCACCATTTGGCGAAACGTTGACTACTTGATTTCCTTACGTCTGAGCTATGACTGAACTGTGTAAGACATGTAAAAACATACACACATCGATCTACCAGTACCTTCAACTTGTAGAACAGAAAATGGTATCTTAAATGTTTGTATACAAATACAACATTCTCAACGAAATCAGCTCACACTATTATACAAACACTTCTGAGATCAATGAAAAGTATCCACAATAAGAATTCAGAACGCTCTGACTCAATGCAAACATTCTATCGTAAATAAAGTTCGTCAAACTCAAATGTTAGCACCCTACTTGCTCAACAAACAAACACTGTGTTCTATTGTTGTTCTGTAAGTAGGTCTTTAGTATTTTAGATTCTTACTACAAGGTGTTTATATAAAGTTTAAAAGTTTGCGTAATAAAGAGGGCATTCACCGACTCACCTGTCTTTGGGTCGGTTGTCGGGCCCAGATTTTAATCGAAAGAACGAATGACAGAAGCAGAAATTCATAATATTTTCTTCCTTGGAGAACTAACAGCACAATTTAGAAAATACAAAAAAAAATAGATACAGTGGCCAAAAAAAAAATTGAAGGTTTTTCAGCCTTTTTATGGGCGGGTTCACCGACATGACATGACAGATCAAGCGTTTTAGTTCGTTGGAGTTGAAATGTGTAAAGGCCATTATATCACGGAGAACAGATAGGAAATATAGGAATAGCACCATAGGCCTACTGAATCGTTTCTCCTTTCGCCTGACAGACACATAGTCAGAAATAAATCGACATATCAAGCGGTTTGACGTTTTTGACAGGGAATGCATCAGTCCAGTCGGCTTTCTTAAACTTTGACTTGATCCCGATAGCTCATGTCTCACTTCTAGCGTCGAATCTATCCGTCAAAACTATGTTAGTAAGGGAATGCTAAAAACAGGTATTTTATCCGGTTATGTTCTTAAAAGCTATCTCTACTAATAGTCTAAAATCCGGCTGCAGGATCAGTGCACTCATCTGTTTTTGCCTTAATATATAATTTTAATAATAGGTAATGAAATAAAAGATATCTTAAATTCCGTATAACTCATTTTTACTACTGATAAATATAGGTTATTTTTTAAATAAGTAGGTACTTACATAGCAAACAACCGGAACTCCCGATTGCGGATATGTAGTCTAATACCCCGTTCATATTACATCAACATGAAAAAATCAATTTTTCTTCTCAGATTCTCGAAATAGCTAATTCTGCCTATTGTGTGATACTTATGACTATCCTTTCTTTGTCTACAGTTTGTACAATATTCTCTTATACAAAGTTTGTCCGGCTTTACAACCGTGTCCCAGCACTATTTCCATAATCAATCACAATCGACCCAAGAACGTTATTTGCAAATATAGATTGTGACAGACACTCATCTGTTACTCCCAGCCTCTAGGAGTGTTTGAAATATTACTCCATTTTTCAGCTAAGTATCATTTTCTAGACGCATTTTCGTGCGTGATTGTTGTTTTACGGTATTAAACGTTTCCTGGCGTGTCCATGCTAATTATTGTGTTAACTCCACGCGGATTTCAGTAACATCATATTTGATTTGTATATATTTAGAGAAGTTTGTAATTGGAGAAATAAATCTACCTATAGATATAATAATAATTTCAGCGGTGGGACGTTTCCTACTAGACATGAGGTTAAAAGATGTTTTCTTCCCTTTTTTCCTGCAAAATCCAACAGACCAAATAAATAAAAATATAAATAAACCCAAATAAATATTTAATACAGAACGTTTAAATGAATGAAAAGTATACACAAACCATAAATGATCTGAATACCCTCGGAGTCATTAACCGGATTCGAACTCGCGACCTTTCTCCCGTACACTAACCATACTGAAACTAACCAGGCGATCTATTTGCGGTCCATCGGCGCCGGCGCATAAACCTGACACGATAATGAGTTCAATGTTTATTTTGGAGTTTCGCTTCTGTTTTCAGGGGATTACTTTTTAGGGATTAGGTATTTATTTTACCTGTATCATTGTGATTATATTGCGAGATATGTAATTTCTGTAAATTTTATGAAAAATATAATAAATATTTAAATAGAAAATTAAAATAATTTGTTACATTTTCATCAAAAATGTTTGAGGGGGCGAAATTTCAAAAGTCTCATCAATAAAACGGATCACTAGGTAATGGAAATGACACTTATCATGCAGATACGAGTATGTTACTGTTATTTAAATTATTATTATAATTATTAAGTCATTATTAGAGTAACATGCTTTGCCACTACTGGCGTGCAAATGTGCGAGAAGTGGTCTGTTTATAAACATTATACCTAATGTGTATTTTTTACCAATGAATCAGAGGAGTTTATGTGTCCCAGCAGTGGGAATGTCAATAGAGGTAATTACGAGACAGGTACAGTATAAACAACCAATCGATTCCATGTTCTAAAAGCGTTGTTCCGGCTTATTTCTGTTTGGTCCTGTTGAGGCGATCACCGACGGAATTAGACGAAAACCAGACACGAACCGAAATAACTGAACACCAAATCAATGTGTTTTAATATATCTGTTCAGTGCGCTGTAGTTTTAGTTATAAGTAATGAGTTGGAATAAAACTGAAAAGGGGTCCAAAATGGCCTGAAATAGTGATTAACAATAAAATATTTATTGTACGATTATAGAAATAATTCAAATAATCAACACTCACCGAGCCATTAATGTGAATAGTTTAGTGTGACAAAGTGACTAGATATTGTCGAAGTAGATTAGTGAAGAGAATAGACTAGATGTTGCCCTCATATTGCAACTGAGACCAAACTAACCATAATTGTCAAAGGTACTCCACAACCGTATTTCCAAGGGCATTGCACCTTGCGGATAAACTTCATTAAGAACCGCTACCGTTCTACTATTAGAAACCAGAAGCGAACCATTTGCCCTCTAGCATTCATAATTCATTAATATCTCATACAAACCAACAGTTCAACCTGAGAGACACAAGTGTATAAAATCCTAATTAAACGTCCGACTATTGGACACAGATCTCTCCAAAACAATCCATTTTAAATCTTGGTAAAATCACCGGTCATCTAGTTTACTACTAATAGTCGACAATATTTAAGTTTTATTTAATTTACTCGTTATGAAGTGCCGGCCTAAGAATATGACCATCCCGTCTCCTTGGGCGTAGTCAAACCGATTAAAATATGTACATAAGACTTATATCAAACCCGGAAAATTAACATAATGTACTGCGTAACATACTGCAATCACCAACCCGTAACTCGCTATTTACGTTTCCACTGTTGGGACATAGGGACTTCACACATGACGAGAGAGCCTTATTTCACCATGCTGGTACAGTACCAAGTAAGTTCGAATTTTCTTTGAACTTGTAATTCAGTAACTGAAATTCAAGTATAACAACCTCTGTTATAAGTAGGGCCAAATAAACGAATCTTTGAATCTTTTGAATCAAGTTTAAAGAACTGAATTACAAGTTCAAAGAAAATTCAAACTTCGATCATCCCGGTTTCTTAGCGATGTTTGCCTTCACCGTTAAAGCACCGTATTCTAAGAAAAATTCTGAGGTGCACGTCGGGGTGAAGCCACGACTTTCGAAATTAAAGCCAATTGTCCTTAGCAAACACAGCTGTTTAATTTTTGGATCCTTTTTTAACATATGCAAATCTATCTTAGCTTAGGTTTTCTCAAGAATGAGTACTAAGGCCAAGCTATTAGGAGCGCTCTTGACACAAACCACACAAACCGGCCAGCTCACCCACATATTACACAACCACAAGTCTGTCATATGCGCCTGCGCATTATACGCTTTCCAGATTGGCCCTATCGTATGCCGTATCATCTGACAACTTTCTATCTATCTTGAACTTTCTACAAGGTTATAACTGTTATTAGATAAGATATTGATAATATATCATTATCTTAGGTATATTTTTCGCGTGTTGCTAATAAATACCTAAATTTTATAGCATTTCAAGGGTTAGATGCTTCGAAGCTTAGCGGTAAAAGTGTGGGCCCGGGCAGCCCCAGACGCGGATTCGAGTCCCGCCGCGTTCAATAAATTACGCTGCATTTTGCTCTTAATTTTCCTAAACATTATTTGCATGTTAGTTTCATCATACCAGTATTACATTAATAAACCCCTTAAAATAGGGTTACCAGTTGGTGATCACAGTAAGTTCGTTTAAATGGTCAGTTTCTCGGCAATAGTGTTTATGACGTGTGTGGTACATGTACCAAACATATGAAGTGCATGTTACGAGTGTGGTATAAATATAGAGAATTTTACTGTACATTTCAAATGAACCAATGTTGGAATGCAATGCATCAAGAATTTCATAATATTATTGTTATGTAAGTGCTCTCATTGTGCACGAGATGTTTATGTACAGTCAGTCATCTTAGTAACCAGCTTGTAGTTAAACTAATTAAAAGATACTAAATTAAACGAATTATTGCATTTAATTGCTCCTATTATGAATAATATGAACATGCTATTTTAATTCTCAAATCAACATCTAGCCCCTAGTACCTAAGCTCGAAGCCGAAGAAATAATTATGACCGACAATAATATACACACATTTTTTATTTGTGAAATTAAATCTACTTAATATACTTATTTAAAGATAAAGTCATACTCGCTTGCTCCATTCCACGCCAAAAATATGATTAGCATAGCGGTACCTTTATATAAGTACGTATTTTAGAATCCGAGCAAAGCGGGACTCGTGCATAGCTGAACTAACCCATATTTTCACATAGAGCTGACACGGGCGTGTAGGCCAACAGTCAGTTTCATTATAATACTGTTAAAAATCATGATAGTTTAAAATGTTATACTCATCCTTCACTTATGAATGTAACTGTACCGTTGAAATATATCGACTGCCCGCACAAAGTGTACAATCCATTAAATTATCGGAATTGGCACTGCTTACTTCTCATCATATCGTTATGAGTTATATGTATTAAGATTATGCAGGTTAGAATGTCCTGCGGTTTTACCCACATTTTCTGCGAAAAATATATCACAACTTAACATAATGTTTTAAGTAAAACTAGAGGTTATTGACATTACCGTATTCAAAAAAATTAAATTAATCAAAAATTGCAGGACTAAGGATGCCAGGTTTTAATAAATATTTAAATGCATAAATGTGTCTACTTTTGTAATCCAGATGTCTCATCTCATTGCATTTATCCATACAAATATTCGTAAAAATGAATGTATGACTCATACAAGATAATTGCGAGCGAGATAATTGATGATTAAACGAACTTACCAAGTGAAGTTCTATCATAATTATACGTTGCGTTTTTTCCGAAGAAATAAGTCCTGAAATAATAATTATATACAACATGTAGTATGCATTATTGTGCACCGTTATAATCACTATCGTTTAGAATATTAATAATCAAAATCTTTAGTCGCTGTCAGTGTCACTGCCTGCCGCCTCTCTCGCTGGTACGTCATTTCGTTTAGAGATATATTACATCAGATATTCTTGAATAGTTTTTCTTGATTTTGTTGACGAAATCAAATCAGCATCAGGGTCCTTGGGTTGGGAGGGAATTGGTACTTATTTCTTCGGAAAAAACGCAACGTATAATTATGATAGAACTTCACTTGGTAAGTTCGTTTAATCATCAATTATACTAGCGTTTTTTCCTTCAGAAATAAGTCCTGAAATAATAATTATATACAACATGTAGACTTTTAGAGCTGATTGAGGAAATAAAATCATATTAGAATTACTCAATAGAGAAATTATACTAAATTAAGTTGAACTTAGAATTATTATGAGTAACTTTACTCAAAATCATATATGTTTTATATGTCATGATGTGGGAAACCACTGTTTCGTTTATTAAATAAATTCCAAGATTCTTTATGTACCCTGTTATAATTATATTATTTTGAACAGTATTTTTATTACACTATCAACATAAAATGTTGTGGCTTATTATTTGTGTGTTAAAACAAATATCATAAATGAAGATGTTCTCCAGGTTTGTATGATTGTTCTTTTGCAGAACCTTTCCATTGCAAAGGAAGAACCGTTTTTGTTATAATTAGTAAAAACATAATGTTTAAACATTAGTAATTACATAATGTTTAACTGTAGCTGTTAATCTCTATGGTTAATGCGTGGGTTTACAATGATTTTATTCATTAGGGCTTTCCCAAACGCCAATAAGATACACTGGTGATAAAACGATCATACTCATATCAAAATTTATTTAGATTCTATTCGGTTTACTAGTACCAAAAACATTTCTAAAGTCAGTAGGACATTTTTTGTACTATTTTTTACTGAAATCGATAGTTTTATTTACAGGGGAGCAAACTCCAAAACATCCATAGAGGATTTAAACTTGTGATCGAATATTCATGTATCCGATCGTCTGAATATATTATGTTAGAACTATTCAAAGGAGTACCAATAGGAACACTATCTTGTTGCTATTGAGTGTACATACAATTCTGTATGTAAAGTTAAATAACTGTGGTGAAAAGAATAATATAAGATATAAAAATTGTTGTAAACGACACTCAAAACTGTAAGAAATATTAAATTCACAAATGTGTATGTATGGTATATATTTAAATATACACGACCTTCCCAGACAACTATTGTGCTACATACTTGGTAGAGATTATACTAAATGATTATTGTGGATGTCCCCGTATGGTGGAGATAATATATAATTGTCTTAGCGACAAAAAATTAATTTAACACGTTATTGTTGCTGGTCAAAGATTAATTATTATGTAAAAAGTTTCTAAATAACAGATACAACGGCTAAATATAACCTATATAAAGCCTCTTCTTCGGTTTTGTAAATAATTGTTTAACTGAGAGTCAAAAAAAAACCGTAGAAACGTAGTATAAAAAAAAAAATATTTTAGCCCATGACAACGTAAAGAGAAGATGTCAGGCGTGTCTAGACACTTGTACTGTAGATAACCTTACAAGTCACTTTTTTTTTTTTTTTTTTGTTTTTGCAAAAGACAAAACGATCTGGGTTAATTGTACTTATTTAGTAACGTTTTTCGAGGACTCAGTCGTGACAGTAGTTTAATTCACTTAGAAGGGAGACTGGTTTTCTCTCATTCTATTGATGTATGGATGCAAAAAAGGAAATATATTTATAACCTATAATGATAGTAGATAACTTGCAGCTTTATCTGTATGGAAATTGATATTATATTTCGACCAAGGTCTACAGCCGGTACCTTTTCTACAACCACACGAACCATACCCCGTTGTTGAGGCGCCAGAATTAACAATACAACTCTTATCTACAGTATTGTCATTTTAAATTCTATAAAATGATTATAGGGTAGCGTGGAGCTACCATTATTTTCGTCGAATGGAGAAAATAAAAATATACAATTTTAAGGCTTATAACAAAGCCAATAAATTTCTGGGCAAGCGCACACTAGAAAACCGACTATGCAGTGGTTGAAAATACCAACTTATTTCATATTATATGTTTTGATAACTTTATCCAGATGTTAATTTCTTTAAAAATGCGATGTGTTCCATTGCATGACAGCTGGTTCATCCCGTGGATGCAAAACAGAAATCATGGGGTGTAACTCAATAACATGTATTTGTGAAACCCTGGATTTATATTCAAACGAAGTTGAATTCATAATAGGTCTCCAGCTAACCCAATCATAAACAAGACACTATTATAGAAATCAGTTATAAAACTATTTATAATAATATTTAGTTTACATAGTAGGTAACTATGTAAGTTTGAAACGGTTACATTGATAGTTATTATAATATGAAATGATATTAAAAATGTAGCAACGCTAATAGTGGATTATCTGAAGCGATTCATGGTTCATAACTTTAGGAAGTTACTATACACTTAACAGCAGAATGTTCATAATTATATTTTGTATCATGTAAACATTGTAAACACGTTAGTGTATCACATTGAGAGAGAATTTGGAAATAGTTGTACGTATTATCCGTAACTCAATGGACGTAGGTAGCGTAGAAAAAACTCTCCGACATGCACACATGAAAACTGACAATAATTTCTTAGTCGCCAGTGATGGCGCACCCTACAGCATACAGTCAAGTAGGTTTGTATATTTCATGTTGGTAAAACACGCTTGGTCTTGCTTGACCCGATATGTACATCGGTCATAATGCGGCTGGTGCCGCGAGGCGGAATCTTCTTTCGCACACCATAGCAGATTATCTTTAAAATGCACATTTCAATTCGGTATGGATTTTAAAAAGATTCCAGGAATGAACTTATAGTAATATAAGATAGTTGAGCACGCTGCGATGTCTTGATTGCTGCGATCCTTCAATGCTGGATTATATTATTATTGTACACAAACCTTTAGTTTTGTACTTAGGTCTCACCAAGAGGCGGACCGAATGTTAAACAAAACATCTGTTTATAAGCAGATATCTGTACCAAGATGGTAGATTAGATACTATGGGTTATTGATGTCGGAAATACGGCCACTGGTTTTTGGGTACCTCGTCTCCTCTATGCTCGGCGGCTGTGTCGGCGGTGTGTCCACTGCTGCACTGGCGTCCTGGATGAACTGGACTACGGATGTAGACTTCTGGATGTGCGGTATTATTCGATGCGATCGGCTGTTTCCTTGTAAGATTAGCCAGTTTGCATCAGAGGTACTGAAAAAACCTAATAACAGATTCAGAATGCTGAATATTTCATAATTCATCCTTGTAAACTTCTTCATAGCTCGTTCTTATTGTTTTACAAGTCTAATATTTATAAAGTTGCGTATGTTGGTCACAAGTAAACCACTTTATAGTTTGCTTATATATTTCGCTTCAATCCCAAAATAATCGGATACGTATGGAAGGAAACATTTTATGCAGGAAAATCTACAACTTGCAGGATGTAGTAATAATAAAAATAAAACATAGGTATTGTAGGTATACATGGTATACATTATAGATAATTATGATATCTTGATAAATATCTAATGGTGATTGTTTGTATTATTTATAATGCAAAAGTAGGTAGGTATTATGCATAATTACTATGCATAAATCACCAAGTAGGAACTACTCTATTCCATATTTATTTTTCAAATAAATGGACGTTAAGTATAATATTTAAAACAATTTAATAATTACACGTAGGATAAACCCAAAAGTATATCTGAATGTGTCAAATAAATTTTACTTGTGTAACACTACACTGTAATAATGTCAAATCTGTATTTGTGTTTTGTTTTGCCAAAAGTGCCGTATGGCGATGGCCTAAGAATAGTGCCACCCAATATTTTCCCATAGATTTCATCAAACCGACGTAGGGATATGTTTATCAGAAGATAGGCTGCAGCGTCATTTGTGTAGGTAGGTACTTAACCTATCAACTCACTGTGGTAAATTAAATTTGCCGCTAACAAACCTTTTAGTGTGGTGGATACACAAACTCCCCAATCTATGGGGTTTATATTCATCAACTCCATGTCCAGTTGCAATGAGGGAAGTAGAATAAGTGAGACAGCCCATAGAACAGCTCGATATAATTCTCTTCTAAATATGTTGTACAAATGCGATGAGTCAGCCCAAAGATCAGCTCGAGTGCATTAACTTGTTAATTTGATAGTCAATATGCGATGAGACAGTCCTGAATACTGCTCGAATGCATTGTATGACTGTCATAGTACATTATTAGTATAAATACGTATTGTTGTACACAGAACTAGCACAGTATCTGTTTTCAATAATCCACATTGTAAATGCGGGTAGCGCTTTATGACATCATTGTTGCGATGAGGCTGTCCGATGCCCGAATGCATTTTTGTTGTTTTTGCGCACGATATGAGCTACATAAGTAGGTACGCTTGTAATAATAAATTGACTTTTCAATAAACCACATTGCAAATGCGGGTAGCGCGTTATGACATCATTGTTGCGATGAGACTGTCCGATGATCAGCTCGAATGCATTTTTGTTGTCTTTGCGTACAATATGAGCTACATAAGCTTTCAATAACCTACATTGAAGATGAGGGTAGTGCGGCATGACATCATAATTATGAGACTGTCCGACGATCAGCCCGAATGTATTTTTGTTGTCTATGCACACAAAATAGCTAAGCATATTTGTAATAATAACTTGACTTACCTTTTTCAATGGTATGATTTGGTTCCGAGTCACTTGGACTCAACTTGGATTTTTATAACAAATTTTATGATTTGTAGTTGATCACTTACGTAAGAATGGCAAATTAAACTTGTTTTGGCCATGATAAAACGTAATTATATTGGTTCACAATTGTTTATTTTACTAGTGCGAAACTTTCGCAATTTTACGTGACGAACGGTTGAGCACTAAAATGCGAATGACGTACCAGCGAGAGAGGCGGCAGGCAGTGACACTGACAGCGACTAAAGATTTTGATTATTAATATTCTAAACGATAGTGATTATAACGGTGCACAATAATGCATACTACATGTTGTATATAATTATTATTTCAGGACTTATTTCTGAAGGAAAAAACGCTAGTATAATTACAATAATTAAGAATGAAGTCGGTCATGAAAGTGGGTTATGTTATGATATTTATTGGTATTCAACAACAGGATAAAAGTATATTATTAGTTACTGTAACTTTTAACTGTTGAAGAGAGGAATTTAAATATGTGTACGTGGAGCTGTATACAAGCTATGTTGCTCTAATCGCTTGAATCAGCAACCTATTTAAATTTTTTTTAAAGAAGTAAAGTATGATGAATTTATTTAAGTATATGCTTTTTCAGACGTGTCCATGTAAATCGTTATGTTTCTATGGAAATAAAGTCCTTGACTTTAAAGATTAAAGATTTAAAGATTTATGTCATTTATTTCCATAAAATCCTAAAGATCACTTGGACAAGTCAATAAATACATTGACTTTGAAGTAGAGTTTTAAATTGTAAAGATTTGTATGATAAGTACGACGTTTACGCATTATTTTTTGTTTCAGGTATGTTTACTTGACTGCCTTCAAAAATTATCAAAAGTAAGTGTAATTAACAGTTTGAAGGACATGCGTCATTCGCCAACTCGCACTTGGTAAGCATGATGAATGAAGGTCTAATCAAAAACTCATCTCTCTCGTCGAGAAAGAAATGTCTTTGTCCCATGTTAAATCAAATCGGTACTTTACGTAAACATTTTAATGAAGTAAAATTGATTACTAGCAATAAAGCGAAGTGTTTATTGTTTATTTGTGGCTAGTTAATTTGAACAAACAAACAAACAGGCCGGTCACGATCATGATCGCTATAATCAAGGATATATCGCAGTTGTGAATTAATTATTGCTTTAATTATTGTTGACTAGAAGTTCGTTAAGGTGCCATATTTTACTTTGATTGATTTTTCGTGCCAGTTTCATATTTATGTTCAACAAATGGTTTCTTGTTTAATCAATTGAAATCCAAGAGCTGTTGTGCAGATCAATCTCCTTTTGAACATAAAACAATGCGTATGCAATGAATTGAATTTCCTACTAATATTAAAAATGCGAACGTTTGTAAGAATGTATGCATGTTAGTGAATCTTTCACGCAAATAGTACTGAATGTATGTTGATTAATGTTCACAATTATGTTGCTTTTCTAATATCAGAATAACAAACAGGCTACTTTTTTACCACGAGAAAAAATACTTTAACAGGAGAAAATTCATTAAAACGCGGCTCAGGCTGGGAGATCAATTCTTTTGTAATAGTTGACAACTCCTGAAATAAATACCTAAGCGTGGTTTATGATTGGTTGTTTTAAGGCGCGGCAATTGAAAGTACAAACGAACAGTGGTAGCCAACCACCGCCCGTCACGGCCCGTGGAAGCCAGGCTCTGTAACAAGAATTTGATATGCTATTGTTGTCAAAGGTCATATAGGCTAAACAAAGTTTTTCTATAAATGGCGTAATACCTTATACTAGTTTTTGTGAAACATTGTGATTTTTTTGTAAATTGGTAACATAATACTTCGAGTTGTGTCCACTCAAGTTTTTTGTATTTTATAGACGAGCGCACTCGATTGCGATTTGAATAAGAAGTTAGTGAACGGAAGTTTTTGTCAAACTGAAAACTAATCCAATTTTCATTTATTTATCCTAATAAATAAATGCGAAAGTTTGTAAGAACGTATGAATGGATGTTTGTTACTCTTTTACACAAAAACTGGATTTTAATGAAACAACACAAACACAGGCAGTAGCCTGTGTGTTGTAGCGGTAAATAGTAATTTAGCGCGGGGAAATCTATCATAACCCGGGAAAAATCTATCATGCGGGAAAATTCACTATGACACGGGAGTTAACTAAAACGCGGGCAAAGACGCGGGTGAAATCTAGTTTAAAAATAAATACATGTGTGTCAAAACTGCAACACAAGATAATTATTTCCAGTCTCATTAGTTTATTTGATTAATGTTTTAATTTATCGAGGAAACCATTACACGTGTTAAGAAATCAGTTAGCTTTTTAAAAGGTCAACTACCATAGTGACGTTATTTATCAAAATAACTCATTAATCTCTTGGATTTGATTAATTCTTTATTTTGCAACGCAAACGCATTTAATCCAAAATTATTAAAGAGTTAATTATTCATTAGAATGTTGAAACTAAATGCAGAAAAAAGAAAATAAGGCCATTCATTTTAGATTTATTAACTAGCAGGCCCGACGATAACTTCGCTTGCGTTTTTACGTTATCTAGAAGTAGGTTGTTCAAATGATATATTTTTATTTATTTGTAATGTCAATCAAACTTTTTAAAGTACTCAGAACATGCCGGTTTGTCCACGTTTATTTGCCTTCACAACTATTTGGAGTGCGTGTTTTTTTTAAATATATTTATTTTTCAAGAAGAAAAGTCGACGAGAGACGTCTTAACCTGCGACCTTTGGAATGAAAGTTGAGTGGGCTCCCACTTAGTCAACACTCATACCTTTCTTCTGGTATTTAAATCCCTGATGGTTTGACGATATGATCAGGTAGCGATGGGATGATAGCAAAAGACTGATTAAGACAAAAAATTAATAAATAGACGGAAAACTTCAATAAATTGCAACGGAAAGCTAGTATCTTATAATGTTGTCACAAGGGAAACTGAGGAGCAGGTCAAAGGCCGAACTCGTTAGAAATAATATCTAAGTAATAATTATCAGAAATTGATAAGATATTTCATGCTAACTTGTAAGTAAATTGATTAGGCTCCATGCAGACGGATTTATCCCATCAAAGTAGGTACCTCATATATTACGTCCCTTACTAAAGAGCATGCGTAGGAGCCGTGTTGGCTAAGTGGAAGCACACTCGGATTTCATTCCGAAGGTCGTGGGTTCAAACTCCGCCGCGCACCTCTGATTTTTTATCTTCCAAATTATGTGTGATTTAAAAACACATGGTCTAACCGTGAATGCAATGAAGGACATGTTTCATGTTCACCAACATGCACTTGACCAGCGTGGTGAATTAAGGCCTATTCCTGTGTCCCAGCAGTGGTTACGTTAATAGGGTGATGATGATGATGATGATTATGCATAAACATGGTCGTCTGCTCTGAGCCTAAAACCCTGATCTTTGAGCTATGCCATTTAAACCCTATTTTCTTCCAGGAAAATCACAGTAAACATATAAATCACATTTTCTATCGAGGACATTCAAAAGGTTATCTGTTTCTGCGCGTACGCAGCCGAGGGGTGGTCCAAATGTCAGATTGTGCAATATCAATTTGTTAGACCGTTTGACTGACCTTTACGATTCGAATTTGGAATTGTTTCACACTTGTTTATTGCATAGACAAATATTTCATGTTGAGGTAAATTGGACACGTAGTTTGCACCCACGACCTTCGTAATGAAAGTCGAGGGTGCTCCAACGTCAACACGGCTTTGACTAGTTATTTGGGGTCGTGACTCGTGGTCCCACTTATTTGACCCATTGGTGGGACATTGTGTCGATTTAGTATGAAATGCCAATTGCTCTTTGTTGAGCGACTCCTTGGTATACAAATGAAAAGTCGCTTAACCAAAACTTAACTGTAGGCCCATGTCTACGTAAGAGACCTCATTGAAATGATGATGAATCTTACAATCAATACAATAGATTACAAGATAGCAGTTTCCCAAAGCAGGCCACTGGACTCTGTTGCAATACCAATCAGACAATGGTGTTGCAAATTAGAGTCTCTCTAAACGCTATGGTATCATTAGCGTGGATTATAGGGTAGCGTTGGCTGCCAGAGTGTGGTTCTATTGATTCTTGGTGTTTGGTGTCGGTTGGTGGTTTCTTATGCCAGCACATGGCTTAAGAATCGTTGGACACCGCCATTTGACTCGTGGTTGCAAGGTACTTATAAAACGTATCTACAGTTAGTGACGTGACGTTATGTGTAAGTACCTACTGTTACCATACCACTAGGGTGGGTAGGTGGTAGATAGGTCCTACCTATCCTGTTTCACAGTTGGTACAGTATCGATAAACCAACATAATGATGTTGGTTAATCTCAAAAGTGACGGAAAATGTTCCGTCACAGTTGATATAAATATCTGTAATCAATCAAAGAAATAAATTACGGGAGAAAACTGCCAAAACCTTTCAATATATCAAATAAATATTAACTTTAAATCAATCAAACAACACCCAAGCAATAATATTAAATAAACAATCTATCAATGTCATCAAAAAACCGTAAAATATCGCTATTTACGTAATCATCGACTTAACATGAAAATTAATCATAATTGTGCATATTATTATCATATGTTAAAGTTATCTCTTAAAATTAGATACTAAATAGGAAAGTTTTGTTCTGTTGAAAGCAAAATGGCTAAATATTCCACTAAGGGCCCATATTACACAATCGAAGCTTTGTCAACAACAACAACTAAAAGATGGCGCATTATATAAATATATGTTTCATTATGTATACGTACATAGTGCTATTCCTATTAAGAAATATTATCAAATCAAATCAAAAACTCTTTTTGTACACCAAATAAAATAAAAAAATACAAAAAACAACAAAAAGAAACAAGTACAATGGGCGGCCTTATCGCTAAAGAGCGATCTCTTCCAGGCAACCTTTGGATGGTTATTATGCTCGTACTGAACTGATAACCTGAGAGCCCGTGATGGCCAGACCTTCCTTTAATTCGCAAGCGTGAAAATTCTTTCATGTGTATGTCTAACACAGGTAAGAATAACCCCCAAACATGAAACCTGGATCGTGGTTCCTTTGGGCGATAACAGGTAAAAGGTTGTTATCTCCCAAAGGAACCGCGATCCAGGTTTCATGTTTGGGGATTATTCTTACCTATGTTAGACATACACATGAAAGAATTTTCACGCTTGCGAATTAAAGGAAGGTCTGGCCATCACAGGCTCTTAGTCTATGACGGATGGACTAATAGTACCAGGATTTACGTTCTTACTACTGGAACACAGAGACTTCTTTCTGCACTAGAAACAATAGGCATTAATTTACTACGCTGGCCAAGTGCGGGTTAATCAATGTCACATATCCATCAAACTTTTCAAGGTAGACCTTAGTGACTTTCGAAACTGTTTGAATTCCGAACCTAATTTCTTACAAGTAACAACCTTTCTAGCGTTCAGCTGTAGGCACCTTATTAGGTCATGTCCCAAAGACTGAGCATGTTCCGGCCAATTCGCTTTCATGGGAGCTGGGTCGTGGGTGACCATATTGGAAACATTGCTGATTCAGTTAAGCGTATATTCGATATTCACTTCCATGATTAATCCATACTACAAGCAGTATTATAAATAGGAAAGTGTACCTTTGTGTTTGTTTGTTTATTAGTCCATCTTTCAAGACAAAACTCTTAAACCGATTTTAATGAAATTTTGACATAGAGATATTTAAATGCTTGGAAAGCACATCCATTAGTCGCCGTAACGTCACCACGGTAAGGGAGAAGTACTATTCTTAGGCCGGTACTAAGCACTACACTGCGAAAATAAAACATACCCCTAATAGTATCGCAAAACACGAGAATAAGTCGTTTCTATGTAAACAAGTAAACAATCTTTAACACCGTTGCTAAAACTGATTGTAAATTCCTCAGGTTATTGCCATTTAGATAAAGTAATATGTTTACGGACAACTGCATTAGCTACAAGGATTAGTATCTAATATTCGTGTTTGGTTCTAGAAGTTTTAGACATGATAATTGATAATATTCAGAGTCAGAACGTACCACACATGGTGATAAATATTTTTAATGATTACCTATGGATTTAAATATTTTGGATAATGACATGCTGTTGCTCACACATTTCAATAGGTACTTATACATAAAAGTCCATGCATTGCCTTATTCGCTTAAACAAATTATCATCTAAAATTGCATAAAATGATCGAAAACAATGCGACGGGCATTGCAGCAGGAATGCGCAAGCGCCTCGAGTTGCGCAACATCGCATTTCATGAGAACGTGGGGAAAGACGTTACCGCTAATTAATTGTTTAATTTCAACGTTATTACTAATTAGCACGTTGTGTTGTCGTGAAATTTAGTTAAATCATTATCATCCAGGATGTCGACATTTTTACCGCCGTGCGGTGCCTAGGAAAAGTTAAACTCCCATCTAGACAAGACTAAGGGGTTGTATAGTTTGTATACTCGTACCAGAAGTCCAGCTACGTCATTTTGAGTAGGTTTATACTTTTTTTTTATTTTAACCATCATCATAATCATCACTCTTATTTCTTGACTTCTCTCTTGACGAGAGAGATAATTCACCACGCTGCTGGCCAAGTGACTTTTAATGTTCTACTTACGATTTAGCCAACGCGGGGCTTACCTAAATAACCTTACCCTATCCTGAGGTAAGCTCTATGTGATTTCTATAATTTGAGGTAAATAGCTTACTACATAATAATTTTATAGTCGAACCCTGCACGGAAAGATTAATCAATATTCCTCACAATACAAGTCATTAAACCACACTGCGATACAGAAACTCCAATCAGATTTTAATGACGGCTTCCGCGATCGCAAATCGAATGCCATAAACCCATCGTAAATAGCTCTTAGAATCCGTACGAATAAAAAATCTGTAAATGCAAATAAAAACCAGCGGTGCGTCACGAAACGGACAAATAGCCGAATGGGAAGGTTTGTAGTTTATGGTCATGCTCTGTTAACGCTCCATAGTCTATGGTCAAATATGGCGGATCGGTCGACGAACTTTTTGGAGGCTGTATATTTGACCTTAGCAAATATATTAGGAGCAGAAATACATTCACCTACATATTTAGTAAGCAAGTACCTTCTTAGAGTTCCGATTCCGACATACCTAGTCAGCGAATAAACTCTAGGTTAGTTAAGTCTACGGTTAGTTAATGAAGTCGCTTTTAAATATTAGTCATGATTGACAAAAGCTTTGTTTGGAGAAGCCTAGGTTCCTGTAATACAACTTCGGCTAGTCAAGAACCCATGTATTCAGTTGAACAGTATAGTTTAGTCACATAAATAATTTATTGAAATGTATTTTGTGATTAGTCTTATATGACTGATCTCTTTGCCATAATGTGGCCTGAATGCAAAGCGTTCAATTTGGCATTTGAAGCAAATTTCGTCACTATTCTTACCCTGAATACTAACAAATCCAGTTGAATATTGCATGAGATGTATCTTGTAGGCGTTATGCAATTTACGCAAATCTCAGTACACCTTGGAATCACAATTCGAAAAGCTCGTATGATTCATTATAGGCCGGGATCCGTAGTACATGGAAATCAAGTGATTACTAACAAGCTAATTTTTGGTGAGTAGCTTCGTTTCTATGAGACGTCCAAAGATATCCTATACCCAACTCTCGATTGTGGTAGCTAACAGAGATATCAAGGATTAAAAAATTCAAGGATGTAAAACCGGGATAACGGACCACAAAATTTGTCGGACAATATGTCCGTTAGATTTTATAAATATTAATTAAGTATAAGTACAACAAAAAATTAGCTGGTTAGTAATCGTAGTAATCATTTAAATTGACCTCGTTTTCGACACATTTTGGAAATGGCGGACTCTTTGATCAAACCATACAGGCCGGGATCCGTAGTACATTGAAATCAAGTGATTACTAACAAGCTAATTTTTGGTGAGTAGCTTCGTTTCGATGAGACGACTAAAAATATCCTATACCCAAATCTCGATTGTGGTAGCTAACAGAGATATCAAGGATTAAAAAAATCAAGGATGTAAAACCGGGATAACGGACCACGAAATTTGTCGGACAATATGTCCGTTAGAATTTATATATATTAATTAAGTATACAACAAAAAATCAGCTGGTTAGTAATCATAGTAATCATTTAAATTGACCTCGTTTTCGATACATTTTCGAAATGGCGGACTCTTTGATCAAACCATAGGTTTTGTAGGACAAACATGTTTTTATATAATTTAGATAATTATCTTGAGATATAACATATTGTCCTACAAATTTCGTGGTCCGTTATCCCAGTTTTACATCCTTGATTTTTTTAATCCTTGATATCTCTGTTAGCTACCACAATCGAGAGTTGGGTATAGGATATCTTTGGACGTCTCATCGAAACGAAGCTACTCACCAAAAATTAGCTTGTTAGTAATCACTTGATTTCCATGTACTACGGATCCCGGACTATTATATTCGTTTTGTTTGTGGATTCCGAACAGTGTTACATGGATTCGGGACCTCACGACGAAACTCGTGCTCATAATGTGTACCAGGGTTGTTGCTGATGCAGGTTTTTGACACATCAGCGGATGCAGATGCTGATGCTGATTTTTGATCATGACATCAGCGGATGCTGATGCTGATGCTGATTTTGGCGAAGTGCGTGTCTGATCAAGTTTTCCTCCTTTCATTATCGAAACTCGTGTAGAGTTCCGTCCCCAAAGAGTGCCAACGGGGCCCTATTATTAAGCATCCGCTGTCTGTCTGTCTGTATTTCTTTAGTTGATTGTAATTTTCTTTTTCAATTTAAAGTTGTATTGAATAAAAAAAAAAGTGTCTAAGTGCGAGTCAGACTCGCCCATGTAGGCTTCCGCAGCAATTGTTTATATGAAGTAGTTTTAGCTTAATCATCCTCTTATTTTAAAAGTTAGAGGGGGGGGGAGACACTCATTCCACTTTGGAAGAGTCTCTCGCCCAAATTATTTAGATAAATGCTGTTAGAAACCTTAATATTATTTTGAAGACCTAGAAGATTCATAGATATCCCACACGTATGGGTTCGATGAAATGTTATTTTTAAAGTTTCGGTTCTAGAATAAGTATGGGGACCCCTAAATGTAATATTTTTTTTATCAATTGTTTTATGAAATCTTAGCACGGTTCACGGACGTCTGATTATTAAAATTCAGATTTATAGCTCTTATAGTTTCGGAGAAAACGGCTGTGGCATATGGACGCACGGACGGACGGGTGGACGGACATGACGAATCTTTAAGGGTTCCGTTTTTGCCATTTGGCTACGGAACCCTAAAAAGTTAACATTGAATCAATCTAATCTATTGAACCTACATGAAAAATGTGGTTTCACTAGTGGGTTGGTATTTAATGAAATAAAACATTGTTTATAATATTGTACTACCTACAATACTACTGACGCGACTTATTTTAAATATACGGACGAGCACAAAAACCTGTATTTTATCTCTACGCAATGTGTAGTGCAACGAATAAACAGGTTTGTGCTTGTTTACCTAATTTGTATAAAAATGCGCGTTAAGCCCGACCGTTTCGGACAAGTTGCGACTCAAACATCAGCATCGTAAATCAGCATCGATCGATGCGGATGCAGATGCTGATGCTGATGTCTAATTTAATGCTGATCATCAGCGGATGCTGATGCTGATGCTGATATCAGCAACAACCCTGATGTGTACTATTGTGTACCTACGTCGCTTTCATATCATACCATAGAATTACATCCCAATTTGATCTAACCTAATCTTATGTACCTATAAAGTATTTAGTATTTAGGTTTTAAGAATTTGGTATAATCACCACGCTTACCGCTTACCTATAAAGTATTTAGGAGAAGGTTTTAAGAATTTGGTATAATCACCACGGTTACCTTGGCTTGGTAAACATTCAAATCATGGTATATCCCCGTTTCATGCTCTAAAATAACACAGTTTTGTACGCAAACTGTGGGAAAAAACACTTCTTGCATCATTTACAGAACCTAGCTATTTATAACACCATGTTTGTAAAAGCATTTGACCATTCCAATTGTGGTGAAAGATCTATTTGCGTTACCACTGCGCCCGCGCCGGTTACGTTACCTCTTTGTAGATTAAATTTGTGTACCAACAATGCATCATGATTACAGCCTGTCAAGCGTTCGAAATTATACGTACTCCCCACAAAAGGTACAATTTCGACCGTACCACCCCGTAATAAGATGGTGGATACTTCATTAAGCTTAGCTAAATTGCCTTCGAATGATTCTAATGTATTGGTCAGATTTAACTGGTTTTTGAAATTGAAGCGGCTACTGGCTTCTGTGCAACATAATGTGGTGTTGCAAGTTACTGTGAAGGGAATAACAAATGTTGACAGGTGTATAATTAATATTTGATAGTAAAATATAATATGCATAGAAGTCGAGTTTTATGTTATGGGATTCGTGGCATGAGATTAATCGAATTTATTAAGATTGCGTTAGAACATTCTTGAAGTGGTGTTGAAAATGAACGTAACTCTAATGAGATTATTTTCTTCTTATTTTAAATTGCTTATTAAATAAACTAAAACCTTTATCATCATCACGTCGCAATACAAACTACGAGTATAATACCTAATGTGCATGTCAACCATTGGTTATAACCTATTGAGACCATCATAGTGGAATTAGGCGAAAACCTTTGTTATTTTAATACAGTGTATAAAGGTCTTGGGCAATTGATGTTAAATCACCACGTAACAGGGAGCTTGATGCAAAACAGCTGAATGTTTCGTTGTGATTTACAAAATAAAAACTATAAAGCAATCACACTGTATCATCAAAATTAATTGTGCATATTTCCATAAAAAGACAATCGATCACACAATTTCCCTTATTATCGAGTTGCATAATATTGAACACACGTCGTAATATTTTTTCGCTTACAACATCCATTTAAGAGAATGTCAAACAGATTCTGTTTGATCCTCATATGGTAGCACTTGATCCCTATCTACAACGCCCGGCCCTTTTCTTGTTCCCATTTTAAATGTGTCTATCGCATTGTACAATGAAAAAAAAAACAGTTGCCACAATACATGCCCAGAATTATTTGCTTGGCCGGTGGTGTCCTTGTGGACTCAATCTGAATAAGTAATTTCTCTGTTGGTCATGCATAAAACGGTGATTGGAAAAGCTGGGATTGGCAGAGGCCTTAGAAATCTTTAAGAACTTTGTTATCAAGATTTTTATTAAGGGCTTTTGTTTTAATCTAATAAAGATAGTTATGATACGAATGTCGGATTAAACTCAATAAACAATAAATTTAGAAAAAAAATTGTGCACATTGAGATAAAGAATATTTTGTTAGAATTCAAGTATGTAGCCATAATAAAGCATATTAGATTTATCTCTAGTCCAATGTAATAATTATGACACCTAATACAGTGGCTGAGGCTAAACCGCCTCTCACCAAAATTGTATAATTGTAGCAATTACAATAATTAGAGCATGAACACACATAATGAATACTTGGGGAGACTAAATTGTAGCTTTGAGATAATTTTGTGATATATGCTAATATGGTGAGTGGTGGCCACTGTTGCAAATAATATAAAAACTCCCGTTGCAATGAGTTATGGTGCCGACTATAAATATCTACGCAACGTGCGTAACGATACTATTGGAAAAGTACGAGTCAATAGTATTCACGCAATATCTCGTCTAAGAAATGTTGACCCTAATTTTATAACAGTTTTAGGAGCTCGGTCTTCCGTGTTGCATGTTGCATGTGAATGTCATATATAGCTGTAACAGATTATTTAGAACAACCGTACGTGTTATAAGATAAAGAATGCCTGAACCGTAAATAAGAAACGAAGGAATTGCAATGACGAAAAAATAATAGAGGTCCCATTTTATGACCCTACGAAACTCCCAATCTTGTAATCAAGCAACATGCATTAAAAAACAAAACCTGCTATTACTATGTCATACGCCTCACGTTTAAAACATGATGATACTTATCGTTATAAGTTTCACTACACGTGTTTTGCCACGATCCCGGAACTTTCACCTATGATAAAACTTTAAAAAATAAAAGTAAAAGTTCATAATTGTCCACCTTGGTCCATATGTCGATCTGAGCATAGGTGCGGCACGGATCCAAACGTGACCAAAAAATTACTCCAAAAATATTTGCAGTTACCGTGTCCATAAAATTAATACTTTTTAATTGCCACCACCGCTGTTGATCTGATTCTTTTGCAGTTAAAGAAACTGGATCTTGGTTTTATGCGTTGTAAGGATCAAAATATTTGCATGTTTTAAACCCGTATAAAGTTTCATAAACATTGTTCCGTTCGGATCAATTTAAATGAAGGGCCCCAAAATCCATCCATCAGCGGACCCAAAAAGTGGTTCTACGACCGAAACCGGCTTCACATACCTCACTTCGTAGGAGCAACAGCCGGTATGTGGCCTACAGTATAACCCAAGGTCGTTGTTGTACCGCTTTACAATTTTATTCCTCTCTTTTTTGTATTACCTTTCTTCCTTCCAAAATCATCAACGTCACAAGCGCCGTCAATCAAATGTTCAACTCTAAACTCAACATGCACAGAGTTCACACCATTGTTAAATCAAAACGGATCCGCTCGGAATTCCAAAGGTCGTTCAGGCCATGTGTTGTGTTCTTTTTTGCGAATGTTTTTTGGTCGGATGATAGGTTCAACTCGTTTCGTATTCCTGGAAGTGAATCTCGATTCTGCATCGATTGTTATCGATAAAATTATCCCGTTTATCAGCGTTACTTACTCCGGTGGGTCCAACCTACCTGGGCTGTACATCTGGTGCGTATCTTGTTTCGTCACTAGATACTGTAGTTACCGGATAACAGGGCATATGTGCCGTTTAAGGTGGTTTAAATGCGACATGTTCATTCGGTTTGGCAAGTCGAGGCACGTCTGGAATGTGGGCCTAAGCAAGCGCTTATTTGGCACGTTTTTTAGGTCATCTGTGGTAGCCACTGCACTAAGTTCTACAAAGGCATTACTATTACCGTTGCCTGCTATTGTAGTTGTGTTATTTCCATCGGAGCATTAGTTAAAAATACATTTTATAGCCACATTTTCAATTTACGATCGTGCGGTTGTTCACGGGGTTTCGACCATAGATTCTCATGCTAATACTTTTCGAAATCCACCATTGTATTCACCATAGAGTTGTTTATGAACATCTTCACTTTTTATGACTTCATGCCACGAGATTAAATTTACGATTCCGCACCATAAGCACATTTTACTTTATTTTAAAATATATGATTTGGTTTTATAGGCGTTTTAAAATCTTAGTTTATCTATGGAACATTTGGTAGTTAAATTTCTTTTAATTAAGGGTCAGAGACAAAAGTTATCTCATCTAATTAATACTATTTTTTTGTTTTAAATTTAGATTAGAATATGAAATGATATGCGTAGGTTAGGTTTCTTTATGCTTGCTGTTAACATTTTTTTATTATTTAAAATACTGCTACTACACTTTATTGCCTGTTAACTTCAGAGAGGCCAAAGGCCTAATGATGTCAATAATCTTGATAAGAGCTGCTTTGTCGTCGCATTCCTATTAATTATTTCAATTTTATTTCATGAATATCTTTAATAATTTGTTAAGTAACTAATTCAGTGTGGTTACACTATCATTTATTCGTATTGTAATAATGAACAGGAAAAAGGATAACCACAAATCATCCAGAAGGGAATCGTTGACTAATGTTGATTTCCATAATTAAGATCTTTTGATATTAGCCAATTCTGTTACATATTATTATGTATATCACCGAACTATCATGCTCTTATGATAAGTATACCTAAGCTAATTGTGTTATTATATTACCGATAATTCTTCAAAGACTCAATCATACCGAGCATTAGTATAGTACCTAATGTAGCAACAGCAACTACATTTGCAAGCTAAGCTCGGCGAATGTTTCTTAGTTTCTCTCACGTTTCCTAAGAACAGGTAATTAGCCGAGCAAACGAACTCATGATAGTGGGTTCGATGCTCGTTTCACTTTCAATGCTATTTCTTTTACGAAGGGATTGTTAGTTAGGATATGGGAAATGAATTCTTTGACGTAATTGTGTGGGTTTATTGGAATTCTTCGGATATATTTTCTGATTCATTTATTGAATCATAAAAACGATGTCCAATCTAACCTAACCACATAACATAATTGTTGAAATGTCCTTATAAAGTTTGGAGGACAACTGGAAAATAACTTTCAACAGTCTATTGCGTAACATAATTCAAATAAATATATAAGTTTAATAAAAGGTAGGTACATGAGGATGATAATAAAATAGTTACAAATATTTAATTCAATTTTTTTTTTTAAATAACACTCATAACTTATGAAATATAAGTAACTTAAATTATAAAGATGCATTATATTAGTCTTATCTCCAGCAATGTAAATCCTAACTCCTTTCCTAAATAATTATTGAAATCTGAGAACCGGATTAAGAATTCCGATTCCTGCGCACAATTCCGCGCATGCGATAAATGAGCTTGACAAATGGCTTGTTCGACGTCTGACCTTCAGTCAAACAACACGACGTGACTGGCAGGTATTGTATGTATTTATTTATATACTTTGTAGATACGTGATGTATTTCAATTACATATGTAATTATTCGTTTAGTCTAATTTACTGCCGGATTTCGGCAGTGCAACAACATTTGCGTTTTGTAAATATAAATGAAATAATATGGAATAAGAAACTTACATTATTTTTATTTTATTTTATTTTTACATTTTAGGAAAACTAAACAGCATTTTTAAATAACTTAGCATAACAATAGTCTAAATTACCTTGTAAGTTTTCACATAGGTATAGTACCTACAATAATAGAATTTACATCCAAAACTAAAACAAGTAATAGAATAATAAAAACAAAAACAAAGTAGAACTCATAGGTACAATTTAAATTAGGTTTGCTCAATTAGATTAATTTTTATTGAATTATAATATAATTAGAATTATATTCGCTGGTCAAAGACAAAATTGATACTCCTGGCTTAGGTACTTCTCTCCCGGTACCTAATAATACGTAGACATCGTGGGTATTTTTTTAGGATCTCTTGAGATCTTTCCAAATCTATGTATAGTAGGTAAAACCATTTCTAAAATGAACGCCCCTCTACCGAATTCTGTATTTTTTTTCTGTGTATTCTGTTTTTCTGTATTTCCTCTCACACGTTGAAATCATAACGGTTTTGTGGAGGGGCGTTCATTTTAGAAATGGTTTTACTATACCTATGTCCGGTGTAAGTAATTTTGAATTAGTAGGTGCGTATTTTGCAGTATAAATATATAGGCATAGGTACCTGTTTGAAACATAACTAAAGCCAAATAAAAAGATGTCTCAGATTTTCCATAAATATTCCGGTAATTATAAGTCATTCTTAATTACCTGTTGGCATTTGGTGCTGTCTGGCGGAAGACTGGAAGGTCGACCAGAAACCTTATCTGAATCCTGATTGAAACATTCACTGTTCATCAAACATATTCTATTTTAAGCACAAGTATTTCTGTGCGTTTCCACTGTTGGGACACAGAGAGATTGGGCCTTGATTCAACACGCCGTCACGTCAAGTATGGGTTTCTGAATGTCACATTGTCCTTTAAACTTTTCAAAGTAGGTACTCAAAAACAAACCGGTTTCTTCGCGATGTTTGTCTTCACCAATATATAGGTACGTGTTTAAATAGCTCATATTTCAAGAAAATAAATCCAGAGGTGCGTGGCGGGGTTAAAAGTCGAGTATGCAAAGCTCCGAACTAAGTGAGCAATTGAGAAAGGAACCGAAGTCACAAAATAGAGCTAATTATAAGTATTACATTTCATGCAAACTCAAGGCACCTATCTACTATCTATCACAAAGCTTTTACCGTCATTGTTATTACAATCAGATAACTCCTCAATAAAAGAATCACTCATTGTCATACAAATTTTACCAGCTACTGTTTTGACCTTCATATTCACTCTTATTTTTCTAGACTTAAAGGCTATTTTACCGCCTCTACCTGAAGTTTATTATGAGCTCTATTGCCTTGTAATAAGGATCCTGGGATGTTATCTATGTGAAAGTGTCCATTGTAGGGTCACGATAAATTCGGAGTAAGTAGGACAAAGCTAATAAGTGATAAAGTTCCTAGTTTTAGCTATGTTTATGGTATCTTTAGTGCGAAAGGTGTCCTTTTATCAAGTTCGGATATGAATAAGGTAGTATTTTAGCTAATTGCATTAGAATTTACTGAGGAGAAATTGGAACGAACTTTAAGTTATGAACCTATGGCTTTACATTCTTAATATAGTAAAGACATGCGAATTAATTATTTCAAATTTAGTTCGTATTTTTACATACTTTTAAAATTGTGATTGTGTAGGTATATCATACGATTGAGTCACTTAGCCAACACGGCACCAAATAAACATAAAATAAACATTGTCGCTAAAGTTATACAAATGTACGGTAAATGCCGAGACCTTAATAAGGCTATGACTTTACTTACTGTTAAAACAATTACTGTCGCCTCCTTCCCTAATTCCATTTCTAGAATTGCAGAGATTTCATTAGATTCTCCGGTTTCATTGTAAACCTTATTATACTAACGGGACAGCGTATCTATATCTATGTCTATAGCCTGTTCTAGACTGTTTTAAGATTGCTGGATTTAGGCTAATCGTTATTCATAATGGAAATATGATATGTGTTTAGATTTCCTAAGTTTATAATATTACAAATGAACTAAAAATACACACTGAAATATTCAAAAGACACTCTGGATTATAATTTTGGATACATTTATTTATGTAGGTACGCCTTAAACACGTGCTTTACCGGTGAGAGCAAACATCGTGAGGAGACCGGTATGTTATGAACTGTGAAAAGTTTAAAGGGAATGTGTCATTCACCAAACTGCACATTGCCAGTGTGGTGAATTGAGGGCTAATCTATCGTGAAGAGAGAAGGATCTGTATCCCGGTAGAGGAAACGTAAACGTAAAATGCTCATGCTCATGCTATTCATATGGACAATGTTAATAATAAAAAAAATCTGTTTATAAAATTATGAGTCAATGAACTTGGAAAAACCTTCGAGTTGGACTCGCTCGACAAACCCATGACAAGATGGTTCACGACATTTGCCCTCAGAAGTTCTACGTTTTACATTTTTATTGCGTAATTCCGAGTTAATGATGATGATTCACTCATGAAATATGTTTCACGTGCTAGAGAATTTAATTTAAACCATAGAGGTTTATACGGCAAATGACCTGAGGTTATCTCTTAAACGGTTATATTCTAGCCTGTTTTCTTGGTAAGTATTTGGTTTTATATATCTAAACGTATTATTTATACAGGTTTAATTAAAACTAAATTTGATCCTATTCATTTTATAATAAGACATATATATTACGGGTTTTCAACGAATTCGGTAAAAGGAACTCGTTAAATCGTTTACGAATAATTAGAAAACAAATATGATTTACTCGACAAACGCGAATTAACCCAAAACCCTCCTTTTATATTCATAATGTTTATAAAGTAATTAATCAGTTTAAACCAGAACACCTACGTATCTAGCACGTGCCTGAATGATGATGATAGAATGATATATGGCGTGACAAAAGAAAGTTGTGTCTGTCCGGCGGTTCGTGAAACGGTTGATAAGATCATGATATTAGATTATAATGTGATGACTTCTTAGTATAAAAACAATACAATCGATATGATCACTTGTTATTGGTAAATTGGAGCATAAATTTAATAATTCGACATAATTCTATAAGTATAGTGAAACGGTTTTTTTTGCTCGCGTTTTATTTAACCAAAGGAATCTTATATTGTACAAAGATTTAAACCTCTTACCGATTGAATCGAAGTCATCATATCATAACATAGGTACTACGAGTATAATATCTTCACGGTCTCTTTCGTATTAAGAGCCGTGTTGGCCAAGTGGTAGCACATTCGACTTTCATTCTGAAGGTCCTGAGCTCAAACCCCATCGCGCACCACTGGTTTTTCTTTAGATATTTTTGTGCGCTTTAAAAACACGTGCTATAACGGTAAACGCAAACATCGTGAGGAAACCGGCATGTTCTAAGAACTTGTCAAAACTTGAAAAGTTTAGAATTTTGTCATTCACCAACCCGCATTTGGCAAGGCCTAATCTCTCTCGAATGATACGGGTCTCTCCAATACAATCTATATAAGGTTTTGAAGGACTTGGAATTATGTAAGTACTAACTTTATACCAGACACCTGATTTTTAAACCTTAAATGTTGTCTGAAACTTGAACAATGCCTTGAGCAATTGCCAAAATGTTCTAGAATATCTGTTATCAAAACAAGTTCGTGAGAAGATAAGATTCGTCTAATCTACTTTCTTTTTCGATAACTGAAATCGATAGTCTCTTTATCCTAGATAATCCTAACCTAATCTTCAAAGCTGTGTTCTTTAATAACCAGATTTAATTTAATTTTGACATTTCTAAAAATGGTATGGGAACATTTTAATAAGACTGTCAAACCAAAACAAATTAAGTACCTAGCAAGAGATCTGGGTTCAATAATATTAATAAGTAATATTAAATAAGTACTAAGGTAGGTAGGTATAGTAAAACCATTTCTAAAATGAACGCCCCTCCACCGAATTCTGTATTTTTTTTTCTGTGTATTCTGTTTTTCTGTATTTCCTCTCGCACGTTGAAATCATCACGGTTTTGTGGAGGGGAGTTCATTTTTAGAATGGTTTTACTATACCTACCTTAGTACTTATTTAATATTTAATATTGAGTTTTAATTTTTGCAGACATGTTTGAAGTAGGTAGGGCTTTCCGAGCTCCAACCAAGATTATTTTGATATGAAAATACCGAGAAAGTCTTTCATGGCAGGCATTCGCAAATTCCTTCATACTTAATTCAGGTGTAGGTAATAGATAGGTGAAGTAGATAGGTAGATAGGTACTATCCATAGTTTCATTCATAATAATTAGTGGAGTTCTACGAGTACCAATCCCATAGTAGTACAATAGGTATCAAATTCATCAATATTCGTTTATGCATCCCAAGATCTCTTATGAATTACCAGTTTAGCTACAGCTACTAGCAAGCAGATTGGTTATGTTAGTGTGGGATTTATTCAAGGCTGCACATTTTTGCCCTATTTAACTCCTATATTAATCATAAAAATACCTTCCTATTTCCAGCCAAAATGTCAACAAACCAAGCTCAATTAAATCACAGCAAAACAACGTTATCCAAGCAAGAGCTATTTTGTCTGTGGCTCCGAGATCGACGCGAAGTGAGTCGCGAATGCTGAGGAGGCAGTGTGAACCGCGCCGCCGAACCGAGTGCACGTACAACCGCGGCTATTCCGTAATACCCGGGCGATTGTAAACTTTATTTCTACTGTGTTATTGTCCATTGCGCGTCGTTCAGGTAATTACAGCCATGTGAAAAGTTATTTCGCAATTGATTGTCAATTGTTTTGGTGTTCAGATTAAAGTGATAGTGCGTTCTGAGGTTTGGATTGGAATGGCTCACGATTCGTGTTCCGTGCATCTGTCGGGATTTTGTGAATATGGAATGCATGGCAGACATCTAGAATGATTCAAAATTGTTCAAAATCGGATTAAAGATATCGGTTTTATCATAAATCGAGTGCCGAGAGATAAGTTCTCGTACATTCGCAACGAGTAGAATTGCATGTTACCTATCATCTAACGCTGCTACCTGAGTTGGGAGATAGTGAAAAAAAAAACGAAACGTATAATTTACCGAAACCAGCTTTACCTACCTGATTTAAACTGCGATGAATCTTTGAATTTGGTTTGAATGTTGTTTTTTTTAATGGATTAGGTACCTACTAAAGAATTTAGTTCACATAGAATATCGAGAAAAATCGTAAACTTACCATCCTTACATACTTAAAATAATAGAGACACTAGGTAGCTAGGTAACTTATTTTTTATAACCTTCAAGACCTTTCAAACTTAATGTTAGATACATTTACAATAAATATGTTTAGTATCATATTCTCATTGTCCCCCTTCATTTTTCGATAGTAGGGTAGTTTAGCTGGTTTCCCGTCCAGCTCCGGTTTCCGTCCATTACCAGGCGCACTGTACAACATTTACGTAGAATAGCATCATATTAATAGTCAACCACGCAAGTTTGGACTTGTTACGGCCTTTGACGTCATATCTGCACGTCTACCGACATTAAAAAAAAATTGCCAATTCACAACTCGAATAAAAGCTATGTCAATCTGAGGCGTGCTTCCGAGCTGTGCACACGCCATCTTGAATGTGAAAAAATTAGTGTCGAGAGGTAGCTGCACGGTAAGTTATTTTTGTTAATTTTCGCATGTATTTATTTGTTTTGGTCATTTATAAATAAGTAAAGACACAAAGTTGGCATTAGGAGGTGTTTTTCGTACTTATTTAATTAATTACTTATAAAATCTAAGTGGACGGAAATGGAATTACCTATTTCTCAAAATATTCTGTTCTCGTCCACGTGGACGAAAACACAAAAATATAAGTGAAATTTGATAAATCAGTTAAAGTAAGGAATGTGAAGAAATTCATTCAATTTTTTAATGGCTGGATCTTTGTTAGTTATTCGATCTAGAATTTAATTTTCGTCCACGAATTTATCAGTATTGCAAGCATAAATTTATATTTAAATACCTTGGACGGAAACCAAAAATATCTATAAAAACTACTAGTTTTCGTCCAAGTACTTTAATATGAGCGGACGAAAACTAAGACTTGACTTCTACTTTCCGTCCATTAACTTTAATATGAGTGGACGACAAGTAGAAACACCAGTTATTTAGTTTTCGTCCATTACAAACAGCGATTACTATCTTGGTTTGGTTTTAGGTATGACTTTTTTTTTGTTTTTCGATCACTGCTGGTATTATTTTATATTTATCGCCTATATCATTTGCTGTTTATTATATCTGGTTATTAAATGCATTGTTTTAGATGACATCATTGGAGCCGAAAAAAATAAGGAAAAAAACAAATCCTTACACAGAAGATGACTTAAAAAAGGCTCTATCAGAAATTCGGGACAAAAAAGCATCCATAAGACAAATTTGTATTTTATTAAGTTGATTAAAAACACAATTATGACACTGAGTTTTAATTCATTGCATTATAATACTCTTCATAAACAGTGGACGAAAAGTAACCTAACATATGTCGAAAACTAATATTTATGGACGAAAACTGACGAAAATGGTACTTTTCACTAAAATATTTTTTATAAAAAAAACGATGACTATGATCAATTGTCCCTTGGTGTAAACATAAAATAAACTATATTAGCGTTTAATAAAAATATAGTTTGTTAGATTTGGCCCAGTGGAACATTTTTTTTTTTAATGTATAACCTGGCAGCTCCACTAATTGGACGAAAACCGGCTAAACTACCCTACTTAAAGGTGTACTATAATAATGTAATTCTAAAAGATTCCTAGTTATACCTACTGTGATTATGATACCTACTCGTAATATCGATAGGTACCTAATTAATTTGACATTAATTTCGAGACTGAATTAAAAATAAATCACAAATTTATTAGATAGGTATCTATTGCCAATTAATATTTAGAACCTGTTGGTTCTCTGGCCTTTATTTTAATATTTGAATTAATTAATCTTAGGTTAGGTACCTATCTACAGATCCATTTTGGAAATTACTTACCTGCAGCACCCAGGTATTTTTTATTTTATTTGAGTATGTACGTTTTCTTAATGTTTTTTAAAGATTAACAAATAATACACAAGGATTATTATTTAATCCTATTTCCGTGTTTATTTCATAAAACTATTTTGGGACGGAGGGACTAAAATGTGCATCTGTCACATACCCTATGATTTAGTAGCGAGATGCCTACTATCGCACTTAGCCGACTTTTACAAATTTTCACACAATAGGTTGCATAACGACAACTTAATGAAACCTCAGTATAAGTAATCGCACCACGCCTACTTTTTTTTATTTTTTTACTGAAAAATAGCAGCTTGCCATATTTTTCTCTCATCGTTTCGAAAATATCATGATGCCTATTTTTGTACAGTCTATTTCGTAAGTGCAAGGAGGTAAACAAAATATTTAAAATAAAATAATAATGTCATCATGTCATGTCATATTATGACTTATGTCATTTAATTCCAGCGTTCGAGTAAATGGAACGAACAAAATGAATAATAATTTTATAAAATATATTCATAACTGTGACGTTTTTCTAATTAAAAATACTAAGGTAAATACGTACATACAATATACGTACAGCTTTCGTACTCGGTGTAAATTTAAGATAAGCCACACACCTAGTTAGTTATTTTTCTTATATTAATCTGTGGGCGTTGCGATCTGCGACAAGTTTTATACTTCTGCAGGTCGCATCACTGTCTATTTCGTTATTTGGCTCAATTATATTTTTATGTTTTATATAGACTTTTTATGTTTATGTAATCAGTATTAATAATTATGTTTGTAACAGGGTTCTTGGTCATTGTGGCGTGGCAGACATAGTCAGTTTCTGTTAGATAGAATTCAAATAAAAACGACATACCTTCGGTACAATTACAGTTTTGTGTTTGATTGTACATTCAGTAGGCAACACAAGTAAACAATATACCGATAGAAATGAAAGTAGGCATTATGCGACCATATGGTCTATTTAGAATAATGTTTGACGAAACGCAATTTTCGGCATAGTGCGATCACTTGTATGAAAATTTCAGAAAGTTGTCCTTGCGCTACATACTGCAAGTAAAAATTAAAAAATGAACTAAGTGCGATAGTAGGCATCTCGCTACTAAATCATTCGAAATATCCCATAAAAAGACCCTTACGATCAACTGTCATCTGTTGTTTTATAGATTACACTGGAAGTACCTTCGGAAATGTAACAACATGGAAATCAACTTCGATAAAAGGAAAAACATTTTTCATACCTACGTAATATTAAATAATTTATAAGGTAAATGCCAGTTAGCAAAGGTATACCGGATTTAATTTTCAAAAGACTAGAACCGATTCTGCAATCGTCAGATAAGGTACCTACGAAAAGGACGATAAGTCAAAGCTTATAAAATACCACTGCTAGAAATTGCTTTAGTTATACCTTAGGTAGGTATAACAAACATTCATCTATGGCAACTAAAGCAATTTCTAGCAGTGGTATTTTATAAGCTTTGACTTATCGTCTTTCCGTACCTTATCTGACGATTGAAGAATCGGTTCTAGTCTTTTGAAAATTAAATCCGGTATACCTATGCTAACTGGCATTTACCTTTAACCACTTGACTACTTAACATAGAACACAACTCTCCATTTCCATTTAAAGTTAATACATAGATTTAAAGATTTAAAGATTTATGTCATTTATTTCCATAAAATCCTAAAGATCACTTGGACAAGTCAATAAATACAACACATTATTAAATAAAATAAACAATGGAAACAAGGTTGACATAAAAATATGTTTCGTTTTTTTAAGCACTGAATTGAGAAACATAAAGAACAATCAGCTCATATCTGAATTTAGTACAATTATTTGTTAGTTTGTTCGTTTCTTTAAGATATTGGAGCGGATTCCATCCCATGCAGTTTTATCTTCTAAATACTCTGATATTTTATAATATGATTTTGAAATAAGATGTTTTTTTACCAAGTTTTTAAATTTAGTGATAGATAATTCTTGCAATTCTTTGGGAATCTTGTTATAGAAGCGTATACATTGCCCCTTAAAAGATATATTAACCTTATGTAGCCTAGTAATATGTAAAGCTAGTTTTTCCTTATTTCTAGTATTAAAATTATGTCTATTACTTTTCTTAGGAAAACTATTGATGTTTTTGTGGGTATACATTAAGACTGTATAAATATATTGACAGGGAATTGTCAATATATTTATGTCCTTGAATGTTTCTCGCAAGGATTCTCTTGGGCTCATTTTATAGATAGACATAAGACGTGCATCATCAAACAGGGGGTTCCCCTGGGGCCCAAAGAGCCCGATGAACTATATTTTCTAGGGCCTATTTTCTATCTCTCTCTCTCTCTCTTGCAGGTAAAGTCAGTGTAACCTGGAGCGAACTAGTGTTGTGAGTGCAGTGCTATGATGTGAACAGTGCTGGAGACATGCCTTCCGACAGCGGCGCCTGGTCGCCCGCCAGCGGCGAGCGGCGGCTCAGCAACTCCTCCGATGGCAGTGCCGGCAGCGGATACTCCAAAGCAGTAAGTCTAAATATAACGTATGACACTATGATACAAAACAATAAAATGCGGATATTAAAAGTGGGACGAAAGCGGATTTTTTAAATGCGGGCCGATAATCACGGGACGAATACGAACAAAAATAACAGATACAACAAAAGAAACAAGTACAATGGGCAGCTTTATCGCTAAAAAGCGATCTCTTCCAGGCAACCTTTGGATGATGACCTATGATGTTATTTAACCTGGTGTTATCCCACGTGGGACAGCGAACGGTGATGTTGAGCGGACTTGAGCGACAACCGACTAAAACGAGTGGTTTCATCACGCCTTCTAGGGGCTACCTAAGAGTAGGTACGCGAATTCTTCCGCGGCCCCGACGCTGTAATAAAGCTGTATTGTACTATCCCACTCCTAACCTAACATATTCACGTCATACCTTCCAACACGTGCCTAAACTATCGGGTGAAACAATGGCAACTTTGTATCCCGAAATAATTTATGAGAAATTCTAGTTAAACACACGGTGTAACACATCTATATTTAGAAACAGGTTTACAATTATACTATATATTGCACTGAAATTTTATAAGAATCTTCTTAGTTGTAGAATGGGAAATACTCACTGAAATGCCTATAAACAGGAAATAAAATCAAGTCTTTCACATTAAGACAATTTGCTGATAAATAAATAGTAAATTAATTGATACAGTTTAAGATTCACAACATTCATAAAATAAAAACAAATAAAATACTCTTAGTACTTAAATACTTGTTGTTACTATCACGAAACCTCGGAAAGGTTTTTATTAAATGTTATCTTGATTGAAGAACTATACGGAATTGTTTTCAGACTTTGATCACAATCTTGAGATTGTACCTTTGCTACAGTCGTCGACAAAAGCCAATAAGTAATTATTTTATTTATTACCTACAGACATTGCTGTGCACGGTGCACGTTCAAGTCTACAAAAATAGTTGACCCTGTAGGAACTTACTTAAAAAGACCACGGAAAAGTTCCATTAATGTTGAAGTCGTCACGTTTCAATTTACCAATGTTGTTCGCTTTTGTCTCGTTTATTTAAAAATAGTATTTCCATTCAGAGCACACATTTTAAAAATACATTTACTTAGTACTTTTACCGTTGTGATTAGTTATCACAACCTTCTAATCTAAAGGTACCTACTAAACAAAATAGTCTTCAGGTAAATTACCTTTTCTTACTGCCAGTACATTACGTTTAACTCATTAGGTCGAATGCAGCCCAACCTTGCGCGTGTTCATAAAATTAAAATTCAAATCGTCATCTTCATTGTCATGGGAATGTTTTGTTTTATGTCCGCGGTGATGACAGAGTATTGTTGCGATGATAATGATGGTGGTTGCATGCAACGAAGTAAATGTTATTCTATTTTCAAAACTAACGCGAGTATTCATTTTTAAACCGAGAATTACTAATAATATCTTCGTCATAAGTCTGAATCATTTAGCCAACCTAGCCTGGATAGTCTTTCTACCTTAAATGGATTTTCCCTGTAAAAGGTATTGTAAATATGCAAGCGTGTGTCATGGGCGCAGATAGTGTTAAACGCCAAATAACTGCCCCATAATGTTTTTGTTCCTATTGATTTGCCGACGTAAAAATAATTCTATCCGATCCAAGAAAAATATCTTAACAGATGAAGTCATAGCAGCTCTAACGCAACCTTGGAATGCGCCCGCGCAACTAACAACTTTATCTTAATAATCTAAGATACCAAAATAGCATGCCATGGTATTAACTATGCCTTCTGTTTTAATGGTTGACTTATTAGTAGATATTTACTGTATTACTCACTGAAACAATTATAAATAACCTAGCAGGTATTATTTTAAAATATGCGGAAATTGAACAATGCTCAGATATATTATGATATATTCGAACTTGTTGGTGTCTTTTAAAATTACCGTAGTGTGTCCTTAGAATAGTACTTATGTTATCTTCCCGCAAATGCGAAATCTATTTAACAAATCAACAAGTCTGTTCTTACGTATGGTATATGTATGATATCTATAGTTAAATGTGTGTATCCCAGTAGTTGGATACTTATTTGTGATGAAAAAATCTCTATCTACTTTAATATATAAAAATTTATTTATTTATTTTAAATCAATGTCACTTTTCGTTGTTATTTATAACTCAAGAACGGCTAGGCTGATTTAGGTAAATTTGGTTTAAAATAGGTATAGTAGCCCAGGGAAAGGTTTTAAAGGTGAGAAAACATTAAAATAAAGCGGGAGATGTTAATAGTTACAGTTGAATGTAAATAGGTACCTACTTCAAGATAACACTTGCAAAATAACCAAAAGTCGATGCTAAAGCGATTATCGACGGGTAGAATAAACCAATATTTATTTTAAAAAAGTAAATTGCCGGCCAGTGAAGCGTGGACAAACACTTTCACTGGCCATTGCCAAGTTTCATACTTTTACACGACCTTAGAACTTAGTAGACTTGCTACTTTAAACATCGATTATTGGCGACTTTTCGGCACATAGAGACGCCTGTTTCAGAGACTGCTTTCTATTGCAGAATTAAAATCTCGTTATGAGCGAGATAGATAATTTATTTCATATATTTAAAACACCCAGACACCCGGAAAAATATTTGCAGATCATTGAAATTGTTGACCTGAGATGGGAATCGAACCCGCAACCTCTCGCCTCGCAGGCAGACCTTCGCCCGCTGCACCACAGAGGGCTTCAATCGGTTTTAAGTTGCTTGATCAACACTTATGTACTTTTAGTTAAAATCTGCCTTTAAGTAAATTATGGGGAGGATAGTGAAATCTCATCAAAATAAATCATTTCAAGCGGAACTCACAAGTAACGGGCCTGTCCATAGGAATCTAATTAAATTCACAAGTTGGCATTATCAGCTTTCCTGCTATATTTAGGTGTTTAACCTGTGTGCTGGCCTTAGAACAGTACTGTTTAGTTTATATTTTCTATCCGTGTCATGGAACCGAATAACGGATTATATCTTAGGACTGACTGTAAGTGTGTGTGTGTGTGTACTCTGCTAACTAACAGCGATCACCAAGCCGCCTGGTAAGCGTGGCGATTACACCAAATCCTCCAACCCTTATATAAATTGGTTCTATTGGGAAGAGTCTGACGAAAAAAACGGATATATTACGACACGACCCACTACTGGGGTCGTAATATAGTTATTATGACGATGAAGATGTGGTAAAGCCTTCTGTATTTTCTAGAATAGAATAAGTTTGTATCAATAGTAGGAAGGTCAATAAAATTTGCAGTATATACATAGTACGAAAAATGGAATATAAGTTAATGAAATAAATATATTTTTTGTATGTTATATTGTTGTAGGTTTTATTTCCATTCGAATTCGCTGTCGCTTTTCTTTAAAAGCTACTGATTTTGATTTTGATTTAAAATAGGTAAAATCAAGGGAAGCTTTATAAGTATAATTATGTACATACCCGAAGCTTGTTCGGGTCGCTAGTATATATATAAACTTCTACAATTAGCAGTAGCAAAATGAGAACAAAACTAAAAATAATTTTAGTAGTGCAGTATTGTGCCAAAAATCATAATAAATCATCTAGAAAAATAACTGAATCATCTATAAATACTTCATTTATAAGCATACATTAAATAAATTCTAATCGCTTGTAATACAAATCTAGTTAGAAATCCGATATTTATTGCAATTTTAAGCATAACTGTATCCTTAGCATATTTAATAGTCATAAGTCGTAGGAATGAATCCTACACTAATGGGTCTTTAAATCAATATATATAGGTAAATCGGTCTAGCTTAGGTCATTTAAATACGTTATGTTTTGTTTGTCTGATGTTAGAATAATCTGTATTTTCGTAAATCTAAAAATTAATATGATATTTCGGTGTCGAATTAAAACTAGTTCTTAAATGGTAGGTACATTTGTAAACTGGCTGTGAGATGTGGAGCCATCCTAAGAGTAGTACCTACCCATCCATAGGTATCGCCTTTTGGGATTAATATACCAGAAATCGGGCAGCAGCGTCGTTGTATACTGTACCAACGTGCTGCGTTCACCCAGTCCTCTTGTTATCATGGTGGTAGCCCGTAGTAGGACGTTATTGTCGTTAAAATATTCACCAGTTTAGAGTCAAATCGTGGCTTTCCTTAATACCCTTTACTTTTTCTCAAACACGTAGGTATTTAATGCATAGTTCGGTATTTCGCAGATTTTATAATAAATACAAAACCTATAAGGAATGTTCAGTTTAACTTGCCCTTGTCGGTTTGTAGCGAAAGGGACATTCTTATCATAAACTGTATGATCTTGACGACCTTAATGTACGTAACAAGAAGGTAGTTAAGCTCTGTTCTAAGAATTGTAGATAAAAATATGAGGAATTTGTATAAAATTATTCATTTAATATATAAAATAAATATAATATAAAAGCATTATTCATTTTATTATAACGGGAATTACTCACGTATTTACACAGGAGTTAAACAACCCTCGACGTTTCTACGTTAAGCATTATTGTAATAATATTGCCATCCCAACATTTTTATTTGACAATCCCTTTGTCAAATCTATCTGGAGAGACCCATGTACAGTAATGATACGTCACATGGGTTGCTTGAGATGATGAAGACTGGATACAGTTCGTGGGAAGTGGGATAGGCTAATTGTGATTGATTGGTCGCATCCTCGATTACGAGCCAATCATACGGTCATCTTACTTATTATAAAAGTCATTTGCAGGCGCCACTGTACTAAGGAACTATTACTTACAAACATGTATTACTTAGATATAAAACAGGATCGTCTGGGGAGCCGAATCAATACTGCTATAATCACACACACAAGTACTTACCTACTTAAGTAGTAATGCGAAAGTTTGTGATTTTTGTCCTTTCGTATCAAGTTATCTGCAGATTTCCCTGCAATTAAAAGAAAAATGTTTTGTAATATGAAGGCCCTGCTATATTGATCCAGAACTTTTCTCAATATAATAAAAAAAAAAAAAGCAAAGGCACGTTTATCAAACGTGCCTTTGCTATTATTAATTATAATTATTTGGTTCAGTAGTACTTTTATTTGTACGCCCTGATATCAGGAACTAATGTTCAATTTTTCATTAAAATAATACTTTGTACCACAAAACATCCATAAAACTTGGGACAAACCGTCTCAGCTTGGTGATAAGACTGATTCTAAGGTACATGGGTACTGCGAAGGTCATTAAGGCGAGCCGTGAACAGCTCTAATGGCTGGTGTTCTCACGATAATTGCGATGATAATTCACAGGATTGTAATGCAACTAGTCATCGTAGATCACTTCACTAAGGTTAAATTACCTGCGCATTGACTTATGGGATCTAGAAATTGCATTGTAAATCCTGACTATGCAAAGATAAAAGAATGTTTGCATCTGCATTGTTTCATTAGACGTATGTACATGTGGAATTGTGGAAGAACAAGTCACATACCTATATACAGATTATGTTTAGTCTCACGTTCCTCTACGGGACTGGATGATTTTCTTCTGAAAAAAAATTGTGCGTCTTGAATTGGTGCTTTAACGATGAAGGTCTTGAAGAAACCGGCATGTTTTGAGAACTGTAAAGAGTTAGAAGGACATTGGTATTCACCAACCTGCACATGGCCAGATTCAATTAAGGCCTAATCTCTCTCGACGTGCCCCTGTGACTCAGCAGCGGTAACGAAAAAAAATAGGTGCTTTGGGATATAACTCACTACTCACTAGTGAGTGGTTAAATATGATTAAACTGTGAACGCCGCACCTAGATCCAAAAGTCATTCTAGACTCATTCTAGACTGGAATGCACCTGCCTCGGTATTTGCGTGACCTTCGCAAATGACTGGATCCAGTCCTTAATACCAAAGGTCACTCGCTCTGGGTCAATGTTGCTAGATACAATCTCATTTTAATACTTGTCGATGGAATATTCTCGATTTTGTTGTTTTATTTTAATTTACTGCAATATTATGCGGCCCTGGTCGAATTGGAATTTTTCATTGTTTTTTTCTTATTTTTGTTTTGTCTTTTATTTTATTAAATATCTTAAAATACGATTCTATTTTTTTTGAAATGTTTGGTCTTTCTTAGCAAATTTATACACTAGGGGCTCTTGAGACATTAAATATAACTAGTACCTACCTACACAAAACGTAGCTACTGCCCGTGTCGTCTGGTGTGTATATCTCTTAGTCGGTTTATAAAAAATCCTAATTACCTACCTACGTTAATAAAATACAATAATTATTCATAAATATAATTAGGATCCTACAATAAAACAAACGTGGCAGTGTTACAAATGCACACTTAGTTAAAATCTGCAATAAATCACGTTTCACACAAATTTCCATAAGTCATTTGTATAATTTGAAACGTGGGTAGAGAATACATATTGCTTGCACATCATCAGTCAAGCAATATAAGAAAACACATATGTTCGCATTATACCATTTATACAATTAATTACACAGATTTATGTTTTACTAATTAATTATACAAAAACTACACAAACAAATTTAATACCTCGCTCATGATATTAAATTATACTAGATTATACAAAGTTTCTTTTCGGCAAACGAAGAAAGTGGTTACATAACGTGTACGCACAAAGATGAACTCTATGTCATTGTAAAAGGGTGTATAATGCTGTGCATGAAGGTGTTATCTAACAGCTAAATGATGATTCTTAATTGGACATCATCACTCCAGACAAATCGCAAGACACGACTCTTTATTTCGACGACAATGTAGGTGTTTTCATAATAGACAAATTTTGTAAGAAATCATCTTGTAATTAAGACTAATAAGTTCTGTGCGTTAAGATTTAAGAAAATATATTGTCTGTGATTCTTTTTCTGTGTCTGTGATTCTGTTTCTGGTTGAATTGATGGTAAAAGATCACATTTCAACCGGAAGATTTTAAGTTATACCAGAAATTAAAATAACAAACATTCTAATATCCGTACCACATTTCTATATTGACAATTTGTTTACCAGATATAATCTAGAACCTTATCACGATAATATAAAGCCTGGTTCAGCCTGCACCAATCCACAAAGGAAATGTCACTATTGACCTCGAATTTGGACCAGTTACCCAGAATAAATACCAGTAAATACGTACAGTTGACAAGCGAAAGTGACAGTTATTGTCAGTGCAATACGTTCCACATTTAATGTAATTTATTGTTCGTATAACCATACAGTTTACTTGCAAGCTTATTGAAACTGCAAAGGTACAGATTTACACAGAGGATTATCATAAAAATGGTGGTTTACTAAAATACTTGCAGTTTTTGTCAAATAGGTATGTATTAAATTGAAAGATAAAAATAATAAAAAAGTCAAAACTTGCTTTGGTAGAGATAAGATTTCTTGTTGTCCTTTAGAACTTGTTTTAAAATGGCATTTTCATTCGAGTGCGAAGCTTAAAAATATTTTATCCAAGCTTATAAAAAAAGTAAAATTCATAAAGACCAACATCTTCACTACGCTCTTTATATATCCTGTTGAATGACATTCCTTATTACAATGGAAATTTAATTGTGATGAGGAATGGCATTTCCATATAATAAATGTCCTGAAGGGTGTTTGCTCATAATTAATCCACCTTTACATTCCTTTTATTTAAATAATATATTAAGTATATCAGAAATCTAGCACCCGTAACACAACCTTAGAGCTTATCACGGGGCTAGATGTCTCTGTGTGAATTGTCCAGCAATATTTATTTTCTTGTCTCATTATTTCAACCCTACAATATTTTCGGGTTAAATCTCGTCCAACTCATTGTTTTAAGATGGTAATAAACATTTATGTACCGTGTACCAGCTTAAAAACCCGGCCCAAATCTTCTTAAGCGAGGCCTTTGAAATCTCACATTTCTTTAAACGTTACATCATACCTCACGTCCTGAGGCACTCGCGTAACTAGGGCGGTCCTAAGTAGACCATGTCTGTAGGCTTGTTAGACCAAGAGCCTGTGATGGCCAGACCTTCCTTTAATTCACAAGCGTGAAAATTCTTTCATGTGTATGTCTAACATAGGTAAGAATAACCCCCAAACATGAAACCTGGATCGCGGTTCCTTTGGGAGATAACAACCTTTTACCTGTTATCTCCCAAAGGAACCACGATCCAGGTTTCATGTTCGGGGGTTATTCTTACCTATGTTAGACATACACATGAAAGAATTTTCACGCTTGTGAATTAAAGGAAGGTCTGGCCATCACGGGCTCTTAGGTTATGTCTTTTGTCTGTTGTTTGTAGTAGAATGTTCATAGAAATTCTTACTTTGTACAGAGTTGGGTTATCTATCCTTTGATAAGAAAAGTTGTACTTAAAAGTGTCGTGTATATAACAGTAAATGATTTTCACAGTTAAGGAAAATTCTGACATACGATTTTATTTCTTTCTATAACTACACATTTCTTAGGTTTGTATGGTTGATTCTTTTGGATTTCGTTGATATTTATCTAAGAAAACATCGAGACTATTTTTAATACTGTTCTCGCTAGCGAATTTAATTATTTATTTGTAGAAATTACATTAGACTTTTGTGGCTTTTTGTTCGAGAAAGAATTACTCCTTGTTTACCAAATAAAACGCTTCACGCGTCGTGACAATTTTTTTCAAGATAAAGTAGATAACCTAGATAACATAACTGTCAATAACAACCGCAATCCTAAATCGAAAACTAAAAAGTTGTGCACGCACAGGTCAAAACTTTGTTCCGTACGTGAGCCATTGTGAATAAGTCTTATTTCTTTACTAGTCCTCAGATAAAAACAAGCCTTGTTAACCAACTGAAACTAAATACGATACAGTCCATATTTATCTTTCCTTTGAGTAAGTAAATGCAAATTTACTTTGTCGAGACATAAAACCTACTATCTGTCTCCTAGAATCTAGGGCGTAATAAAGATTTGCACTAACAGATGCGTTCACCGTTAGTTACTCCAATTAGTACTAGGAAGTACACGATATTCTTGCTGTTACATTTAATAGTATGAACATTGTGTAAAAAACCCCAATTACGAAAGTTTCGTACAAATACTATAGTTCAAGACACTATATTTCTCTTCGACTTACGAGTAAGTCTACCAATACCAGTATACCAATTGTACCAGAGATTCAAAATATTTGAAACAAATCACATAAGTAATTCTTTTAAAATCATGTAATCAGTTAGAACAAAATTATTTTTACTATTAAATTAATAGTGCAGTTTTGACTTACTTTAACAATTGCAAAATGATTTGTCCTTGATGAGCAGAAACAACCCTGTCGGTGTACTAATGATAAACAAAGTAATAAAACTTAATGAGCCAATGATTGCGTCTCGGGATTGATTGATTCAGACATTATCGTTTGTATTTTAATTGGTTCAAGATAATGATATGTTTTCATTTAGAAGATAATAAGAGATATCTGTTTGAAGTGTTTTGAAAATAAATGTCGCTTGAATGGGTTCCTTTGTTATGGTATACAGTTGCATTTACTGTAGCAGTTTTATCCCGTTCCTATTGATATTTTGTGACTCTCTTTGACTCTAGACGCTCTTCACTTATTATACCATCAGTCATTAGTTAACATTACTGCATTATTTATTTTATTTAAGTATATGTTTTATTCAAATAACAATAGATACATTTATACACTAGTAGGTTTCTACCAAACAATGTGACAGTCAAGTGAGCCTTATACCAATTCTTATCCACCACCATAACAATAATTACGACCCACTACTGGGCACAGGTCACCTCAATAGAAACCATTATATCTATTATATAAATCTATTATTAAGTATTATCCACGAAGAGATGGGGTTAAACTTCTCTTAAACCAACTATGGATTTTTCTTCTTGCTAAAGCTAAATAAAGACGTATGTGTCGAATAATTAGTACCAAATAATTTATAACATTTAACACATCATTCATCGCTAAAAGCTTGCATTGTAAACCCTTATTTGTACTGATTGTAAGATATTGCGTGGTCGAAGCCAGCCTCGGGACAGTTACACAAAAATGGTTTCAAGCCTTCAGCCATGTTGGATCAATCAATCATTTAAACACTTCGTAAGTAAGTATTTTAACTTATTTCAATTGTTTCTACCTACTATTGAGTCTACTAATATCAAGGACCCATTCCGATCGCTTGCGTTGGTGTCTTAAGAACTTCAGAAAACATAACATTAAAATTGCTCAATACTAAGAAACTTTACTTAGAAATGAAATCGAAAGGAATTATCTATACGATGATAAAACAATGACAATGAAATGATAATTGCTTATTACTTTCCCAGTAACTGACACAGCCCAACGGATTAGCTCTTTTTAGTTGGATCGATAACACCCGCGGTAAGAGATAGGTAGGGTGGTACTATTCCTAGGCGGGCAAAGCGCACTGAACGATACGAATCTAAGTATTTTTAAGTATTTAATTTATGCCATATTCGTCCTGGACGTTCCACCAAATAAGTAAAATGTCACCTTTCGGGCCGATACTTGTCCACATTGTCCCGCATAGCAAATTTATTTATATAAGTATATCGAATTCAACAGTCGAAGCAGGTAAGACTTAGACTTACTTGACCAATAAATACATTTTTAATTGCACATCTGTCCGGTTGAATCATTCATGCCGTGTTAGTATCTACCTAGTTAGTAATTACTAATTACCGGATTGATTAGACAATGACTACAATAGACCCGCGGCTAAAGTTAATGATGTATTGTTTTATTTAGGATATTGTTATTGACATTATTTCCTAACTAATACATTATTTTCTAACTCTTATTTTTAAAATACGAATACGGTTGATAAGCTTAAGTAATGCTATTGTACTCATGTCCTTGTAATAATGTTATCATTTTTGGTTTTCAAATAAATTAATATGATATTTTGCCGTATTGGACCAAGAGCCCGTGATGGCCAGACCTTCCTTTAATTCACAAGCGTGAAAATTCATTCATGTGTATGTCTAACATAGGTAAGAATAACCCCCAAACATGAAACCTGGATCGCGGTTCCTTTGGGAGATAACAACCTTTTACCTGTTATCTCCCAAAGGAACCACGATCCAGGTTTCATGTTTGGGGGTTATTCTTACCTGTGTTAGACATACACATGAAAGAATTTTCACGCTTCAGAAGTAAAGGAAGGTCTGGCCAGACCGGGCTCTTAGTATAGACTAATAGCCTGTGATGGCCAGACCTTCCTTTAATTCACAAGCGTAAAAATTATTTTAAGTGTATGTCTGACATAGGTAAGAATAACCCCCAAACATGAAACCTGGATCGTGGTTCCTTTGGGAGATAACAGGTAAAAGGTTGTTATCTCCCAAAGGAACCGCGATCCAGGTTTCATGTTTGGGGGTTATTCTTACCTATGTTAGACATACACATGAATGAATTTTCACGCTTGTGAATTAAAGGAAGGTCTGGCCATCACGGGCTCTTAGGTTATATATAAAATAACGGACTTCACAAACAATAGAACGGATGAAGCGAAGGCTATTTCATAATAGCTTCTAACTAAAACAATTTTTTTATGGAAAATAAACGAACTCCTAATGGATAAAGCACAATAAGAATTCGTTCCACGATACAAGGCCAGTCCTTACAAAGATTAGCTTAATATATAAAGGGACTTTTGCTCAATTTTTAGACATAAGATATAATCAAATAACTCGAGGATAAAATAACATTTATTGACTTGCCCAAGTAATCTATAGGATTTTTAGATATCCATCTACAATTGACATAATTCTTTAAAATGTTTTAAAATAATTCCATAATGACAAATTAGTAAACTAAAGTCTAGAAAAAACACCGAGAAATCCCAATATATAACATACTTGTTTCCACCCGCCGCTTTGCCCGCTCTTTAACTATCCCGTATTATTTATTTATTTATTTATTTTTTTATTTATTTTCACAAACACACTTAATCTATTATAAAGGTTTTTGCCGTGTTAAATAGTAGTATCATTCCGTTATATATGTATGTATAAGCTACATTATTGTGATCAGTACTTATATCAAACAGGTCACATAAATCAGAGCATTCCATCAATTCTACAAATTAAACCAACCTGGAAACGAGTTTATTTGAGCCAATTACTAAACCTTGAAAGTGAAACTGAACATACTGAGATCCAGTTGTGAATGCATGTCCATTTTAAAGCGAGCTTGTTTTTGAAATTGGGTTTCTTATTACAATATTGTACGAAATTAAACAAAATATAAAAATAACTTGCCCCCCGCGACGTTTTCAAGCTCTACGAATAATATAGGAATTATTACTGTAAAAAATATTTTTTTAATTTTTTAGTCGATACGTAGAGAGTAGGTATAAAGACTACTTTATAATACGTAAGTAATTTCCGTTGTTATTAAATGAAATGCCATCACTATAAAATATCAGCGTGAAATAAAAACGTCCTTTATACGATACTGAGAACCCAACACCCAATTTCGCTTAAATTTATTATTTAAAAGTTAATGTTCTTTGGAAATATTGCAAATAAACGTTTAACCGATGCTCCATAAAATCTGCTGATGTCTGCAGTTATTCAGGCAAATCCAACTAATAACATAAATGCGAAAGTTTATAACAATGTTTGTTACTCCTTCTACTGGATTATGTTAAGAAATCACAATAATGTAGCTTATATATCAGAATACACATAGGCTACTTTTTACCGCGGGAAAATATAAAACTAGCTAAACTAGCAGAAAACGGCATTCATAAATCCGAATCGGATCCGAATTCCACTTTTATGTCTTCACAATTTAGATCAAGTCACATCGGTTCTTGCTCTTAATTAATTTATGAATTCTGATAACATACTTAATTTACTGATAAGGTGATTATGAATGCATATATCTTGTTTTAATGTACTTAATTAAACTAGATTTAATGTCTTTTTCCGTATGATTATAATCTTCGTCGAACTAATCCGTTGTAATAATCCACTTGATGACACTCGTTTTTAGGGTTCCGTAGCCAAATGGCAAAAACGGAACCCTTATAGTCCAGGATCCATGGACCATGGTTAGCACTTGATTACTATCAAGCTAATTTTTCGTGAGTAGCTTCGTTTCGATGAGACGCCCAAAAATACCCTATACCCAACTCTCGATTGTAATGTAATGTATGGGAGCTAACAGAGATAACAAGGATTAAATACTTCAAGGATGTAGGACCGGGATAACGTACCACGAAATTTGTAGGACAATATGTCAGTTAGATTTTATAAATAGATAGATTTTATAAAATATATAATGTACATTAGCAAAAAACTACCAACGAAAATTGGTTTGAACGAAATCTATCAAGTAGATTTTTTATAACACGTCATTATCTATTTCATATAAACAATAATAATTGCTACATTTTTAGTTTGTCTCAAAGTAGTTAAAATAGTACATGCAGTTAAAAATAGGTTATGTATGAAATAAAGGTTAATATCCTTAGTTTAATTTATTCTCAGTTAACAGAAACAACTGATCAAACCGCGTACGGCCGTGAACCAAATCCACCTGATCAACATATGGTGCTCAATCAATTTGTTTGTTCAGAAGATATTGAATGGTTTTGCACAAAATGAAACGAATTATAATTGTGCGTAAATATTGAAGATGCCAACACGGCGGAGCCGTGTTGGCTAAGTGGGAGCACACCCGACTTTCATTCCGAAGGTCGTGGGTTCAAACCCCGCCGCGCACCTCTGATTTTTCTTCTTGGAAAAATTATGTTTGCTATAAAAACACGTGCTCTAACGGTGAAGGCAAACATCGTGAGGAAACCGGCATGTTCTGAGAACTTCTCAAAGTTTGAAGAACATGTGTCATTCACCAACCCGCACTTGGCCAGCGTGGTGAATTAAGGCCTAATCTCTCTCGCCAAGAGAGAAGTCCCTGTGTCCCAGCAATGGGAACGTGAATAGGGGTGATATGGTATGTATTGAAGATGATTTGAGTATTTACTTGTTTTTTTAAAGACTTAAGTCTGGTCTTAAGTCGACTGTAACTTTTTATGTTCGTTCTCTCGTCACGAGAGAGTCTAGTTAGGTCTTAATTAACCACGCTGGCTCAAGTGTGGGTTGGTGAATGACACAATGTTCTTCAAAGTTCTACCAAAGTCGGTTTCCTCACGTAGTTTCTCTTCACCGTTAGAGCGCGTGTTTTTAAAGTGCACTTTTTATAGAATAATGTTCTAGAAAAAAAATACGACTCAATATCCTAGTGGCATTCGACATAAACAGAGATATTCGAATAACTGACATATTAGACATGCATTATCACGACCAGAATCGCCCCGTACGATCGACTGTCGCACGCTCGACAGTCGATTTGCCAACAAAACGTGCCTGATAAATAATAAAATGGTTTGAGTTGTTTATAGTCCTATGACCTTTTTGACCAAATTAATGGTGTATTAGTTTATCACTTTTAAATGAACGCTCCGTATTTATACGTAAAAATATACAATATGCTATACCTCCTTTTACAATATTAATTGCAAATGAAAATAGATTCAGCAAGATTATTTAAATAAGTAATTTTTAAGAATTAAGTTTATTACCTTCCGTGCTTGAACTATGTATCAGCAAGCAAGGCCGCAAACAGCACAATACAACCCTTTGTTTATTCTTTATTTGCATTATTATGAAATGGCGGTAATAGTCGTGGCTTGACAAGGTTCCATTACGAAATCCTGACCCTAGGTCACGGTGATTAGTCACTCAATTGAGAGCTGCCAGGTGCATTTATCATTGGGGTTATTGGTTTGTCAAAGTGTTTCTTCATTCAAAGGAACGTTCGTTTATTACTTTGCGGTTTTAGCGGTGTCGTGGAATGTGGTGATGAAAGTTAGGCTTTATGTGAAGTTCATATGTTCATATTAGATGGATATGATTCTCTAAGACGTGCCCCTATTACCCATACACCAGGTTGACATAGTGATTGTGAGATATGTCGGCTGAAAAATCGACATAATTTCAAAGATTTTGCAGAGATTCGAACTCACGACCTTCTGAAAGAGCGGTTCACGACGAAGGCAACTGCTTTTATATGTATTATATTTATATAGGATTATAGTTTTACAACAATAGGACAGAAGCAAAAAGTCAAACGTTACCATAAGCTTTCGATACATTCTTGTATCACCTTCATCAATGAGTGACGTCACAATTTTTTTCACCTGACTTTCCCGAACCAAGGTCATGCATTGTGTAAATACTATGAGGTTACTCCACGCTTGTTTAGTGCACGATTCGAGAAACAATGGAACAAATATGGTATTGTCGATCTTTGTTTAACTAGCATTGTGAACTTCGGAGTTCACGTTATTAAGTTAACTTTAAATCTATACAAAAAAACTTTACATCAAAAAAGTCGCATGGCGGTACGCTTTTGCAAAAATCTTAACATCTACAAATCCCTGAGAAATACGATCCAAATTTTCCGTTTCGAATCCGTTATCGTAGTAAAAATACGTTATTTCGTATCCACTGTCACGGTTTAAGTACCGATATTTCTACGTGCCGGCATTAACTCACACGCGTTGCGCTTGCGCAAGTAACGGATCCTCGCACTACTCGTACACGCACTATGTTCCACTTTTGACAACTCCGAAAAGTTGATGTAATACGATTTTATTTGGGTATGTCATTTTATTAGGTTAATATACAATTTTATTGCCAATATGTGTGGTGATTTAATCATTACGTAGACTTGTAATTGTATGTTATATGTGGAAAGTATTTTTATTGATTTACATTTGCCCCATCTGTTCTCCTCGCTATATGGCCTGCCCATTGCCACTTCAAAGAGCTAATCCGTTGGGCTATGTCGGTGACCCGCGTTCTCCTACGGATCTCCTCATTTCTGATTCGATCTCGTAGGGAAACCCCGAGCATAGCCCTCTCCATAGCCCTTTGAGCGACTCTGAGTCTGTTGATGAGGCCGATAGTGAAGCACCACGTTTCGGATCCGTATGTCATCACTGGCAACACACACTGATTGAAGACTTTTGTCTTGAGGCACTGAGGTATTTTGGACGAAAAGACGCTGCGAAGTTTCCCGAACGCTGCCCATCCGAGCTGGATTCGACGAGCGACCTCCTTCTCAAAGTTGGACCTACCTAATTGGACTGTCTGTCCTAGGTATACATACGCGTCAACAACTTCAAGAGCCGAGTTCTCAACCATAACAGGGGAAGGCTCTACATGAACATTGGACATGACTTTCGTCTTATCCATGTTCATTTTGAGACCAACCCGTTGGGAGACTCGATTGAGGCCTTCGAGCATTGTGCCGAGTTCTTCCATCGAGTTTGCCATGACTACGATATCGTCTGCGAATCGAAGGTGAGTGATGTATTCGCCGTTGATGTTGATGCCCAATCCTTTCCAATCCAGAAGTTTGAAGGCGTCTTCCAAAGAGGCAGTAAACAGTTTCGGAGACAAAACGTCTCCCTGTCTTACGCCCCTTTTTAATGGAATAGCCTCCTAACTCTGTTCTTGTACTCGGACGGACATGGTGGCGTTTCTATACAAACACTTCAACACTTCGATATACCGATAGTCAATACGGCCCCGCTGGAGTGACTCAAGCACTGCCCATGTTTCGATCGAATCAAAGGCTTTCTCGTAGTCCACAAACGCTAAACAGAGCGGCAAGTTATACTCTTCGGTCTTCTGTATAACCTGCCGCAGCGTATGTATGTGGTCTACGGTACTGTAGCCTTTTCGGAAACCGGCTTGTTCGGGAGGCTGGAAGTCATCAAACCTGCGTTCGAGTCGGTTAGAAATGACCCTAGAAAACAGCTTATAAACATGGCTCAAGAGCGAGATGGGTCTGTAGTTCTTCAATAAGGCTTTATCACCTTTCTTGAAGAACAAGACCACCACGCTCTTGTTCCATGCTTCAGGCGTGGTGCCTCCAAGCAAGGTGGAATTAAAGAGCTTCTGAAGGACTTTAAGTACCGGTGATCCACCCGCTTTCAGAAGCTCTGACGTTATTCCATCCTCACCTGGCGCCTTGTTGTTCTTAAGCTGCTTCAGGGCCATCCTAATCTCGTACAGGCTGATGTCCGGGATATCTTCGGTGTAGTGCCGGGTCAGTTTGGCTCTTGGGTCTCTAGCCGCACTGGTATCTGGCTGAGTGACCGAATCGTAGAGCTGTCCGTAGAACTTTTCGACTTCCCTCAACACTTCCGCTTTTGTCGACGCTACACTGCCATCATCCCTCTTCAGCTTTGTCATCTGGCTTTGCCCAATAGACATATCTCTTGCGAACACTTTGGTGCCTTTATTCCGCTCTATCGTGTCCTTAATACGAGCAGTATTAAAGACACGGATATGGCTTAAGAAAAGTCCTCGAGTGGAGACCACGGATCGGGAAACGCAGCGTTGGGCGTCCACCAACAAGGTGGACTGATGATTTGGTGAAGACGGTCGGCTCGTGGTGGATGCAGACTGCGAGCGACCGTAATGACTGGAAATCATATAGGGAGGCCTATGTCCAGCAGTGGACGTCCAATGGCTGATATGATGATGATGATGATTTGCCCCGTGGCTTTGTTCGCTAATAAACCGTCATTACCTGAGATAAATTAACTCATCACATATGTATTTCCAAACACGTTAAATGTAATGTAATCATAAAAATGTGCAACTAAGTTAGTTAACCTCATCTTGTAGTGACGTCAAAATAAATAAAAATAAATAAATATTGCTAGACAATTTGCACAGCAACATCTAGCCCTGTGGTAAGTTCGAAGCTTGTGTTACGGGTGCTAGATTTCTGATATACTTAATAGAATATACACACATAAATTTTTTTGCTGCTCCGCCCGCTTTATTGCCATGTTTTCTCACCTTTTAAACCTTTACCTTAAATATCTTCACGTAACCAGTAGAAATTACCAAACCAGATAGTTTTACAACTAAAGATCCTTCGTCAAGAACTTCTGGCCATTACAAAAAGTTTCTAAAACCAGCATTAATAACCTCAAAGATATGCCTACGCATTACGTAACTAGTTGCGAGATAAACTACGGGGTTTCTCTCGTTTCCTCTAGTTTCTCTGTAGTCTATGGATAATGATCATGGCGAAAGTGTTTTATATGTCACAGAGTTATATCTCATTCGTAATATATGTATAACAATGCACGATAAACATTTTGTAGTTATGTTTTAAACGATATTGTTTAACGAAGAAGTTTTAAACATTCATTTCTTAAATGTTAAAATGGTTGGTTTAAACAATAGGCCATTCTCGTAAAGCTATATTAAGTCTCACAAAATACAATACATATATTTATTACGGATAACACACGGAACCATAAATATAGGTAAGTATGTCCCATAACTTATTTTCTTGAAAACAAGCTCAGACAAAAAGTGGAGATCATACTCGAATTTCATTCCGAAGATCGTTGTTTCAAAACCCCGCTGGACATAAAACGACTGGTAATTCTTTAAGGTCACAAATGGGTTCTACTGTAGACAATAGCGCTCAATAGCGGGGCTTAATATGGTATATTTTTCAATTTCCCATTAATTAGGTCCGTATGACCGACTGAACTGAGTAATCGCCATCACGCGGTCAAACCGTATAACTGCTGCTCCTTAAGCATATAATTGGCTTGACACGGCGCGTGGCGACCGGCGACTGCCTTTGTGGCATGTCACCGTTTAACTGTGTTGGTTCTGTTACTTGAGCTTTACTTATCATCATCATAACATTACATTCAACATTATACAGAATGTCCCAAAGTTATGGGCCATGGAGGGGAAGTACCTTAAATATCGTAGATAGTGAATTTTGCTCAAAGAAGACTTCATTTTATTTTTAAAAGTAAGTAATTCTGCATTCATAGATTTTCTAAAAATTACTTGCTTTGTCTGGGAATCGAACCGACTTACATGTGGAAAAAAAATTTACTCTACTTTTATGATACCAATCGAAAGAATAGCTAAAAAATAATAACTTTGCTTAAGTAACATAGTATTTTAAAAGAAAGGTCCGTATAATAAACAAAAATAAGTCTTCGTTACATCCGATTAATCTATAAAAAGCTGAAGAGGTTGTTTGATTGATTGTTTGTTTGAACGCACTTATCTCAGGATCGCTGTCAACAGTGTTGGATTATCGTTTATCGAGGAAGGCTATGTGCTGTATTATAAACTACTAGCTGACCGGCCGTGGCTTCGCTCGCTTTTTGCTTATGTTTTGCTCACTTCTTAAACCTGCTCTAGGCTACTACGACTAATTACCTTAACTCTGTCATAAAACGACAAAGGAAGGCAAATTTTTGTGGCATGTTTATTATATTATTTTCTGGAGAATATACAGACGAACCTGCGTGAGAAGCTTGTATTTTTCTAATACGATTTGACCTATCAAAGAAACCAAAGTGAAAGGTTTAAAGGCGATACTAATAAGTCTTCTGCAAGCGATAATGTACTGTAACGGCAATTAACCTCCACTATATGGTAAAGTGCGGGCAATTGTTCTTTACGTGTTCAGTGTTAATTTGAGGTGCGCGGACGTTACTGGTGAAGTTAAAAACTCACTCTATTTTCGTACCTATTTGAAGATTTTAAAGAAGATCTAGAATATTTTAAATTAATTATGTAAGTTTTCTGTATATGTTTAAATTATTAATTTACCTATTGATTAAATGTTCTCTGTACTCGCTATTATTTTAAAGCCAAGAAGATTATTAATTCATTTTTGTATATTTGTACATCTAGAAATAGTTAACTAAAAGAGGCAGCTACCTTTTAAAAAAATTATACTTTCTATGTTAACAAGGTTTGAAACCAAATTACTGCAACTTTGTATTCTAGTAAAATTTACTGAAAAAGCTTGTTAAAAACTCATAAAGCTTACGGCTACAGTTCAACAAATCACAACTTTCATTCGCAACTATAAAACGCACGCTCTAGAACTTTCCACGCGTTCCATTCCACTTCTCTTTATAAAAGTTCTGACAACAAACCGTCCTAAACAGTATTTGTATTTAGTATATTATGTAGCCGTCGCCAGCCCCTTAGGGCCGGTAGTAAAGGCCCGAGCCCACAGTGAACCCCGGGCAGCGGTCAAAAGTCATTGGCTCGGCTCCGCTTATGCAATATTTGGACTGCGTTGGCGGGCGTGTTCAGCTCTCGTGAGTGGAGTTAACTGACCGAGGGCCGACGATATGCTCTATGACAGTGTCTATCAATAGTCTAGTCTAGTTGTTAATACTTTTCATAACTAGACTATTGAATAATAATTCGGATATCAATATTAATTAGGATTCACGGAGAGTCTCTACGTGAATCCTAATTAATTTTAATAAAATTAATAAATAATTAATGCTCTAAGTCTAATTAATTTTAAGGTCACATCATGCTACATGTACTTATTAGTATTTCAAAATTTACAAAACGTTATTCATTAAAGTCTAGATTCAATACGCCATCCAATTTAAAACCTGAGTGTACACAAGTAGCGACAGTACACAGAACGCGTGCCTAGGTCGTTTGTGATTCCAGGTACACCTAGCTATTCCTAGGGCATACCGTATTAGGTCTCGTTTTTGCACCTGCCAGCCTTACCGTTTGTTTTATACTGGCACTGTTGCTTGATATTTCGTTATAAAACTCAATAAATATGAGTTACTTTAAAGTATTATGTAAAAATATTAAGGAATATTATAAATAAATTTTGTTGGACAATTCGCACAACATCCATCCCCGTGGCATGCTCGAAGCTTTACAATACGGTCTTATACGGTATCAGATGAATATAGGTACTAGATCATAACATATATCATACTATCTGTATGTCATTCAACAAATAATAAATAAATAACACACATCGATAGATATTTTGTATTATAAGAAAAAAACAAAAACAAATCTGTGTAATGCATCATCCTAAAATTCGCAAGTCACTACAGCGCAGCGTCCTATCCTAATAGCATGTGTTTACTGTTTCTGACGATGTATTATATCGTCTTATTCCAAGCTGTTTTAGAACCTTTCTTGCACTGTAATAGATCTAGCTGTTCTCTCCGGTCTGTGGTCATAGGGTCAACGACCCCGCATATCGGTCACTACCTCTGTTTGATTGCTTGATAAGAGTTGCTTACCATTGCTCTTATATGACGTTCTTAGAATTAAGATTGTATGTTACTTTTGATAATGCATTTATAACTTGAATCAATATTATTTTATCTAAGAATAATAAGAACTGTTAAAAATACTTATCATAAAATTTTAAATTTAAAGAAAGCTGTTTAACGTCTAGATAGATAACAAATAAAATAAATAAATAAATATTACTGGACAATTTTACACAGCGACATCTAGCCCCGTGGTAAGCTCGAAGCTTGTGTTACGGGTGCTAGATTTCTGATATACTTAATATAATATACATACATAGATAGATATTTTTATTATACATATATAACACCCAGACACCCGGAACACATATTTGCAGATCATACAAATAGTTGTTCCGAGGCGGGAATCGAACCCGCAACCTCTTGCGTCGCAGGCGGACCTTCGCCCGCTGCGCCACAGAGGTCGTCATAACAACAAATATCTTGAGCCAAGCAAATTGTCGATTTGTTTAATTGCATGTATAAGTTGTAAAAAAGTTACTTCGTGTGACGGAAGCTTTTATGAGTTGACGTAACGAGGTAATAAATACATCTATGATTAACGAGGTTTGGTAATCTTTTGATGGGTTAATTGATTTCAGATAGATTTCGTTGGAACTGCGAGTTAATACATAATATTTGTATTTTATACTAGGTGATTTTTTTTGTAAATACTGGTTGGTAGAAAAGAAAAAGGCTCATTTGTAATTGATTTTTGTACAACAAAGTAGTGTTAATAATAAACATTAAACCTGTCAGTTTTTAAGTTCGGATGGTGCTCCTTGCAGAAATAGAATTAATTCTTAGTATCCGTATCGTTCTGGTAAATTTACGACATCTATCAAACACCGAGAGTTACATAGATAGATTTAAACTAGTTTCGAGTGCGTTCGTTTGGTATTCGTATAAAAATTCAATTCTCTACGTAAAACTTAGACGGAAATGTAATAGAAACGATATTTATAAAATAAACAAACACCGGAACCATATGCACGGAGTTCATAAACATTTGCTATACCAAGGTGTACATAAAATTAACGCGTAGTTCCATAATTTATGAATGAACATTGATTCTAATTTTAAACGGTTTGACGTAGAGTCAGTGTTTTCTACCTTCCTGTGTATTTCCTATTACAGTGTAGTATAAGTGATTCGGACTACCTAAACATCAAAATAAAAAGCAAATCTAATTACCTATAAAAAAAATACAATGGAAATTAACTAAAATGGTACCTATAAATTATTTATTGGTACTGCTTATATTAACGATTGTAATTTTATTCAGTACTAGCTTCCGCCAGCGGCTTCGCCCGCGTGGAAATAAAAAGTAGCATATGTTCTTTCTCAGGGTCTAAAGATTGTCTGTAGGTACCAAATTTCATCAAAATCGGTTGAGAGGTTTAGGCGGGAAAGCGTAACAGACAGACAGACAGAGTTACTTTCGTATTTATAATATTAGTAAGGATATAAGCTCTATTCAACATTTTCGTTTCACTTTTTTCTCTAATATCATTAACAACAGAGAGATAATATTGTTAATTATAATAAAACTTACCAAATTAATAACATTAGGATTATTATTACTATTCGTAACAAATTTTCCGTATAAGTAAATTAATATATTAATAGTTAATATAATTGACTGCAAGCTGTTACCGACCAACATAATGGATGAAAATATTGATTATTGTTATGCTATGCCCAGCTCCAACGTCCGATAGCTGAAGTGGTGATGATTAACTGGAACAAAATTGGCTTCCGCAAGTATACGAGTTACTAAAAAAACTCACGTTTCCAATCCATACGGCACACATGATATTTAACACCTTACGACACGATATTGTTTAGCATTCAATGTCCCGCGTTATGGCGATTACGAGGGCTTTTAGGAAAATGTTCACGTATAGAGAAAGTTGGTTGTATGTCCGTCTGTACTAAGTGCTGGTAGCAGTAGCAGTGTGCTGTGAACCTTGGAGTGGACTGGAAGAATATTCTTTTATTCAAGTCATATAAAATAAATATAACTGGACGATTATTTGCATAGCAAGTACGAATTAACTTTAGCTTTGTCAAAGTTTCGTAAACGATTTCACAGCGGAACACGGTGAGTTGTTATTCTGTTTTGCCTTCGCGAGTCGTTGAACGTTAACCTAACACTATCTGTGCTTATGCCGTGGCAAGCTTGGGCAGTGAATAGGTTAAAGATCGATATTTTTATGTGTTTCAATATAGGTATCGTATGTAAGGCATAAATTAGTGCCCCTTAAGTCGTTCTGTGTACTGTACCAACTTACTGCGATCGCCAACTGTTAGGGGATCTTCTTTCAGGAGCCCCGGAGCTCTGTGCCCAGAAGTGGGACGTACCTAATTTGGTTTATTATGCCTGAAGTCAATATTATTCATGTAATAAGTTAAGTGAAAATTCATAAAATAAGCAAAATAAAAAAATAATTCTTATTGATATCTGTTAAGTACGCAGAATTTGAGTACAAATTACAAAGTACTCAAAAAATACAGGTTTTCAGAATCATTTGTTCAACAAACAATTCCAGATTTAACTGAAACCTGCAAAGTGTAACATTCGACTGCGCCCGCGCACGGCTCGTAAACATTGTTTACAAGTTTAATGAACCCTCGCTCTGAACTCGCTACCGTTTCTTATGACATTCATAAAAACATTATATAACTGTTTCCAGCTTTTACGTTTCTATAATAAGAAATTATGTCACTAATATATCAGATAGTAAACTTGTCGCATAATAGTAAGAGCGACATTTTAATAAAATTAACCATAATGTCTATTATGAAATTCCAAAAAATTATAAAAAATATTGAATATTAGTATTCATGTATTAACACTAATATACCAATAATAAGTCGGTCATGGAGTAGGTACCTATGTTAGTTTGTTTTCAGAGATATTGTGTTTATAGGCTCAATATACATAATGATGAATGAGGAGAGGGCGCTGTTGTGCCACGCTCAACATCGGCTCTGTGTATATTGTGGATATAATAATTAAAACCAGTGTTAAAACCAAGTGAAGTCTAATTAAACGGACAAATAAACAACTGATCTACAACATATATTGTGGAATAAGTGAAATAATACCCCAATCGTCTATAAAAAGTAAACAACTTTCACAGTGAAACTATCAATTGTTTAGTCAAACGGACAAAAATTAAGTGATAGAACTGCCAACACAAACTTAATTACGTTACGAAGTGAACCTGTGAGAATACTAGTAATCTTATTGTGGACTATTTACGCCAATCCACAAAAAATAACCTAAAAATTTCGAGATGATGCAACAAACATCAATTCAATTGTAATTAGCGACATTTCTCGAAAATTGTATGAACTTCGTTCTCCCACAAAATACCAAGGATCGTCAAACTAAATAGTTTGGAAAATACGCAAGTCCCTACTAGTGCAACATAACAGCGTCTAATTATTGTTTTCAAAACTGAACTGTGAAGTCTCTAATTATGGAGGATATTATGAATGTACTTCGTCAAATTCAAAAAGATCTGAATGAACAAAAACTTACCATTCAGGAAAACGCTATAAAAGTGACAGAACAAGTAACACAAAATATAAACAACATATTAGAAGAAAAATTTAGAAGTTTAGAAGAAAAATATGACAACCTCCAGATAAAAGTAGAAAACCAGGAGAAACGACTATATTTCTTGGAAAAACAGGCAAGGCAAAGAAACATTGTATTTTTTGGCATAGAGGAAAAGGAAACATCATACTCAAACTTGGAAAAAACTATGGAAGAGTTTATTGAAAAGTACTTTGGTTTAGATCTTGAGCGTAGAGACCTACAGGAAATAAAGAGAATTGGAATAAAAGGAGAAAGGCCTAGACCAATTGTTGTAACGTTTTCTACCCTAGGACTGAAAATAAATATACTTAAGCACAAAACAACCCTGAATGACACATCATACTACATAAAAGAGGATTATCCGCAGTATATACTTAATAGAAGGAAAGAACTACAGGAGCAAATAAAGATTGAGAAAGATAAAGGAAACACAGCCATTATAAAATATGATAAACTTATAATACTAGACAACAATACTAACACAAAAAATAAAAGAAACCTTTCAATATCTCCAGAAAATTATATTAAAGAAAATAAAACTAAAAAGAATAAATTTCAACCAACAACTTCAAAAAAGATTACAAGGTCAAATAGCGCCAACGACGGAGTTATTAAACCAAGCATATTAAGCTTCTTAACAAATAAAAATGCTGTACCTAAAAATTAATTGCAACAGAATGCCCTTTCTTCACTACAATACCACAGAAAATCAAATATAAAACAACATAAAAATCTTCCAATCCGGCTGGTCACCGTGGTAAGATTATGACCACAACCCTCCATGGATATAATATATGGATATAGATAAACTATATATATAGTACATATAATGTATGTATAGTACCATAGAACTATAAATTGAAAAACATATTGAGAACGCTTGATGATACCTACATGATACAAGACTAAAAACCCTAGAGCCCGACAGCATAATTATAATTTAATATCTCAACACTGGGGCACATCATAAAAACACAACAAACAAACCTACATACAACAGGCAACAGTAAACGTCTTTGGAGGAGACCTTTACCCACACCGGGGTTCCTGTAAAAATACTTAATAAGTAAAATATCAAACTAACATAATTTAAGTTCATTTACTAATTTAAACAATAAGTTTTTTGCAATATCTTAAGTTTATCCATTGTAAAAACAGGAAATAAAAAGGTTTTTTATTTTTATTTTATTTATTATACATAATGATAACTGAAACTATATTGACGATTTCTAGATTTTTTTCTGTATGTTTGTATTATATTGTTTTGACTAGTGTGTATTGCAGAAGCGTAAAGAATCCAGATAATCATCATTACATCATCCATTACACATACCTGCATTACAATATACAAAGTAGAGTAATAACCAAAGCAAATAATAGATTTGGCATTCATATGATGCGTAACCATAACCATAGACATAAAGTCATAGACGCGGCTTACATCATACTGTCAAAAATGACATATTATGACATTTTTGAATGTCGAATTGTGAAGTCGTGAAGAGAATCGGCATACAGATGTAATTAGAAAGGAAACATATTAAAAAAATTAATAGTTAAAGTGTTGTTGTAACTGTTTCTAAAATATTATACTCTTATTTATTGAGTAAAAATTACATATTTTTAACGCGATAGTTTGTAAGAATGTTTGTTGCTCTCTTACGCAAAAACTACTGGAAAGATTTTGATGAAACTTTCCAATTATACATATATGTATTATGTAGCTAACACATTTAGTTAGAATAACGAATAGGTCTCTTTTACAGCAAGCATTACAAAATTAAATCCTGTACTTAAGATAAGATGGATAAGGGTTGAGATGATCAAATACATCCTCTACTTTTAGTCGACAGAACACAGGTTCTGGAACTTGTCAATAAATTATTACAGGCATGTTTATTTTGACCCGTCTTTGGTTGAGAAGTTATCGACGATTTTTTTGACTAACGGTACCTACTGTTATTTTAGGTATCTTGTTTTTCGGCCAAACAAACCGAACATTGCCTCGGTTCTGCCACATAAACACAAATTCATAGAGATTACTTAAAGTAATTTACTGTTTTATCTGAATTTAATTACATGCTTCGGGTATTAACAGTTAAAAATATTCATTAATTAAAGTCACGTTACTTTCCCCTCTCTTGGTCACTTGTCGTGGAAAATCGCGAAAGTCTACTCAGCAGTTAACTTGCGCGCGCGCATCCACCATCTTGTGTGAAACGGAACGTGGAGTCTTTGAATATAGAACGAGCGGGTGACAAACTACAGTGTCGAATCGAACTAAGTCGAGTTCTAAATTTAAACGCATACCGTACGGAAATTTAGAACGCCCAACGGATTGCAAGTTCTATTTTTAAATTCGAGTGCAGCTGCTGTGAACTTTGTTCGTAGGGATTGCATTGCACTTTCTTTTTTTATCGATTGTTGACAGTGCTGCTTTTATGAAAAGTGGGCATGTGTCATGTCGTGATCGGGCGTGGACTGGCGGAGTCGCCATTGACAGTGAAAGTTCTACTGTCGTAGGTAAATATTTCGGAGATATGCTGTTATACCCTTCATCCAGTCATTACTTTCACTATTTTGAATACATTACGAATAGAACCGGTCGCGATGTCGCTTATGTTGATTATGTGTAAGATTATCGATATTATTTAATGAGGAAATTATCGAGTTCTCTATTCTCGGATGTTATTTCAAAACACATGCGTATTTAAATGAACTGTGAGATGAATATGATTAAATCTGTAAACATTATGCGTTATTTTATAGTCTGTTTAACGAGACGGTAAGATGTGTGTTGTGTACAAACTGCCAAGGAAAGTTAAGTTTTAATACTTTGCATGTAGAACCTACACTAGTAGCTTTCAGCTGGTCATGTTCATTGACACACCCGTTTCTTGATATTTAACCTAGTAGATAGTAAAATTACTTAATTAAACCTTGTTAATTTAAAATAACAAATATCTACACAATATACCTTAAAACACGGGCATAACCGCGTGTTGTGTTCGTACCAGAATAAATCAACAATCAGAGCATATCCATGCATTGTCTGAGAGTGACGATTACGGTACTATTACGGAGAGAGTGGGATGCCGTAATGACAGGGCGAAGGGCACAGGACTCAGACAAGTACTTTACCATAATTACTGATTTGCGATGCTAATTGCGTGCGTCTGGGCCAATGACATTTATGTTTGAGTTATCAACAGAAAAGCCGTGTTGGCGCTTTGCAATTCTAGAGTTTTCTTCTTGAAAAATGTCATCAGATAGTTTTACCTGAAGAATAAGTATATTATTTTTTTATACAGAAACAAAACAATATGCATTTGGATCATCCTTTATACAAGGTTATGTATGTTATTAAGTAAATTAATACAATTAAAAACATAATTATTGTGAAATCAAATAATGGTGTAAATTACCCAATTATTTGCAGTTTTAAACCCTAAGATGGGCAGTTTGAGCACGATTTATTAAAACCGCGAAATCTAATGGCTTTAATATTCAAAGATGATAATGATTTCTGAATTTAAGTAGTACCTAAGCATGATAAGTATGCTTATGAAATGAAAAAAAAATGCTAATTATAGAAAAGTTTTGGTTATTTGGTCGTTCGAAAAATTACACCGATCTGCAAATATTGTTCCGGATAAAAAATATCCATACTTATCTATTTACCTATTTAACGCGTTTGTCATGTAATTTTGCGGTAGACTTTTTTAATGAAATCAATGAAAGTGCTAGACGCCAATCAATGTTAGTGTCAGAATAGAAGTTCTTTGTCCAAACAATTAACTTGAAGTAAGACATGCGCAACGCCCACGCTACACACGATATTTGATTTACTGCACATGACAGACAGACTTTCAGTTTCGTGACTTACTAGTTATATATATATATATTTGTTTTAGTCTCAGATTGCCATGTGGTGCCGGTTCAAGAATAGTGAAACCACATATTTTTCCGTGTCGTCAAACCGATAGAAAATTCGGTTGGATAGTACATTAATTGAAGAAGGCGATATTAAAACTTTATGAAGATAATATTTAAAAAAGGCAAGCGAAGCTGTCGGCGGATCGGCTAGTTTGTTTAATACATTTTTATACCAAACTTACCTAGTTTGTTAAAAGGAAAGTATCTAATGTCATAACCTTCATCCAACCATAGTATCTAAATTTTAAATTAATCGGTAATGTCCATTTTAATTAACAACTTCATTAATTCTAAACGGGCGCTTCTACAGCCCATCAAATAACAGCTGGTACATTTCGGTGGGTGACAAATAGGATTGCAAACCTAAGTCCCTATGCCGTATACAGATAAAAACAACACAGTTTGTTTACTTACCAGTTAGGAAACTTATTCTGCACTTGACAAATAACAATAATATAATTATAATTCTGCTCGTTGACTGGGGTCATATTTTCACTGTATTAGTATCTAATACTTACTGTAATTTTGTAATCTAATTTTAATAAACAATAAATTGTATACCAGCTATCTCAGTGTGCTGTGGTAGAGCCCATCTCTAATGAATTTGCTTAAGTTTCTTAATTTTCGCAAACAGATTTAACGGTTGAGTAGCTGTATCGAACCGTTTCGGTGGGTGCTCGCTTTGGTGACTTTCTTTAATATTGCTTCATCTATTAAAAAAATCCGTGTTGGCCAAGAACACACTTGACTTTCATTCCGAAGGTCGTGGGTTTATCTGCGCAAAACTCTGGATTTTTCTTCATGAAAAATGTATCAGAGCTTTAACTTAGCCTTTCATACTCATTAGTTCATTTCTAGAGTATAGCTAAGGTCATGCCCTCGTTTCGCCTCTGGTACCTACTTATAAACCTACCTGTTAAAAAAGTGGCCAAGTGCGAGTCGGACTCGCCCATGTAGGCTTCCGCAGCAACTGTTTATATGAAATAGTTTATGACGTATTATAAAAAAACTACTCGATAGATTTCGTTCAAACCAATTTTCGTTGTTAGTTTTTATGGTTATCTACAATATATATTTTTTCTAGATTTATCATCCTCTTATTTTAGAAATTAGGGGGGGGGGGGGGACACTCTGTTTTCCACTTTGGAAGAATCTCACGTCCAAACTATTAAGTTTAGAATTAAATGGTGTTAGAATCATTGTTATGATTTTTGAAGACCTATTCATGGATACCCCACACGTATGGGTTCGATTAAAAAAAAGTTTTTAAGTTTCAGTCCTATGTATGGGGATTGGGGACCCCCAAATATAATTTTTTTTTTTCAATTTTTTTATGAAATCTTAGTGCGGTTCACGGAATACATCTACTTACCAAATTTAAGCTTTATAGTTCTTATAGTTTCGGAGAAAAACGGCTGTGACATACGGACGGACGGACGGACATGACGAATCTATAAGGGTTCCGTTTTTGCCATTTGGCTACGGAACCCTAAAAACCGCACCAAATCCTGCGTAGCATAGGGACGGACAGACAGCGACAGCGACTTTGTTTTATTCTATGTAGTTATATCGTATGATATAACGCTGTGTATTATGTACCCACTCCTTATTGGAACTGTTTCATAACCAAAATTATGCTGATTAAGTCATTGCATATCATTAGCCATTTTGGAATCAATGAACCATTGTTTTATAGTTTAGGCATGAATATTCATATCTTAATTGGTTTTTTTAACTTCCGTGTGTTAATTATTGTTTGTTTGTTACGTGTATTATTAATGTTAATAACAAATATTTACATTATCGCACGTAACAAATAAATATCTTCTTTTATAGTTCATAAGCTTTCCGACCCACGGCTATGCGCGCGTTATAATAGATTTTTCTGTAGAATTATATTTTTTTCACGCTAAAATGCATATCGTATCTATAAACTATTGTTCAGGTGACGTAAATATATTCACACTAATTTAATAGGAATCGGTGTTGATGACCATAACGTCCTCAACGCTTGTGCGTGTTAAGTTCCGCCGGGGTAACCAGTCGAACTCCGGCCAGAAGCACTGAATCGTCCTGGGGTCACTGATTTAGTGAACTCTTTATTTATTTGGAAAATTATATTGTATTTAGGTACTGACTATGTTTCATCATGATTGTAACCTCAACCTCTCCTTTTCCAGACAACAGACAGCGCAGACTTCCTCGGCGTGCGTCCGCACACGGCGTCGGTGCTGCCCGGGAAGCCGGCCGCGAACCCGCTACAGTTCGTGCGCGTCGGGCCCGCCGACCTCGGCTCCAAGGCGCGCGAGCAGCTGCGGAGAGCGGAGCTAGCTAAGCGGACAGAGCCGGCGAGGATCGAGCGGCAGGAAGACTGGCAGTCGGTGAGTTCATACAATAAGGACCCAAGAGATATTATTACAGTCAGGCGAGATAATATTACGATCTCTTGCCAATTTTCGCAGAAAGTTGATACAGTTCACTGAATGAAGCCCGTATGCATCGCGTAACATTTTTCAAAGCAAATTCCTGTATGGTTAAACTAATGAGTTATTTTGAAAACAAGCAGTAAAATAATGTGAGCCATTAATCATTTAATATCAAGACACAAACTGAAACGATAAAAATTCCGCGGCTATTTCTGAACAGGGAAGCGAAGGAAGTCGCGGTATGTCTGGAAAAAACTATGGCTTTCGCAGAATACGACTTACAACATCGACATTTAAAATTTAGGATGAAATCCTCTGCATAACATGGAAGAAATACTAAGTTAAATCCTAGTAAGAGTAATATCAACTCTAGAGATTTTTCTGTGTTTACAATAGATAACAAAAATCCAGACCTATATTGAGACACCGAAAAGAAATAGATGAATTTCCGGTAGATATTCAAACATTATGTTTTTTTTTTCATTCGACGGTGTCTTAACATGATTAAATGAGCTATCAACGAATAGTATAATATAAACAAATCATCATTGAGTATACTCAATGTCATAACATTGGCACGTCTCTTACGTGTTAATGAAAAGGGCCTAAGGAGTAACCCTGCGTCAAGCAACACTGATTCACTGGTCGTGAACTTAGCCTCGTATATCTCAACAAATTAATAGCTGAGTATTGTTTATGTGGCCGATACTAGATTTATTGAGCATAAATCTGTGCCCACACTTGATACGGCCATTAAGGCGTGGAGTTTAATAAAATGTTTATGTCTAATGGAGTTAAATCATAGTAAATTTGTATGGATTATGCAATGTCTTTTCACTAAAACTTTCGGAAATTATATTGGAATGTGGTATTAGTAAAAGGGCTTGAATACATACAGTATCAACCAGCTTGGTATAAAGTTAATACTATGTTTTGTGTTTGTGCTTTGATATTTTATGGATTATTTTATGGAACAATTCAAACCTGCTTCAAATATTACGGCAACGGATTTCAGTTGCAAAGCTTTGAAACTAAAAACTGGAAACTAAAATAAAACTCAATACTGGAATTAGAAGCGCAGGAAAAAGAATAAAACCGGAGATAATTTAAGACAATCCAACTGTGAATATTTCATAGCAGCAGTCAAGCATTGTTTACAAACACAGCTCTATCTAACTGCTGAAATGGTAATAAATAGCTTAATAGTCATCTTCAACGCTATAAAAAGAACTAAAGAATCCCTTAGTTTTTATTATCCATAGTTAGTCCTCCGTGAAATTCTTGTCTCTAACGTTTGCTCTTAAGATCATAAATTTCTACTTACAAGTATAATGGACTTCTCCGCCATGTTACTTTGTAAGTTTGCTAACAACCAATAAATCAGTCAGTGGAATTATTAAATAAAAAACTAGAAAAATCTGCCAATTAACCTGGATCGGTCCCACCGCTGTAATTAGGGTCGTGCTGTCAAATCGTGACGGAGAAAAGTTGGAAAAGTGGGTGACAATCATACTAATGCTGGTAAATCTTCCTTCATCTTCACTGATGATGATGACAAGCGGATGTGTAGATAAAATGTATACTTTTAACTCAGATCACATTTCATAAATTCGATTGATTAGATAGTTCTCTTTATGACTGTCATGAACTTCCATTGTATGTAATGATTAAGGAGTTACTGAAGGTTAGTTAACTGACACTGTAACCTTCCTGTACCTGTAACCAGGATGGTTATACCATGACTAAAGTTTCAGTATCTTATAAAGGAAATCAAGACATATTATTTCCCCAAATATATTTATATCAAAATGTTTAACAAATAACACGCAGTAAGTTATAAATTACCTACAGAGCAATACTTCTATCAATCTGTTCAAATGCTTGTTAACATGTTTCAAACATCAAGTAAATCTCAAATCAAATCCTTGGAAATAAACAATGTTACTCACCTTTCACCAGCATTCTGGCTCCATGTGTTATAAATATACTGGCGGTAAACAAAAACCTCGCTATTCCCGGCGCCGGAAACGGCCGAAGCCGAGGGAATGCGCCGACTTCCGGTATCCAGGTGCCTTGGCGGTAATTGTTTTAAATTGATTCGAAAGGAATCCTGGAACGGATTTAAAAAAAGAATTATTGTGTTTGTCGCTAATTATTTCAGGGAGTGACAATTGTATATTTGCGCTCGCATTGGATGCCTGCTGGTATGAATCTCGGTTCAGTATTTTCTATTTTGAATAAGAGCAATCAATATATAGCTCTGAAACTAAGGACTCCAGCCAACACGACTCTTCTCCCGACTCCTATCGGGCTCCTGGCTATGTTAAATGTTCTGAAGCTGTCGGCGGGACGGCTAGTTGATGATAAAATGATGTAGTTCCTGATTCGCCGTGATATGAGGTCGATTAAACGGCCAAGGCTACTATTACCGCAAATAACCAATTACTCCGACGCGTTAATCATTATAATTGTCTCCAATGAAACATAGTTGCGTTAACTGGCGGATGGCTAAACAATTATGCGTCGTTAAAAGTCCTTTGATAGTTCGCATTTGCTAAGAAAAATCATTCGCTTTTGATGTCGGATTGCTTGTGATTCTTGGAATCTAATAGTGTAAGTTTGTCTGATCGTTGTGGATTAGAGTTCATTGTATGGCACTACACTAAGTAGTTCACAAGAAATATTTGCTGTGGAGTAACTCTTGAGCTTTATAAATAATAGTATAGATTTACTGCGTCGGCGATATTGAGCTCCGCAAGACAATCTTAGAACCCGTGATACAAAAACGAATTCCTGACTTCCTTCCTCCATAGCTCAGTTTTATTGCAGCCATTAAAGACATAAGCTGTCATTAGGACTTGTGCAATCAAACTTGCTAGTGTTGTGCTGCAGCTACGTAATGAATCTCAATGGACCTATTAAATCTAGTCAGTTCTGTTTGGTCTACGGGTGTACTTTTAGCGGAAAATTTACCACATATAATGGGTATATATTAGTGGTATGGATTTCAATGAAACTTATCAATAAAACAATAACCATTTAAATAACATGTAACCGCGGAAAATCCATTATAACGTGGGCAATATAGAAATTTGGACACTAAAAGAAAATTCTGGATTTGAATGCACGATTTTAATGCTATAATTTCTTCAGCTACTTGAAACGCATTAACGATTAATAAAACAAATGTAGAAATGTTGTCATCTTCCAAGTAAAACCTTGTAGGGATAGAAATACACGAGGAAAATGAAACATTTAAAAACCTTTAGACGAAGGCAGATTTCTTTTATTTCTGGTCATTATTCTGCACTTGTGGCACAAATGGCACTTATCTCGTTGCGAATGAAATTGCGAAAAAACCTCTAGTTCAGACACGCGATCGCAGTGCTGGATAGACAAGCGCCGATGTGTTGCAACTTTACCAGGTGGAAAACGAAATTTTAATACACTATAGTCCACTGTGACGTCACAATTGCCTTTTGAACGCCTCCGAAGTAAGTTCTAGAAATATCACTACTGAAAGGTATCTAGTTAGAAGTGAAACGGGTTGTTGATAACCCAAAATATCGCCAAAAGAAAGCATAATTTAAAATTGCTTACATTGTACTCGTATCAGACTGATACATTGTTCACCATTAGGTATTTGAACGGGTCTCCCCAGTAGAACACATTAACCTATAGATATTGAATATTGATTTGTATTATCATCACATATATATTTCAGTGTTGTTACAGTCCCGTACAACTTCAAGAAACGATAGACTCGTGGTCACACTGCATATAATGTCTTTTCCACACTGTATAAGGTTTCCAATAATTCCCCAGATTGCTAGGAAAAGCTTTAAGTTAAAAAGGCTTAAAATAAGCACAGAGGCAACAAATACTTAAGTACTGTTGCTGTATCATTTGTAACCCGCGAACAGACTCCTCCAACAAAGGCTCTTTGTCAGATAGGTGCAGTAAAGGTCAACGCTTCCCTTCATTGGAAACCTCATCAATTGTCACGCTATCTGCCTCATTGTCATGTTTATAGCAGCGCGGAATGGGTCAGGGGCCTCGCGTGCAAGTGCCGGAATTAAGAGCAATTTAGTGGTTTACGCTCACGTTCGCTTAAACTGTGCTAATCTGTACGGGTTTGCGAATTCTGCTATTGGTACGATTATACGACTGGCTTAATTTTATATCTGTATGGTCCGACCATTTGTTAACTAATCTCTACTAAACATAATACCTTCCCCACATTTAAAGTCGTAACCTCCAGTGATTGGACCTTATAGCGTTTTGCCATCTCGTATAGCTAGCATATTCGTACAAATTGCATTGATGATGATAAAGTTTTATTTTTGGTGAGTTCCTCTCTAGGCAACCATTTTACAATTGCATTAACATTAAATTTTTTAACGTTTGGATCTAATGTATCGCCCATTTTGTTCTCTAAACTACACTTGCATTAATAAGTTAAATAATAAATACGCTTGCATTGGCGGCGCACAAGCTTAGTGTGTTTCCAATGATAAGGTCCCTAATTAAGTTATCGAGGCCATAAACAAGCTGTGCCTTAACTCAACAGTCTGAGCTAAATTGCTCAAAGGCAGCGCGTGCACAAAGCTGTGTGATGTCAAAGGCACGGATGAGTCAGGATTCTTTTCGAAAACAAGACAAGAAACCTGCCTAAGTTATGTTTATTACAACCAAGATACAGTAAGGCTACTTTTGTACAGTATTTGCTTTTGAGTCTGACAGCATTCATGATGCAATGCGAGTATTAAAGTCGTATTATCTGAAGCCTAAGGTAACTTGGCCTATCTTTTAGCTTCTTCAAGCATTTATGTGCTCTTTTACCGCGGGACTAGGGATTTACATATAGACACATTCAACTTTTTAACCTTTTTCCCGATAAGGCGATGTGGTCGCTCAGCGACAAAGCCTTGTTTTTGTAATTAAATAAAAAAAAAAAAAAAACTTTTTAAACTATCATGGTTTATAACGCGTCCTTCAGAATAATTAAGTGGACCGCTTTTATTGTTTCCAGAACTTGGATAACTGGAAGTCGTCGCGACGGAAGCGCGTGGAGCCGATCATAGAGCGCTGCGTGGAGCTGCGCAAGATGGAACAGGAGCCCAGCCAGCCGCGCGCCAAGTCCAAGACCTTCAATGAGATGCTGGAGGAACGGTGAGTCAACCTTTCAACTCAACTCCTTGCTTGGTCAAGCATTTTGGGGTGCTGTTTACACAATGGTGTATTCGTCTTTCGTATCTCTTTAGAGAGATAGACATATGTACAACCAGTAAACTCTGTAGGCAGATTACACAAACGAGAGTGGAATCCCCATAGTCTCATGCAGGGTTTAAGCTTTGCATAAATAAAATGAGTCAGAACTAGTCGATAATTAAGATAAAGACTACTAAAAGTAAATTATTGTAAACTTTTGAAATTATGTAAGTAACTACACATTTTAATGGCGCCTTCGCACCGATATTACGCCACTCATAATGTAATTTAAACATAATTTAATTATTTATAATGCAACAAGGGCCTGGCTAAAAAGATTTGTTATGAAACGAAATCGATTGTTGTTTTAATTAGATTTTATTTGCATCATGATTATGTGATTGATGCTCAGTAACGTAATAATGTAGGCGTATTATCTAATTGTTAAAATCTTGTTTAACACTATCAGTGCCCATGACGTACGCTCTGCATTGAATGTAGGGCATTGAATGTGTTAAGTATTGTTTTTATTTTGATTACATACTAATTCTTAAAAATAATATAATTATTTTATCTTAATTCTTAAATTATTATCATTAGCACATTAATTAATTTATGAAGACTCCTATAGATTTACTGTAGATCGGCTTCATAAAAATAATAACAACCGATACGTCCCACCCACTATGCCGCACGGGTGTCCCAATATAAAATATAACCCATCTTACAAACTTGTGAAACTTTCGCGAACTTTCTTTGTCATCGGCAGATTTTGTATAACAACCACGCTTATCCAGCGGGTTTTCGCTTGTTCTCTGTCTTCTGGTAAAAACCCTAATTAGTTTAACGACACCTTATAAAAGAGTGTGTGTGTGAGTGTGTTCTTAGGTCGGCATGACTCTCGATAGATATCTACACACCTAATAAATTTCGACTCCAACAGCTATTATCCTTAGAAAATACGTTGATGTACTAATTGCAATAAATATTTCCTTGTGCATTGATTAGCATAAGTTCGCTTTCAATTGACAAACTAATTCCTGTCAATAGTTCTGACACAAATATACTCCACAATCATTATCAAACAATTCGCTCTTGCAAATTGCTTATTACTCTTCTATCAACCCAATTGCTAGGCCCTTACAGTTCTGAATCCAGTGTTCAAAGCACACATGGTTACAATTACTATACGGAAACCACCATACATACTTTCAACCTTTCTCAGACTACATAAGGCTTGCATTAAGGTACATAATGAACTTTGAACCTTACTGTTATAAGTTAGAGTTAACTTTTGTTTGTTTGATTTGGTTTCATTGATTTGAACTGTTATACAGAGTGTGTCGTTGTGGTGAGTGAGTGGTCAAGTTATCGATTCGAGACGGTAACTTTATATGAGTAATGTCATTGACTTTATTGTGTGTACTTATGTAACTGAGAATCAGTTATTTCTGTTAGTTATAGAGTTACCGAGTTTTATTTTTGCGTCAACTAAAGAACGTGTCTCTAATAATTATGTGCAGTCTAACTAAACATAATGCGTACATAATAGTAAATAAATAATGCAAATGCGAACATTTCTAAGTAAACAATAGCTTACTAACTTACTGCCGTAATGACGACCTATTATTACACATGACACCCTGTATACAAGATGGCGGAATCGACAATAAAGCAATGTCGTAATTGGATTGTTCTCGGTAGTAAACAATTATACTAAATATGTTGTAATGTTTCACACTTTTTACCTTTGTGTTGTGGGAACTTTTTATAACCTTGAAATCGATGGAAGTGTGGGCAAAGAATGTATGTATATTTGTTGTTTGTAGTGTCAAAGGTTGTAAAGAGATTATGTATAAAAAAAATATATTATACCTATTTTATTAATGCTATGTGATGCCTAAGAATATCAACCTAGCAAGAATACGGCTACAATCCATCAAATTTCTAAGCATTATTGTTGAAGTCAAATATCCAGCTAGAGAATATTCTTCCATAATCTCGATTTATCCCAATTGAGTCATAAAGTAATGTTGACGTAATCCAGCTTACACTGATACCATTACACTAAGTAAGATAAACTTCAGATAAGATATCTGCTACTAAGTAAACAGATATTAAATGCCCTTGCTATGAATGCGGGTTGAAGGATAATAACTGTAAGTGAGCGGGTCTATGCAGATTCCTCGATATCAAGGGAAGATTCTACTTATGAACAGGTTTTTCATGAATAAACCTTATTTACGTTCCTACTACGTGGATACAGGGACTTCTCGCTTGACGAGAGAAAATGAGCCTTAACAAAGTGGGAACATAACATATGCAGGGGTGATGTTCCTACAAATCATTACTCGTAATATTCAAGATATATGTCGTTTTTGGTCGCTCAACGCATAAACTGATCATTATGAACAACATATTCACATACATTTTATGAAAATTGTTTACTTAATAAATTACTTCATAAACAATGCAAACGGTACAAATAATAGTCATAAAGTATGCTAAATATGATCCGTATTAAATATGCAAGGCTATTTTCTAGAAAGGACTTCTATTAACTCATAAACGTTCTATAAATTATGACAAAATAGATCGTAAAATATTAAGAATATAGGCTAATTTAGCTTGGGTTTGCTACATTGTTGATATTATGTGGTATAAGGATCACAATTTATAATCGCTTTAGAAGAGAATGGCTCAGTCGTCTACTAGTTGCAATGGTAGGTACTTCGTTAAACAAATTCTAAGTCGGTTATTACGACATCTACGGAAAGATTTTTATTGGTGATACTATTCATTCACCACACGTAGATAGCAATAACTGCATCTAATATACTGATGAAAGATACAGAAATAAATCGTCATATCTCTTGATTTTATCTGAATAGAAGTAATATTATTGATTTCTGGTATGGATATCCTGTTAGTTTATAATTAATACAGAAATAGTTATGTAAATACCCAAATTAGAAAAAACGGGAAGTGTGATAATGATCACACGAATGTCAGCCGCACGCACGTCCGTCTCGCTCGGCGGACGGAAATCGACTGATCAGGTTTCCGTGAATGTACCGCTTGCGCATGTTTTGATTACTGTTTTTGATACGTTACTTAACTTAGAGATCGCAAGATAAAAATTATAAATATTGCTGAACAAAAATCTTATAATACGTATACGTACTAAAGACATGAGTAAACGAAGCAAAAGTACTAGATCCTAAAATAATTTAAACATTACTTGTGACCATTCTGCGGCTTCGCCTGCTTTTAAAAAATATTCTGGCCTTTATAACCTTTCGTAGACAATCATAATCAATCAAGCGATAGCACAAAAACATAATTAAATAAACAATATAATGTATTATTAACAATATTATTATTTTACAGTAATACTTTAGTCATTACCTCTATTGTGTTTTCGGCTAAATTGTTACGCAATCCTGTTGCAACTATGTCGTCAACTGGTTAATTAAACGTTCAATTAATTAACTTGATGCGATTAATTTATTGTCTTTTAATTGTGACTAACTACGAGTAGGCTTATTATCAAAGATATTGTTTGAATAATATTGCATAATTAATTTATGAATAATTAAGAGGAAAACATATATTTTATAATTTGGTAAGGTACCTTCTGCGGTAGACTTGATTTAAATAACATTTTAAAAGGTACCCTAAACCTCACTTGGCCTTTAACTACGGAAGGCAAAGGCAGTGTAAATCGGTGAAATGTAGTTGGATTACACAATGGCTAACTTCCTACATAGATAATATAGTCCAAGAACTGGCACCAATAGTAAGCTATCCTATAGATTAGTATAGATCCTATAGTGCTAAAATAAATTAAAAAAAAAGATTCCTGGATGCGCCTCAGAGGTCTCGGTAATTAGAAGAAAGGTCTGCATTTCATATTCAGATAATAATAGTATAGTTTTGGTACACATTTTCTAATTCAGAATCTTTACCAAATATTGGTAGCAACTCTCGAATAAATAGAAAGTGTTCCCCGAACACCTTATTTCATGAAGTTCGCGCCCTGTCTCGTCACTCGATACCTGGCTGCGGTTGTGTCATTCTAAACCGACTTTCTGTTCAAGCCACAACATCCTTTTCGTCTGTTTGGATAGCAATGGGTATAAAGTTATAAAGTTAATTAGAAGACTTTGTGTGTGGGTAAGAATCGAATTAGGTGCCCTTTTATAGATAAACTAGCTTCCGCCCGCGGCTTCGCCCGCGTGGAAATAAAAAGTAGCCTATGTTCTGTCTCAGGGTCTAAATATTGTCTGTACCAAATTTCATCAAAATCTATTGAGAGGTTTAGGCGGGAAAGCGTAACAGACAGACAGACAGAGTAACTTTCGCATTTATAATATTAAGTAAGGATATTGTTGGACAATTCACACAGCAACATCTAGCTCCGTGGTAAAATGTTCCCACTGCAGGGACACAGATACTACTCTCTTCTCAAGATAGATAAACTAAGGCTTATCTTAAAGATTTCTGTTAATCCATAAAATTCTAAATATCACTTGGACATGAAGATTTTAAATCTTTACCATACTAACGTTTTATCTAACGAAAAAGGTATATTTAAACTAACGATTTATCTAACGAAAAAGGTATATTTAAACTAACGACTAAACCGTTAATGATAAAACTTTGACACATCGCGTTAACAGGAAGCCCTGCTCTTTAATTTCCTTAGTAGTTAAGATTGTTTTATCTGGATCAAATAAATTATAGTTATCGCGTTATAGCTTAGCGTTTAGTGGTGTGAAGTCATAACGGGATATAATATATCTTATATTATATTATAATGAAAAGGTTTATACTCGTATTATCTTTTAATTATCAACTATTAGTCATAAATGTGGAAAAATGTAGGTTAGGTTTAATAAATGTAGATTTATTTATATTATCTTAGCTTATCTTTCTCGAGAAGAGAGAAGTCTCTGTGTCCCAGCAGTGGGAACATTTTAGAACGGGGCTAATTGTTGTTGTATGAATTGTTCAGCAATAATTATTATACTTGTCCACAGAATCAATTCGCAATATTCCACTCCATTTAGTTTAGCAACAACAACGTTACATCGCATCAGATAATCGCGTCCATCTTGATTATTCGAATCATGTCAACTCGATCACGACTCGATTTCGTAATCGACAATAACCTACAATTTGATAAAGATAGTTCGCTTTTGAAACACGTGCTTAAGATAAGTTAAGATTTTGATTAGATTGTGTGATGGTTGAATTGTCCGATGCTGAAAAGTAGATCAGATATAAATATTATGATTTTTATTATCAGACCATATTGTAGCTTAACCATCTTACGATTTGTTCTGTTTTCCTGCGGTAAAAAACTATCAATAAACTCAGTACCTTTATTAAAAAATACAGCCCTGAAATTTCGTTCAGCCAGTTCATTTTATTGCAAAAATCCAAGATAACTTTAACAAGTCTTCATCTACTATTATGAATTAGTATAGACTTACGTTTACGCCCACAACTGTGACCACTAGTTTCCATAGCCCTTAGGGATCTCTAAAATCATGAACATTACCGATAAATGTCTAAAATTGCGGAATCAGACCAACCGAGAAACTAACAGTAATGGCATGACGCAACTCCACAGCGATTTAATGAGAATTGATTATGATATTACGAACTGTAATTCGAATGTTGCTTATGTTATGTTCATTATATCTCCTTTCATAATTATCATATTAGCCGTCGGACGTCCATAGCTGGACATAGGCCTCCCTTAATGATATCCAGTTGTTTCGGTAGGTAACTTGCATCAATCATTTAAATACTTTAAAATATATTGAACATCTATATTGAAGTTATGAATATGAAGATTCATAACTTATAATACATATACAAGCGGTGCCGCAAATCCGTCCGCGTTTGGGTGGCAGCTACGAGCAAGAATCTTGGAGCAAGAATTAAAAAAGCCTATCCCCTGTGTCCAAGACCTCTATATACTAATTACACGGGGACATACCGCGGCCAAAGTCGCGGGCACCGCTAGTTACCAATATAAGTACCCAATGGTTGAAATTGTTACCAAATGATTGACCCAAATGCAGGGGTGGTCGGTAGTCCGTGACGCTGCGAGTATGATGGGGGGATAAGGGGGGCATTCAATACTCAAAACATTTATTTAAAACTAGTTGTAATACCCGCGGCTTCGCCTTCTTACCTTCTAAATTTCCGTGGACTACTATAAATATTTCAGGGCTCATTCGGCCCAGCGGTTCCGGAGTTTAAGAGAGACTACGCCTCAGAGTTCATACTGCAGTTCTCAGAAGTAGTTACTATCTCTACGTATGCTTCTCATAAAACGCTTAAAAGAAAAAACCGTTCGTAACAAAATGCCCATGAATTACAAATAGATCAGATAACATTTTTACTATGCGACCCAACGATTAAGAAACTCAATGTGAAAATTTGCAAAAGTATTTGAAATATCTGTCGTTTAGTTTTTGTTCGTGGCTAGTGTCCTTATAAAGACGATGTTTCTTGTGGTCACCTATCATAATGGTATGAGAGCTTGATATAGCTTGAAAATGTTAGCTTGTGCACATTTTCTGGGGATGGGAATTTCATGTACAGCCGATGAAAAGTTCAATTGTTGAGTAGCTTCACTGGAGAGTACAATACATATTTATGTACAATACAGGATGAAGAAATATCTACATTGGAAATTAAAACTGAAAAAACTTTAAGAGATAATAGACGTAGTCAGTTAATTCTTAATTGCCTGATTGTCCAAACACAACGACCATGTAGCTTGGGATATTAATTGTGATGTTCTTTTAATCATCATTTATAATCATCATTAACAACCCATATAAATTAAGTTATTTATATTTAAGACCAGTTTACCGAGATTAGGAGACATCTAAAATGTGATTTAATTTATTTCAAGTTAACGACTCGTGAACGCGATATAAAACCTCATTCAACGTCCTAGAGTTCCTAGACGATTTGACATAATCTGACGTAAAAAAAATGTATTAACCCAGCTATTATTGTTAACCTAAGCACAGATTGGCAACAGGAATGACATAAGAAGTTATAGTTTAACCCATAAACTGGCGTGCGTGATGCGGGGCCATTATGTTACTCATGTGGGAAAAAGCTGCACTATACTCGCTGCATGCAGTGTCTGGTTAATACGCTATTGAATGGAAATAATGGATTATAGTTTCGACTTATTAACATATTTCATTTATTCTTCATATATTTTAAAGATACTGAAGATACCGTGTGGTTTTTACGGTAGTTTCTTGTAAAATGCCATTTTCAAAAGACTTGTCTTCTAGCTTTATAATAGGTATTATAGTATCTATTACCCAACCCATACACAAGTTAGTACACAAGCTCCTAGCTTATCACGAGGGCAGATGTTGCTATGATAATTTTACACCTATATTTATTTATACTTCCAGACAAGGTCAGAATACAAATATTTATCGGACTTAGAAAATTCTAAGTTAACCGACCGGAAACAGGCAGGGAAAGTATGTCCGTGTTATCAGCCTGATTGCAGACTGTAGTAATCACAGCCCTCGTAGAAAGCACGACCAAGGCACCGACTATGAACTCGGACATGACTCAAGGCTTAATATTATGTGAAAGTTATCAGATTTGGTCCTAAGGCTGATTTAGCAGATATAGTTTCACAAAGATGTGTAGTGCGGGACGATAATACCATTGTGCCTACGAATAAAGTCGCGTGACGGACTGTTTGATAATATCTCAAAGTTCAACAGACTAACTATCCCAGCTGCCAATTCAGATTTCTTCTCAGAAAGGCAGCTTGCCCAAGCTCTTCCTGGAAGATGCAAATTGCTACAGTTTACCTATCAATCCTGGACAGACGGACGGGCAGATTGCTCGATGTTAGCTTTCTATTTGATTGTTTGACTATTAAAGCTGATTATTTAATTTGGGTACTGCCGATTATGTGTTCAGAATCAGTAACCCGCCTCCCTACTAAGCGCGGCCATTGTGTTTGACTAAATTCCCTACGACCCTGGATACCTAGTATGGCACGATTGTGATTGTAGAGACCAGAGACCGCTCGTGATAATCCACTTATGAGTTGTGATGATGATGACGATGGTGAATTAGTATTTGGGATCTATGGAACTATCATATGCTAATAGCTAAAAGCCATGTTATGTTTAACGAATCACCGAATAGATGTATGTGGAGAAGAGTCGTTATCGGTAGATATCTATAGAGAATAATTTGTGTTAGTGGCTTATCTAAAGCTGCAAGATGAACACATTTTTTATAAATGACCAGAAACAAATGCTTTCAGAATGTAAAAACACGGAAAATTAAGTAACCTGAAGTCAAATTCTAGTAAGAGGTAAATGTTATTATTATGCTTCATTACTGACTGTTAAATCCCCACTACCGTAAAATCTCTACACAGAATTGTAATATCCATAATCTTACACGCAAGGTCCATTATAGCTTGCGTCTTTAAATCTTAACTGCTTTATCACACCCTACAATTTTCTCATCACCTTCTTAAATTATCTCGTGTCATGACGACCAGTACTAATTACAGGAGTAATTCCTATTCATACATTTCTCGGAATGCTACCGTGCGTAATTTCATATGCAACTTTTCATTAAAATAATTTCCATTACTGTTTTCATTGCTGTGTTTCTTGTTACGTCGTTTGTGGATATGCGAATTGCCTATATGTGGCCGGCAATGGGTTGGAAACCAGAATTGTATATGATGTTCCGTGGTTATTTGCTAAATAGTCACGCGTTTTGCCTGCGGCAGTTGTATTGAGGAAGCATGTTATATAAAATTTACAGAAAATAGTAACAGAAATAGTTATTATTTCTGTCAATTTTATTGATAGTGCAAATTGTCTTGCATGTGTGTCGTGAATGAACGTTACGCAAACGATATTATATTTTCTGTGAATCACGTTCTTCTATTGATTTGTTTTAATGTAAGAAATAGTTATTATAAGCAAGTCATAAATATATTACGGTTTTACTATAAAAACTGTCGTGGTTTGATACATTCATATTGAGATAAACGGGCAATACACGAACCTTGTTTATGTAGACTATTGATCAACCGATTTCGTCCCAGAACGTGGGACTTCTTCAGGATCAAGGACACTGCAAGGACACGGAACACGCCCGCTCGCCGGTCCGCAGAGCACTGCGGACCGGCGAGCGGTTGCCCGTTTATCTCAATATGAATATTACGGTTTTATAGAATCTGTATATAAATAAAATATATTTAAATAAATAAATACGTATTGCTTGACAATAGACACATCTAGCCCCGTGATAAGCTCGTATCTGAAAATAAAACGAAATAGAAACGCAGATGAGATGACCTAATAAAATTATCTACTTTATTTGTAATTCAAGTTACAAACTAACAAGCTGTGTTAATCACTGAACCTGACACAATTCTTAATTTATACGGCAGTAAAATTAAAAAGACTACATTATAAGTAATAGGTCAAGGTAACTTGATCCATTCACTTTTCTAGATCTGCTCCAGGCAATATCAATAACCAAATTACATATAACAGGCTATAAACTTCTAATAAGCATCTAACCTTCACCTTTTGTGAAGTCACTTTGGACCATAAACGTCGTAGGTGTTATGCACTTCAGATTCATTTGAGATTACGTCATTTTGCACCTTCCTTTTTCGAATTGTTTCATCATCGTCACAAAAAAAACAAACTGAGAAGGAAACCTTTAAATTTAGTGTAAAACCACACTGTTAAGTATTATTTATAATGAATGTACTCATGATATTTTTTAATCTACCTACCTATTTTATTTATTCTATTTTATTTTTACTATGTCAATTACAATTTATTTATATGTTTAACACTGTACACAGCACAGTATATAATATTAAATGAACAAAACCGATGCTGTAAAATTTAATACATCGCTTATTAAATTTTACAGTAGGTATCGGTTTTGTTTTTCTAAAACGCGCTGTAGGTATACCAGTGTTCAATAACAGTAACCTTTTTATTTTAATTTTGGTAAATATTATTTCCATCGTCAAATAACATTTACTAACATATACAAATTAAAATATCTTTTGAACTTATGTCTGTAAAAATTTCATGTTTCGAAGTATAAAAACCTTTTGACCTTACAAAACAAAGCAAGCTAACCGTCGTCGTAAAATAAAATTTATAGTACAATCACAGGCCCATAACATTAAGTTAAACTAAGTATTCATACTATTTTATTCAGTTACACAATACAATTCTCAATACCCCATTCACAATACTAATAAACTCTTATCTGAAATTTCTAACCTTGATACCATTTACACCAATTCAGAATTTACTGCCTATTGCCAAACTGATTGCCCAAAGTCATTAATCTATTCTTTTATTATCCACTCAATTTTATTGCTGTAATAACATAAAACTGTAGTACATGTTGCGTGTGCGTTGCCGTTGCCGTTCTGTTGTTATCTGTGGAGTGTTTGTTGTCGATGGTGTCAATCAAATGTTGACGTCGTCTTAGCTTAGACTATCTTCTATTTGTTATCTGAGAAAGTTTGTGTTTTACGTTGTGCAATTTGTGAATATATTTCACTGTTACTGAAAACGGTCCTATTAGGAACAACCATTTTAAGTACAAATAAATATCCCCAAAGTAGTGCATTGTGAGCATTTATAGCATAGGTACATATTTTTTATCAGAATTATTACTAAACACAATTTGTAATGTTCCCAAATCACTATCTATCGTGATTTTTTTAGACGGAATCCAGGTAATCAGTTCAGATACTAAAATTTAATACATATAATACCTACATGTACACAGTTATCAGTAGCCTATACCATAACAATCTTATCAACCCGACTGCATTTTGCATTATGAAATCATTCTGTAAACACATCAGGTACGTACAGATACCTACCTGTACATCGTTATCTAGATGATTAATGCCTACATCAGCTAGTGTATTGTGTCATGGAACTCCGCGCAGCGTGGGTTTGATCGACGACGGCCTTTAGATCCAACACTCCTACGTTTTATGTACGATGTTTTGTTAAACCGTTACTGGAGTCAATGTTAGGTAATCAACTTTTTCTGTTTACTTATTGTTTTTATAATAACTTTTTTGAGGTAAAATTTCGGGCCGAAGAGCTTAAAAAGTACAATTACAAAAAAATTACATAGTATTACTATTTGCTATTTAGTTACAATAAAGCATGGTGTTATACCGTATCCTCTATCTAATGGAGTAATGCTTAATGAAACTCTTACAAAAACCCGCATCACCATCAAGGCTAAGTTTACAAATGCAATTTACTTTGTAGAGTCTGTACATAATCGATGTACCATCACTAAATCTAAATTGACTGTGATACAATGCTGATTTAGCTTTGCCTCTATTTCTACAGGCTTATTAGTTTGATGATAGATGTTATACTGGTTCTTGTGACTATAATCATGGGTTTGTTAATGTATTTACATTAGCTTGCCCTTTACCTATCAATTTGCAATATTTCAAATTATATTGCTTAATTTATGTGTTTCTGATGTATGTGTTTTATGGGAATATTTTATGGAATAAATCATATACCTACACAAAAAGAAATGAAGAGATCAACCTATTAAGGAGAATGTAAAACTTCAAGATAAAATTATTTATTAGATTTCATTGATAACTGATATTCTGCAAATCCTCAAACTAGTTCCAACCTACTTGCGCAGTGTCACATTGCAGGCTGCGCCGGCGCAACCCGTCTGCACTTGATACTCTTGTGTCACAAACTTGTTGACTTACATGTTACTATTACAATTGTGGGCTTGTAGGCAAAAATGCAACGCAATAGCATTTTCGCTGCGCTTGGCTTGGAAGACGCTGCGGCCCGGTGTTATTTTGAACTTTACGCTCAATATATATAAAGTGCAATTTTCCCTCTTTTCCTTAAACTATTACAGGTGTTTTACTGTTACTCAGCTACTTTGTTAGACAACCCTTCAGATATAGAAGAATTAAAAGCACTTTAGTGTCCATTAGCTGTATGAATAATGTAACAGAGACAAAGATGTGAGGACTGATTGGCTAGGGGGCTTTCGAATAGTTTGCATACAGATTGCAGTGTCTTTGGACGTGTAGGGATGGCTGAGAATCGATCGTTTTTTGTTATAACTTGAATAATTACTAATGAGACTGAAAATATGATGATACATTAGAGTAGATACCATTTCTATAGCGTTCTTAAGCGAAATCTCGAACAGATACAATCAGAATAACATCTGATGGTCTTGATAAGTCACCTATGTGACCGAAAATAATAATAAAAAGAAAATGTTGCTGGATATTATTATCACATTCATCCAATTCATTCAACAATTAGCCTCGTGGTAACCTCAAAGCTTGTGTTACACAGCACAGGGTCGGTTTGGGGACATTCTTGACTATGAAATTTATCTATATCAATAAGTTTTTATGAATCTATTATGGACAACGTAATAATATGTTTACCTTGTTTTTCTACTTTTGTTCTTCATCAGAATTCACATTCACATAGAACATAATTTTAAGCTAGACGCAATCATCGTAAAATTAGCCAGACGATCTAAAAAACTCATCGTCGATATCGATATCTTTTTCCCCACACTACAGCTATAGCTTTCAAACGGCCGACGTAATAGGCAGCATGCCACAGGACGGGAAGACGCCTTTTTGTCGCGGATTCCCGAGACAGCTAGTTCGGCGAAGCAAGTACTGTTAGGGAGCACCTACTTACTGGGCCTGGCGCGGTGAAGGTCCGCCTGCGAAGGTTCTGGGTTCGATTCCCGGACAAATGTTTGTACGATCTCCAGATATAAAACTCTTCATCAATAAGGCCGCCCATTGTACTGTATTTTTTACTGGTTCATATGTGGTGTACGATAAAGTGATATGATATTTGTTGAGGACGTTTTGGTTTCTACGACTGATAAAATATACATAAGTAAATATTCAGTGTATATGAGAAGAATACTTAAAAATATTATTTTTCGTTAAGTCTCGTCAAACCAACTAAGAGAAATATACCTACATAACTAACAGAAGATCAGTAGAAGAATAACTAACCGATCGTTCTGTGTACTTTTTGCGATCACCAAACAGCGTAATAACCACACATAATCACCTTCATTACCGTTCCTACTGCTGGGACATATGGACTTCTTTCTTCATTAACGAGATAGATTAGGCTTTAATTCACCATGTTGGCCAAGTGGTTAATGAATGTCACAATACATGTCTTTCAAACTTTGCAAAGTTCTCAGAATTTGCCGGTTTCCTCATGATGTTTTCCTTCACCATTAGAATGCAACTAGTGTTCTAGGCGAATTCAAATTTTAAGAAGAAATATCGAAGTTTTCCCATTTTGTGCACCGATTTTTTTTGAAAAACCTTCGGAATTACTGTCGACTGTGTTCTTGTTAGCGCTTTGAGTAGTTAATGAATCATAACATAGTTTCACCGTCTGTACATTTTCAAGGAAAGTGACACAAGGGACACAACACGTTCCCACGTCATAATGACACGTACGAACAATGGAAATGCCATTAGTTTTCCCACTGGTGGGGTGTGGGATTATGGAACTGTTCATGTGAAGGGATATGATTAGGCTACCTTGACTTAGTTTACTCAGGTTTTTAATATTTAGTACGATGTTTTGTTTTTTTACTATAGATTATAAACTAAATATCTTAAGGTTTTAATTTTAAAGCAGTATGAGGACTGCTTTAAAAAATTCCAGTTATTAATATTTAGTTTATAATCTATAGTAAATTTTCGAATTAATTATAATGATCAAAATAATAACAACGAAATGTATGTTACCACCGTAGTATGAAGTAGCTTATATCTGTTGTTACCGGTCATTCAAACTATCTCGATACTAAAGTTTTCAATCGGTTCGGAAGTTTTAACGTGAAAGCCGAACAGAAAGATAGACAGCATGTTTCGCATTTATAATTTTGTTTAAAATCTTTAAATAATTTCCTCGTCAATACACATCACTCCCCTCTTCCTCTGGAATGTGCAAGAGTTCTTTTTCGTGCAAAAATCCACGATTCTTGCCTTTACAACAGCGTGCCTCACACTCCAATCTACACCTTATCTCTGTTATGTAGACCACATTCTTGCGTGAGCGCATTCTAATTGTCGGAATTGTAAATGTATGTTATGAATGCCGTAACTACTTTATTTCAAACAAGTCGAGGTGCGTCGATTCTTATACAAAAAGTGTAAAGTTAAGTCTTTTAGTTCTTTGGTATTTTAAATGCAACTAACTCGCTAAACTACTAAAATGAGAGCAAATGGGAGATAAACGCGTTAATTCGTTCGTAATATTAATAAAATGGGAGCATTAAGATAATTATGAAGGTGGCGAGAACCTAATTTAGTATTTTAATTGGAAATCTTCCCTTAAAAATCCAGTTATTAATTTTTCTAGTGCTTTGCTTGAATTTTAAAAATACTGTAAGTCTAGTAATAATTATTCTAGAATCTGGATAAGTGGAGGACATAATTAAAAATAATTATTAGTAACACTTTACTTTTTATTTTATATAATTCCAAAATAAAAAGTAACAATATTTGCTAAGTTTATATGGAAAACGAGACATCTTAACAAGTTTTTTGCCCTGACTCTGGTACATGCTGATTGTCTAACTACCTTTCTGGTTTAGCCGTCACGTTTGCAGCATGTTACATATTGTTTAAAAATGAATTTAACATAATGTATGTAACATCGAACTGGGTTTAAGTTCTGATGTATATTTCTATATCAGAATAAAGTAACTACATATAAAAAATAACATTTATATTAATAATATTTCTACTAAGCAGTGGTCTCCACAATAGAACCCACTGGTTTTGGCTTTGGTATAATCACTGCGCTTCCCAGGTGGATTGTAAGTTGGTACCGTACACATAACGACTGTGTTTAAAATAACACGCGCTATGAAGAATTTTCTCAACTTCGATAAAAAACATATTCATTCTACATGACAATTATCTGGACACGAATATGTAAATCACGATTATCCATTAAATCAAATTTAAATTTTGTCATTTACAACAACATATTTATTATAATTTGCATGTTGTAAATTAGACGTAACGTAAATAAAATTGACAGAGACGCCATGACAGTTGCTAATTCTGCAGTTTTCACTTTCTTCTTACGTAATCGATATTTACATACATACGTTCGATAACGCATTCGACATTCACCTTGAGAGTTCTGTTCTGAGCGATGGATGCTTACAATAGTTTAAACTTATAAAGTTAATATAAGAAAATGGTAATTAAGAAAAGGTTCTGTATTTCCAATGTATGCAAAACTTTGGTGTTTTTTGAGGCTTTGAGATAATATCGTGTGAGAATATAGGTACCTGCTTTCCAAAATGATTTATGTGGATATTTCACACCTTTTCACACAATATCAATTTAAAACGATGGGCACATGATTATGTTTAATTTGAACGTAGTCGTCAAATACCTCGCGGTTAAATAAAAATCAATCTACTAAATATAAAAATCGAACGAGTAAATAATCAATTTCGTGAATTATTAATAAAACACGTCAACCAAATTCTGACGAAACCATAATTGTAATGGAAATAGAGCACTGTCATAATGTCTTTGTCTATTAAAAGTATGTGCCTTAAGATGCAAGTTAAAACTACGGTTGAAAACCCCTCGTATGCGCCAATCATTTGTTTCCTGTACAGAGAAATTGCCCATATCCTAATAGCCTGGGAATGTTCGGCGCAATTTCGCGGGACTCGAACTCTGGACCGCACGCTGCTCGTGCCATCACGAGCAAATTGCCTCACGACCCTGGAACCTTCGGGATTCTCTTGGAAAATAGGAAATGTTCAGGATAATAGTAAAAGTTAACAATAATACTATACAAATACTCTTTATTGTACACCACAAAAACAAAAAAATAGAGAACATAAAAAAGTGTAACAATGGGCGGCCTTATCACTTAGAGCGATTTCTTCCAGGCAACCTTTGGATGGACACGAAACACAAGTACTAAAAGACGGTGCATAAAATAATGATAAATTACATTAAAAATAAGATACATTCTTATTATACATACATAATTATGTAATAAATACTCGATAATAAAATAAATAATTTATATGAAAAAAATACAAGCACATAATTTTGCTCGTTCCTTCCACTCGACACCATCAAAACGACACCATCGATGGTGTCGTATGGAATCTCTAGTCCATACGACACCACCATAGTGATGTCCAGAAACGCGTAATTTTATACATATATTTTTCACATACATTGATCTGGCCCCAAAGTTATTATTTCAAGTTATCTATAGTTTGACGATAATTTAACATTAGCTTTTATGTATTTTATGTCGTCAGTATTAGTATCCATGTCCATTGTGAAAAATTAAAATATTCGGACGAAAAGAAAATAATATGCAAATTGCAATGAACAATGTCATGATGACCATTTGAGACAGATACAATAAAAAAACAATAAATAAATATTGCTGGACATTTCACACAGCGACATAAATTGATAAATATAAGTTTGATAAATATTAACTTTATCAAATGACAAACCTCATTAATGAAACTGCTTGAACTTAATTGGAGTTTTCATATAAACAACTTTGTATGTTAGGTAACCTCACTAATAGTCGGTGGTGTCGTATGGACTAGAGATTCCATACGACACCATCGATGGTGTCGTTTTGATGGTGTCGAGTGGAAGGAACGATTTTGCTTGGTTTGCGGGGCATTGGCTTGCTTTAACAGTTTCTGACTAGCAAGGGAGGTATTGTCCTTAAGTCTACGTTAATTATGTTATTGTCGAAATTGTAGTAAAGGTGGTTATGATGATACTCTTAACAAAATCACGTCAATGTTTAGTTATAACCGTTATTGTTGTTAATAATAGTTGTGTACCGGCTGTTTACATAAGTTTCGCCATTTTTGCTGTTTCTAATCATCATACATTCCGCTGTCTTTGCTATCACATAGCAATGTGAAGTAGCACTTACAGTCTTATCTACTGTATACAAACTTCATGCCTTTAAGCCTAGTCCATAAAAAGGGCTCATGTAATATTACGCTAGTTCAGAGTCGAGCTGTTAAAGATTGTCTATGAAGATATTTGTTTTCGACCAATATTTCGATAATACTGGTTTTACCTAGCGTCAAATCATGCAGGAAACCCCAGCTATGTGGCGACCAATGTTGAACACATGACCTTCCGATTGAAAAGTGACTCTTCAGCCATAATTTCCTAGAAACAAAACAGCTAAACCGTTTTCCTTTTAAAATGCAAAAACTAAATTATAAAACATCGATAATATTACAACTTTTACGTTAACTTGCGTAACGTAACGGCCTAAACAGTATTATAATCTGATTATGCATAATGTTGTGTGTTCGCCCATCTGTTACTTTCGCCATAACATTTGAATAGAAAGCTGAGCTTACTTCCCATCACTTGCAGTTGCCATCAGATTGTGTTTGCACTTTAGGATGTTATGACCTTATCCTAGATGTTACCGCCATTAACTTGCCTGTGTAATAGAAGGAAGCGTTGACTTGAATGTGGAATTGTGTTTTACTTGAAGAATTATTTATGAATTTCTTAAAAACGCTGTAAGTAATGCAAATGAAAATGTCTTTATGTGTTAGTATGGCAACGAAAACTGTTACACGAGAATTTTATATATTAGATAATTTAGCTGTTCCTAAGATTATTTCGTGGGAGTAGGGTTTATGATAGCGATAAAATAAATAAAAAGTAAAGGCTCACCTTACAACTGTGGCTAACCAATTACAAAGCCCAATTTGGTGAGATACAGTTGTACAGTAACCATTAAAGTTACTGTAAAAGGGTTTTAGAAAATGCAATTTGCATTGGTGATGGTCGAAAGTGATACTTTCTCTGCAATAAGTACTCGGAAACGTGTTTGATTTTCGTGTACTCTATGAATTGTTATCATTGATAATAAAACCGTATCTATGAACCTAATAAGTTTATTTATTTTCTATTCGAACTACAAATATTAAAATATAAAACAAATGGCTTCTGTGACAGTGACAGCTAACGCTAATTTAGAAACTTCATGGAACTGTTTTTCTACTGTCAGTAAATATCTTTTTTTTTCTAATTTAAACTTCTGTCTTATCAAGCTCATCCTGAAAAATGTATTCTTGATAACATAAATAATTAGTAAAATTAATAAAATAAACAGAGGTACTAAACAAGTTCTATTAAATGTAGTAACAAAAAGCAGGTAAAATGAGGCAGTTAGCAGACAAGTCGGACCTTTACCATTTGTTACCATCTTTGAACTAACAAACGAACAAACATTACATAATATTAAGATACAATCTGACACAGGTTAATAACAACATTGAAACTGATAGTTTGACTTTAGTTAATGGTGAACAAAAACTGACTGAGGTCAATTGTGTGACCTCAACGAGTGGGATTTGTTCAATGAGTTTTTAATGTAGGTACCAAAAGGGCGAAGGTCAAACGGTGAAATGAAGAGTTGTGATGCCAAAGTTCTTACAGTATTAATGTAGACTATCAAATTAATTGTATAATTGTCTATTTATAAATTAAAAGTGATTGAATGAACTCTTTATTGTACTTACCTATATAAATCAGAAAAAAAACAAAGTATAAGAGACGGCCTACAAAAGAATTTGACCAAACCACTGGTCCATGTTAACATCATATTAATGTTATTCGAAAATAAATAATTACAGAAATACTAACTTTGGCTTGCAACGCCACGAGCGTTAAATGTAAGAAAGAGATGGGTCACTCTATCTCTACATAAAAATCACGTCAATTCGTCTCTTCTATTATATTATTATATTCGTTTTGCCGTGAAAACAACCAGTATGGATGAAACAACTGCATCGCAGATAATGAAATACCAGTCTACACATATTCCTCATAGTCTACCGATGACAGAATGATAAACGTAGCATGCATTTGTAACAAACATAAAGGTGATGTATCAGCAGATAATTATAGGAGTGACTCCTATGACACGGAATAAATAGCTATGATTCAGTGCTCAGCTCGGAGGGACACGCGATTTTACTATAAGTAAACCTTCAAGAAGCCGTGTTGGCTATAGGAGCACTCTCGACTTTCATCCCGAAGGTCGTGGGTTCAAACCGCATCTCTGGATTAAACTTTCTTTGTTTTTTTTTTGACACGTTTGTAATTTTCTTGAATAATCTTGATAAATTTCTTACGATCCGTTTATGGATCCCAAATTCGCCTGCCTCATATACTCGTATATCTAGTCCTTAAATTCATTTAAATGCGTCAATGCCTAAAACTCTAGCCCCCGCATCAAATCATTTTATAGTTCGAAATAATATTCACAATCAATTTTATCAGATATGATCCATATAATGTGTATGTAAGTTTTTAGCTCTTAATACATAGTATATGCATCAAAATATTCAATAATTATTTTTCTCACAAGCGTTATTGCGTTATCTAGATCTAAGGCCAGATGGCAGACTATCGGTCTCAATCATTTATTCTATAATTAAATCGTTGCATTTATGCGTGTGCGCAACCTAAATAGTCACTCCTCCGTAACTGAGGTCGGGCAATGACTCCGTGACAATCTGATCTATCCATAGACCTGTTATTATTAGCACATGTCATTTATTATATCTTGGCATGTTTTAATCACTTCTGCTTGCATATCCTATTATTTATTAGAGAAACTTTGTCGTATTGCTTCTTCTGCCAAGTCGTCAATATTATTCGCTGTTACTGTCTTTTAGCTAAACCTTTCATAATAAGATTTTCTTGTTTATGTCTGTGCGGTGACTTTGTCCGTGCTTTGTAATTATATTTCTAACAATATTGTGTTTCTCTACGATTTCTTTGGTTCTATTTCCACTGAGTAAGAATAAGAAGTATTATGATGTGATCAGATTAATTATTGTGTCCATTCTAATGTTACTCTAGCACATTTTTTCAGTGAAACGTATTTCTAACGTTTAATTTGTTATTTCCAGAGCTGGCAAAAGAAGGAGGAACCCCCTGACTCTGTATTCAGAGGACGACTCCCACGACCTCAGTGACCTCGGCATCGGCACCTCCAGCACCAAGTCCAGCCTCAGCGAAGACTGCGATACACACAGTTTGGCCGTAAGTCTCTAGCTGTTGGAGATAACTTACTACATTATAACATTAAAGTGACTCGAATTATACAATATGGAAGTGACGTTGCAAGGACAGCGTATGGAGATACAGTTGATAAACGGTCATATACGCTACAGCGTTGTACAAAGGAAAAAATAAACGCGTCAGTCTATTTCTTGATTTCCTACTTAAGCATACAGTAATTAATAAGAAATACGAACCGACTTGCTTTTGTCTTGTTATTACGATAGAACTACAATAGAAGGCACATGGTTGCCACGTTGCTAAAATCTAATCATTTTCTAAATCTGTTGGGTTTTTTTTTCAGAGCGATGGCATGGACTTGGATAAAAACCATTCAGATGTCGACAACTTGTCTAACTGTGACATGAACCGTAAACTCGGCTCCAGTGCCAATGAATACGACACGTGCACGACCACGACCATCAGCTCTCCAGAGCCGGAAGAATACACCTACGAAGGTGCCATAGAAGGCTACAAGTCCAGAATCATCTCGCAAACTAACAGCACTATGGTCAAAACAGTTGTCAATAACAACAAAGAGAAATCACCTGAAAAATCAGACGTAAACAGAATTAGGACCTCAGTCAGTAATAAAATTGAAGAGAAAGTCTCATCTTTCCAACAAGAAAGAGCTAATGACACCAAAAATAATAATTTGAAGAAAGACTTACCTAAAGTCGATATTCATAAACGACGGGAACAATTTGAGAGAGAAAACTCACAGGAACTACAAATCAAACCAAAATTTCCTGAAATCGGTAACAAAAAGTCGATAAAGGAAAGACTGTCTAGTTTAGAAAGATTTACCGAAGAGACTACCGTTCAGAAGTCTATTAATGACCTTACAAAGTTACCCACTGAAGTCAAACCGTTAAAAGAACGTCTATCATCCCTTGAAAAGGTCAAAACTGCTTCAACTGAGCCCGAAAAGGTCAAAAGGCTGTCTAACGGTGATATTAACCCATCAAAATCACTGAAAGAACGTCTTTCAAGTTTGAAGTCACAAACCTCTGAAGAGGAGATTAAAGTAACTAAAACAGAAGTCAAAGAAGTTTCCATGAGTCTAAAAGAAAGACTATCATGTCTGGATGCTGCCAAAAATAAAGAAATACCCAAGATATCAGTTGAGGAAGAAATCACTCGCTGTGAGAACATTGAATCTAATATAATTGACATTGATGATCACCACAATGATACTTCCCTAAAATCTAGCCTTTCGGGACTTGAGAATCAGATGCAAAGTTTCTGTCGTTCGCTTGATAGTCTCGATATCAACGGGCAATCTTCTCCCAGCTCCTTTGAAAGGGTACAGAGTTTTGAAGACTTTGACTGTGAACTGCAGAATAACACAGTTCCTAGTGACATCGAGACTGAAGACAGTGGAATTCACACAGCCAGAGATTCTGCACCTGCAGATGACATAGCCGATTTGACGCAAGTAGCTTCTCCTATCGGAGAGACCATGGTTTCAGAATACGAATCTTCCAACGAAGACGGAATGATGGAACACAAGATGGATGATTCTGATATGGTTAAGACTCCAGAACCAACCATGCAAACAATTGTGCAGGACATCATTGTAGAGGAAGAGGAAGAACAATTGAGCAAGGCTGATGATGACAGCGCGAGCAACTACGCTCAGGCCGTCTCTCAGCCTGAAGAAATGAGCCTGACCGACGAAGTAACAGAAATACAGATGGACAAAGAAGACGAGGATACGCTAAAAAGTTTGGATAATCAAGATACTAGTGTAAGTCTGAATGAACCCGTGTCTACTGCATCAGAGGGTGATACGGTAGTGTTTGAAGGGAAAATGACTATACACTTAAACTTGAATGAAATCTGCAACAAAATGAATGCTGGTGCTGGGAATCTAAATGAAACAACTAACATTTCTACTAACACGAATAGCATGCCAATGGTAACTGTCTCTAATATAACCACCATTACTAACATTTCACCTAAAAATTCCATTAAACCGCTAAAAGCATTTGAAAATAACACGCTTCACAAGGTTGCTGATGTTACGTATACATCTGAGTGTTCTCTCGTTCAATGTGTAGATAATTCGCCTAATGTTATAACTTGTAATACTACTAAAACTAGCGACGTTGCAAAGAGTGCAGCTGAGAACAGCAATGTGGTAAGTACTACTCAAGACTCTAATCCGTTTTGGCAGAAAAGAACCAAACGTTCTCTAGAACCAAATAGGAGAAAGACAATTTTGTTTATCAATAACAAAGTAACGACTAATTCCAATACGAACCAGTAAACGGTCTACTTATGTATTTGTATTCAATGTTTCCGGTCCAGGCATTTCTCATGCATTGTTGAACGCAAGTCAGATGAGAACTTGTTGTGGTCTGAATTTTCTAGAATTTTTATGATCTATTGATCTCACCCACCATTCTATCCACCACTAATATGTTTTCAATCACGTGTCCAATGTCTAGTGAAGTTAATACTAATATTGTTCGTAACATCGATGTCCTGTAGTAATTTAAAGCTAAACCTATAATTCCTAGCACTAAGCCGTTACATTATCCATTAGACTCGTACAGGGTTTATGTATACCCATTACATTATGTATAAATAGATCGTTTTCATATACAATACGATGTAGAAATAGGTCCTTCATTTAGTATTCGAGTAGCATATTTATTCAACCGTGATATCTGTAAATTCATTTATTGAAATATATGTTACACTGTTACTTGTGTGGGTTTTATTTGTTTATGTAAAATCCTATAATCATTATCATATAGCACATCTAATATGAATCCATTCATTAATGTTGACATTATGAAATAACTAGGCATAAATTCGTGATTTCTAAGCAAAATAGTGTATTAGAAGCCATGAAATTAATTCTATGGCCTCTTGAATAAAATCAAGGCTATTATCTTCGACGTTATCTAAGACAAACAGTATTATCATGTGAGCGCTGTTAGTTTGATAAGTCATTGCTCCGAGAGTAGGCTCCTTTGCATTTAAATTAAAATTGTTTTAATTAGTTTAGGACCTTTGCAACTCTGGTGATGGGCTTTCAAGGTAAGAACTCAATGTCTATGTAGTTTGCAGCTTCGTTCTCTTCATTTGCATGCTTGTGTCTTAACGCTTTTTGCATGTGTCTCATACTTACACTTTTTTTATTACTTTTATTTGTACTGTATGTGAAGTCCGTGTTTTCAATTTCAGAAGTATTTGTCCTTGATCTTTTTTATATTGACTTTAATTATTGTTGGTATTGCAATGGTCTTAAGTGTAGAATCTTGTTTATCCCAAGCTTATGATAATTACTTTTCTTATCTACGTTGCAATTAAAACAATTACTTTCCATAAACGTTTGTCGAGTTAATGTTGTTAGCTTTTTATTCTAATTTGAGCTTAAGCGGAATGTTGTCTTGAGTCCACGGGTGTGTTTTAACTTTGATGACTATCTTCAGGTACTCGATGCACTAGAGCTGGCATTTAAAGAGCTGGACTCTGAAGATAACATCACCAACACGAGTAGTGCTAGTGACATGGATGGAGCGGAAGGAACAGAGACGAAAGCTCCAAGCATCCTTGATGACCCAGACTTTAGTAAAAAGATAACCGTGGCCCCTCTGTATGAGAACATAGATCTATTCTACCAGAACTCTGTGGATGCTGCCGATGCTTTCCCGCTGGATTTGCCCACGAATGTACTAGAACCGCCTAAGGAAAAGCCTCCGCCGCCGCCTACTGATGATAATGGGGATGATGAATTACTTGGAAACGTAAGTGTAATACTTAGTTGTAATATTTCATAATTGTCGTATTTATTACTCATCAATGAAGTCATCTTTATTTATGATTTCATCGTAGAAGCGCTAAATAATGTAAGCGTTGAGAAATAAAACTCATTGTATTCTAATTATTACAAGTAGTATATAAAAAACTTACGAAAACAATGATATTTAAGAACAAACTCAGCTCGACAATTGTACAGCTCTGGTATGATGATAAATCCTAGATCTTATCCAATTTATCTAAATTGATATCTACTTTCTTTACGTTGATAGCATTGATAAGATTCGCAGACGCTCTTTCTAGTCCATCGGGCTCATTTATCGAAGGGCTTATTCTAATCCGATCTCCTATTAGAACGTTCTCGAATGCCTCGTGACCAGTCGCATGCTCTCGGATTAGACGCCATTAGAGCAAGATTAAATTGTCGACTTAAGAATATCGCAGATGAGATTAAATATGTAGTTGAATCTAGCTAGTGGTATCATTTTACTGACATCATAATGGCGTCTACACACCAAAGCCGGCGGCCCGCCGGCACAGCCCGGCGGCCCAACCCGCCGGCCTGTGCCGGCGGGCCGCCGGCTTTGGTGTGTAGAGCGCTTTAGGATGTATTTTTCCGGTGTGCTAAATAATTTGGCTATAAAAGATCATTAGCTCTTCTTGACGGTGAATGTCACATAGGAGTAACGAGGTTAGGTAATTATTTCGTGGGAAAAATAAAAGATTCGTATCGATATAAATTATTAAAGGGGTAATAAGGTCTTACTCCTGAGCAAGAGCAACAGATATAATAAGACATGTACCAATACATAAGCTCTATCTAGTTAAATGTAACTTCGTAGGTATATATAATTAACAAAACCACAAATCACATCAATTTTACACAATATTACGCAATATGAATGTAATCGAATATCGAAAAGAACACCAGAAAAAAAAAATTTGTCCCAGGCGGGATTCGAACCCGCAACCTCTTGCGTTAAGCGGTCTACACACCAAAGCCGGCGGCCCGGCGGCACAGCCCGGCGGCCCAACCCGCCGGCCTTATTTTGTACAATCATGGTACAAAATAAGGCCGGCGGGTTGGGCCGCCGGGCTGTGCCGCCGGGCCGCCGGCTTTGGTGTGTAGACCGCTTTACATGTGGGCCTTCGCCCGCCGCGACACACAGAGATCGCAAATATAATAAAGACCTAATAAATATTGCTGGACAATTCACACAGCAACATTTAGCACCGTGTTAAATCTCGAGTTCTATATTTATCTTATATGTTTATGGTTATCTTAATAATTAGAAAAACCTACAGCTTTGAAAAAAAATCGTTAATTATTGGTGCTAATCATCTAGTCTTCGGCAGGGTAACTTCAAGCACACGAGTTCGGCGCGGCGCATCAAGAAGGAGATCAGAAACAAGAGGACCAGCTTCCTCGGCATCGAGGGTCAGGTGGACGACAGCTACCTGGATGTAGACCTCAACCTGGCTCCGAGACCAGATATCACCTCGTTTCTGCAGGTTTGACCTATGAACTTTAAATCAAAATAGTTTTATAATATGGAAAATACTGGTTTATACCGCGAACTATCTCTGTAAATGTGTCTATTCTACCAAATGGAATGCTTCTGCTCCTCCTCACGACTTTGCCCGCTTTTAAATCAACTTTAGAAATATTGCCTGAAAAGTCACATGAATTTCTATAGTACGATTCAAAGTAAAGAATATCACTTAGGAATCTTATATTCTGAACGCGATTTTTGAGCACCTGTATTCGCTCATTCGCGAATGCAAAACATCAAAGCGGCGTCCAGCATTCTCTTTAATCATCACACACAGTCCGATTTCACCCACTCCTGGGTACATGCCTCCTTCAGTTTACGCCACCACGGCTCTCCGCATTTTTTTTGAAACCTAACCAATCGCAAAACATTAAACCGGGGTCCAGCATTCTCTTTGATCATCAGATCATCACACACCTCATCATTCATCATTGCCGGGTACATGTCCCCTTAGTTTATGCCATCAACCATAGCTCTCCATTTTCTTGAAACCTAACCAATCTCTTACAGGAAGAGACAAAGATCGAGAAGCTTCTGTACAAGAAGACCCTCTCCCACGACATGGACGCCAACCTGCGCGAGAGCCGCGACTCTGGCGTCGACGTGGACAGAGGACCGTCTGCTGAAGCGTGGTACAAGGGACAGTCTTCACCTGACACTTCCAACCCTCACAGCCGACAGAACAGCGAGGTAAAGCTCGTCATTATAACAGCCTATACTACCTACGTCTAACTTTGGCCACTATTCTATTTGAGCTAGATTTCCAAGCCAATCGGATTGAGCTGCATATATCCCATATCCCATTTAAATACGATGATCTATATTTTAGAGAACATTTTCATAACTTTGTTATTTTGTAAAATAAATAAATATTACTGGACAATTTTACACAGCGACATCTAGCCCCGTGGTAAGCTCGAAGCTTGTGTTACGGGTGCAAGATTTCTGATATACTTAATATTATATACAGAACATATACTCTAGCGAACAAACGCATAGCCTTATCTAAAAAACCCTGATTTAACAGTTAATACTGTACATTTCAGCCCTACACCCAAATTCTGACATCAGACGAAGATGAATCTAAGAAAGAGTTTTCAGACCAGCTATCCTCAAAGTTGTCATGTCTAGACAACCCACGGGATCCGATCGAAAGCCTTGACCAGAAGCTCCAACAACAGCAGGTAGAGTGACATGAAGCTTAGGGCTTGGCTAGAAAACAAATAGCAACCAAAAACCATGTTATACAATGTGAGAATAATTAGTAGCCAACAGTTTTACAATCACTGGCTTTTATAATGTCGTGACCATGTTAAGTAAAGTGAACTGGCCAACAGTTTGACAATCACAGGCTTTTACGCTTACGATTAAAAATACAGTTCAAATAATATTGTCTTATCCCGAATAATATTCGATGTTACCGTGATATAAAAAGTGATCGCTACGTAATGTACGACCATTTTTATCGGTATCTGTTGTTCGCCATCTTACCTTCTATGTCTGTCTCTGTTCCTCCAGTCGTCTTGCTTATTAAATGCAAGAACAGAGCGAGAAGGTATACGTTGAAATTGAAATAACTTTCGAAAGCAACAACAGCAGTTTTTGAGTTAAAAGTTAAGTATAAATTTAACAAATTTTAAGGTTGACAAATAATGACATCCCTTAGAATATTTTGAATTTAACGTGAAGTCGTTATCTATCTACCTCTAAAATGTAATATGGTTTTTGGTAACCGTTTAATAAAACGGCTAGGAAGATAGAAAGAACCTCTAGATTTTCTCATGGTTTTTGGAATGATTTTGAGTTTAAACTAGTACATACAATGTAGAAAGGGCGGGGCCCAATCATATACCTATTCTATTTATTATATTGTTATAATTATTATTTCTTTTTTTTTCACGTTTCATATCCAGTGAAATGTTAACTAGAAAGATGTTAATTTAGTAGCTAGCTACAAAAAAGTAAATACGTTATATCAACTATTAGTAGCAAGAAAGTCCTTTCAAGTTGATATACCTGTTTATTTTTGTAGGCGATGAATGATTAGATCTCGTAGAAATTGTAGATTATTTTCTTCTCGAAATAAATAATTTATACAAGCTATCACTTAACTAGGGTTGTGGTATTTTCCTACTATTTATTATAAATGTAAAAGTATAAAAAACTAGCTTTAATTTGGTTACGGCTGTAGTACCATTTGCACTGTAATAAATGCACAATCAATTTGAACAAATAGCATGAAATTATGATAAATATCACATTTTTTTTAAATATAATAACCGATTTTAAATAATTATGCCATAGGTATTGTATCATCTGTGGTAATTATTATAATTTCATACTGCATATTAACCGAATCAATGCTTCGTAATGCTTTTATTGTATATCTTCTTCCCTTATAAAGTTTATTTCCATATAATAACTATAAAAATAATGCTATTTTTATAAAGTTCAGTTTTGAGTAGTGCCTCAACTATATAATAAGTACCTATAGTTTATTATAAGTAAAATATATCCTGTTATAATAAAGTATTTATATCAAATATAAGTTCGGCTTTTATTTTTTCCGCTTATACACAACACTTATTATAAACGCTATTAACTATCACTGCACATTTTAGTATTCGGCGTCACTTGCATGACTTTTTGTAGATAGATTATTTTATAATTTGTTAAGCTATTTAGCAAGTGTCTCATTAAGCAACACATTATATTATTTCTGAAATGTACTATTTTTGCCAAGATTATTTTAGTATCACTATAAACTTGGAGCCATAATATTACAGCAACTTTTCTGATTTAATTCTTACACATACTTACTTACCTAATAGAGAATATTTAGAACTTTAATAATATTAGGATCTTTGCTAATCGATCTATGTCCATAACCCATGTAAATAACACCACTAACAGCTAATATTATGGTCCCGCTGTCACCCGCCATTTTGTGTAAATAACATTAACAAGATGGCCGTCGCGCCGCATTTCAGTGTCGCACTAACGAGGACTGGCCTGACGGGCTCTGCGATGACTCGCACACAAAGGTGATTTTACATTTTTAATATAGGTTAAGCATACATTTGATGGCCAGTTTAAAGAAATCTACATACTACATATGATAATCTTTAGTTAAATAGCTTTTTATAGCATTTTCTCGTCATCAAAATTATGCTTAGAACGATTTAATGATATAATACCTAGCAAAATTTAGGGAGCATAATAGATTATGGCAAAATTAATATGTTTACAAGCCATTGAATTTTCTAAAGACCGCATGCAAACAATTTTCCATAAAATCAAAGCTATTTCTTCAAGCTATTATTAAAAAGCACGCAATCAATCGTACTTACTCTATCGCATAACATTCAATAAAGCATGCTCTCTAAAACACTGGCTATTTTCTTAACAATAAATATATCCAGGAGGTTCTGCGCTTCGAAAGAGAGTTACTTCAGCTCGAACAAGAAGAGCTGAGACGTCAAAGAGAGAATCTGCTGAGAGACCAGAACAGAATCATACAGAAGTCAGTCCAAGATATTTCCGTTATTCCTGAGAAACCGCCGCTGAACCGACCGAAGAATAACGATTACAGGCATTCTATGCCCAACCTGGCGATTAATGAGAACTATGTTGTGCCTAAGGTAAGTAAGACTTTAGCTTCAGATCATTTGAAGAATACCTTCACGATTAATACATGACTTAAACTCGCGATGTCTATAACTAGGTAGTATTGTATGATGTTGGATTATGATAATTATTATATTGTTGCTACTATTGTCCCAAGTCAAAATTGTGCTTAACACTGTATTTTCATTTTCCTTTTAGGTCGAGATTCTTGTAAAATACATCTTTAAATGACATAATATATATAGATTGATATATATATATCCTTACAATAAATATATATATATTGTAGAAATAATGACTTAAAAACAAAGTTTTTCTTCCTTGTACACTCAGCGCTGCCTGCTTTCTATTAGCACCCACACAACATGCACACAGTGAATTATATTATATCAATCACCACTTCGCGATATTTTTTAATAGACTTTCTCTTATAAAGAAAATTTGTAAGTACTTAACAATAATTTTAATTTATAAATTATTGGTTAACTTACCTACACAACAAAAACATGTACAGAAAGGTTTAAGACTATGTTTTGTCCATATATTCAGAATCGGTGAATTGTAACTGACAATAATAATTTTGATCGAAGATAATAATACAGTAAGTCAGTAACTATAATATACGTGTGAATAACATTTGAGCTCAGTTTCACAGTGTCTACAGATCAGACTAGAATATTTCTAGAGCTAAAACCAAACTACTGTAGTAATATATCGTATTTTCTCAGGTTCCAGAAAGACCTGTATACGACGAGAACCTGAAACGAAAGCCGTTTGTCTCCGAAGAACACATCCAGAGGCACTTCGGAGTTGAGGAGAGTAGGAGAGTTCTCTATGAGGAGAGGAAAGAGAGGAGAGTCCAGCCAGTGCTGCCGCCTAAACCGAAGACGAGAGAGTCTATTGAAAGAGAGATTACTATGAGGTAATTTATTCAAAATTATTTACACTTATTAATATATTAACTACCTCAAATACACAATTAAATACTACCTAACTTAAGTGATATTAAAAACAGTTAAAAAAAGATAATTTTACTTTTTTTATAAATGCAATTAATTATATTCCATATTGAAAAAAAGGTTTCATAACTAAGGCCTTCCAGGAATAAACAAAAAAATAAAATAATCTTATAGAAGAATTCATCATAATAAGATACTTACTCGTACTGATTAGCCCAATAATGCGGGAGAAGGCGCGCTAGTAATTCATAACTACTAGCTCGGCTAACTCTGTTATTACTAATTAAGAAAACAAAGTACCTACCAATTTTTAATCTAGTTTCTAATTCAATTAAAATAATATTTCCATCTAAATGTTTAAAAAAACTACAGAATGTATAACACATTTCAGAAGTAGCAGAGTACCTTCGGCAGTGGAATACGCAAACGTCGATAGAACGAGCGTGCAACTGCGACCGAAGCCACAAAGTAACGTTATCGTTAACAACGTTGCCATTAACGTTAATAACGGCAACGTTAACGGACACGTCAACGGCAACGGACAGTACCACCCTATGAGCAGACAGTCGATACAGGTTCGTTGTAATATCAATCCCCAAATAGATACATGATTTAATCGTTTAATTAATGTATAATAAAAATCTATCCGATGCAGCAAATTGCAGCACAGCAGGGAAAAGTTGCGATTCAATATTAATAATGTTACCTATTATTTATTATTTTTTTTATTTTGACAAAATATTAAAAAGAGTATAATATATTCCATATTTAAAAATAAAAATGTATGATAGGCTTGACAAGCTCAAGACACGTGTTCAAATCCAGCCGCAGTCGACATTGTGCTCATCAAATAACTATCGGAAGCTATATCTGTAACCGGTGAAATAGGCTCTAATTATAGAGTGCTAATAAGAGCTGATAATAGAGTGGTAATTGGTTGTTTGTTTAGGCTCTCAGCGCGGCGCCCACGCCCAAACTGATCTCCAGCGGCGACTGGATGCAGCCCAAGATGAGGAACAAGCCCGTCCCTCACTACAACCAGCACTGGCTCATACAGGTAACCTATATATTTAATTTATTTAAGTTATTTGGAGAACCAACGACTTAAACTTCACACATACTATAAACTAAACTAAAATCATAAAGCCAATAATAGGTTTTTCTGACCACAATATTGCTTTTTCCTTTCAGGAAGCAGAACAGCGCAGGATAGAAGAGCAGAGAAGCAAGCAGCGCCACTCCTACCACCAGGACACGCACCACACTGCCCTGCAGCACACCTACAGCGGCAGGTAATGTATCTCAGACAGAACAGCGCAGGATAGAAGAGCAGAGAAGCAAGCAGCGCCACTCCTACCACCAGGACACGCACCACACTGCCCTGCAGCACACCTACAGCGGCAGGTAATGTATCTCAGACAGAACAGCGCAGGATAGAAGAGCAGAGAAGCAAGCAGCGCCACTCCTACCACCAGGACACGCACCACACTGCCCTGCAGCACACCTACAGCGGCAGGTAATGTATCTCAGACAGAACAGCGCAGGATAGAAGAGCAGAGAAGCAAGCAGCGCCACTCCTACCACCAGGACACGCACCACACTGCCCTGCAGCACACCTACAGCGGCAGGTAATGTATCTCAGACAGAACAGCGCAGGATAGAAGAGCAGAGAAGCAAGCAGCGCCACTCCTACCACCAGGACACGCACCACACTGCCCTGCAGCACACCTACAGCGGCAGGTAATGTATCTCAGACAGAACAGCGCAGGATAGAAGAGCAGAGAAGCAAGCAGCGCCACTCCTACCACCAGGACACGCACCACACTGCCCTGCAGCACACCTACAGCGGCAGGTAATGTATCTCAGACAGAACAGCGCAGGATAGAAGAGCAGAGAAGCAAGCAGCGCCACTCCTACCACCAGGACACGCACCACACTGCCCTGCAGCACACCTACAGCGGCAGGTAATGTATCTCAGAACAGCGCAGGAAAGAAGAGCAGAGAAGCAAGCAGCGCCACTCCTACCACCAGGACACGCACCACACTGCCCTGCAGCACACCTACAGCGGCAGGTAATGTATCTCAGACAGAACAGCGCAGGATAGAAGAGCAGAGAAGCAAGCAGCGCCACTCCTACCACCAGGACACGCACCACACTGCCCTGCAGCACACCTACAGCGGCAGGTAATGTATCTCAGACAGAACAGCGCAGGATAGAAGAGCAGAGAAGCAAGCAGCGCCACTCCTACCACCAGGACACGCACCACACTGCCCTGCAGCACACCTACAGCGGCAGGTAATGTATCTCAGAACAGCGCAGGATAGAAGAGCAGAGAAGCAAGCAGCGCCACTCCTACCACCAGGACACGCACCACACTGCCCTGCAGCACACCTACAGCGGCAGGTAATGTATCTCAGACAGAACAGCGCAGGATAGAAGAGCAGAGAAGCAAGCAGCGCCACTCCTACCACCAGGACACGCACCACACTGCCCTGCAGCACACCTACAGCGGCAGGTAATGTATCTCAGACAGAACAGCGCAGGATAGAAGAGCAGAGAAGCAAGCAGCGCCACTCCTACCACCAGGACACGCACCACACTGCCCTGCAGCACACCTACAGCGGCAGGTAATGTATCTCAGACAGAACAGCGCAGGATAGAAGAGCAGAGAAGCAAGCAGCGCCACTCCTACCACCAGGACACGCACCACACTGCCCTGCAGCACACCTACAGCGGCAGGTAATGTATCTCAGAACAGCGCAGGATAGAAGAGCAGAGAAGCAAGCAGCGCCACTCCTACCACCAGGACACGCACCACACTGCCCTGCAGCACACCTACAGCGGCAGGTAATGTATCTCAGACAGAACAGCGCAGGATAGAAGAGCAGAGAAGCAAGCAGCGCCACTCCTACCACCAGGACACGCACCACACTGCCCTGCAGCACACCTACAGCGGCAGGTAATGTATCTCAGAACAGCGCAGGATAGAAGAGCAGAGAAGCAAGCAGCGCCACTCCTACCACCAGGACACGCACCACACTGCCCTGCAGCACACCTACAGCGGCAGGTAATGTATCTCAGACAGAACAGCGCAGGATAGAAGAGCAGAGAAGCAAGCAGCGCCACTCCTACCACCAGGACACGCACCACACTGCCCTGCAGCACACCTACAGCGGCAGGTAATGTATCTCAGACAGAACAGCGCAGGATAGAAGAGCAGAGAAGCAAGCAGCGCCACTCCTACCACCAGGACACGCACCACACTGCCCTGCAGCACACCTACAGCGGCAGGTAATGTATCTCAGACAGAACAGCGCAGGATAGAAGAGCAGAGAAGCAAGCAGCGCCACTCCTACCACCAGGACACGCACCACACTGCCCTGCAGCACACCTACAGCGGCAGGTAATGTATCTCAGACAGAACAGCGCAGGATAGAAGAGCAGAGAAGCAAGCAGCGCCACTCCTACCACCAGGACACGCACCACACTGCCCTGCAGCACACCTACAGCGGCAGGTAATGTATCTCAGACAGAACAGCGCAGGATAGAAGAGCAGAGAAGCAAGCAGCGCCACTCCTACCACCAGGACACGCACCACACTGCCCTGCAGCACACCTACAGCGGCAGGTAATGTATCTCAGACAGAACAGCGCAGGATAGAAGAGCAGAGAAGCAAGCAGCGCCACTCCTACCACCAGGACACGCACCACACTGCCCTGCAGCACACCTACAGCGGCAGGTAATGTATCTCAGACAGAACAGCGCAGGATAGAAGAGCAGAGAAGCAAGCAGCGCCACTCCTACCACCAGGACACGCACCACACTGCCCTGCAGCACACCTACAGCGGCAGGTAATGTATCTCAGACAGAACAGCGCAGGATAGAAGAGCAGAGAAGCAAGCAGCGCCACTCCTACCACCAGGACACGCACCACACTGCCCTGCAGCACACCTACAGCGGCAGGTAATGTATCTCAGACAGAACAGCGCAGGATAGAAGAGCAGAGAAGCAAGCAGCGCCACTCCTACCACCAGGACACGCACCACACTGCCCTGCAGCACACCTACAGCGGCAGGTAATGTATCTCAGACAGAACAGCGCAGGATAGAAGAGCAGAGAAGCAAGCAGCGCCACTCCTACCACCAGGACACGCACCACACTGCCCTGCAGCACACCTACAGCGGCAGGTAATGTATCTCAGACAGAACAGCGCAGGATAGAAGAGCAGAGAAGCAAGCAGCGCCACTCCTACCACCAGGACACGCACCACACTGCCCTGCAGCACACCTACAGCGGCAGGTAATGTATCTCAGAACAGCGCAGGATAGAAGAGCAGAGAAGTAAGCAGCGCCACTCCTACCACCAGGACACGCACCACACTGCCCTGCAGCACACCTACAGCGGCAGGTAATGTATCTCAGACAGAACAGCGCAGGATAGAAGAGCAGAGAAGCAAGCAGCGCCACTCCTACCACCAGGACACGCACCACACTGCCCTGCAGCACACCTACAGCGGCAGGTAATGTATCTCAGACAGAACAGCGCAGGATAGAAGAGCAGAGAAGCAAGCAGCGCCACTCCTACCACCAGGACACGCACCACACTGCCCTGCAGCACACCTACAGCGGCAGGTAATGTATCTCAGACAGAACAGCGCAGGATAGAAGAGCAGAGAAGCAAGCAGCGCCACTCCTACCACCAGGACACGCACCACACTGCCCTGCAGCACACCTACAGCGGCAGGTAATGTATCTCAGACAGAACAGCGCAGGATAGAAGAGCAGAGAAGCAAGCAGCGCCACTCCTACCACCAGGACACGCACCACACTGCCCTGCAGCACACCTACAGCGGCAGGTAATGTATCTCAGAACAGCGCAGGATAGAAGAGCAGAGAAGCAAGCAGCGCCACTCCTACCACCAGGACACGCACCACACTGCCCTGCAGCACACCTACAGCGGCAGGTAATGTATCTCAGACAGAACAGCGCAGGATAGAAGAGCAGAGAAGCAAGCAGCGCCACTCCTACCACCAGGACACGCACCACACTGCCCTGCAGCACACCTACAGCGGCAGGTAATGTATCTCAGACAGAACAGCGCAGGATAGAAGAGCAGAGAAGCAAGCAGCGCCACTCCTACCACCAGGACACGCACCACACTGCCCTGCAGCACACCTACAGCGGCAGGTAATGTATCTCAGACAGAACAGCGCAGGATAGAAGAGCAGAGAAGCAAGCAGCGCCACTCCTACCACCAGGACACGCACCACACTGCCCTGCAGCACACCTACAGCGGCAGGTAATGTATCTCAGACAGAACAGCGCAGGATAGAAGAGCAGAGAAGCAAGCAGCGCCACTCCTACCACCAGGACACGCACCACACTGCCCTGCAGCACACCTACAGCGGCAGGTAATGTATCTCAGAACAGCGCAGGATATAATTAACATTTATAGCATTATTAGTGTAAAACAAACACACATACTTATATTGGTTCGTATTGTTAATGCGAGCGTTGTCTGTTGCAGCCAACAACACCTGGAGGCGTCCCCGCGGCCCGAAGACAAAGTGCTGACGGTCAGCGGGAAGCGGAAATGCTCGCACTGTGGAGAGGAATTAGGTGAGGGATTCATAATTCATAGTTGGTCCTGATTCCAGTAATAATGTTATCCAGAAAATGTTGTTTTACCGCAGATTTAATAAAACTTTTATGTTTATTATTTAGTTGTTAATCATGATGTTTGTTTACACCGTGCAGCAGTTGTTTTAAAAGTGCACATACAATTTCAAAATGAAAAATATTTAGGTGCGTAATGGGGTGCGATAAATTGATTATAAATGATCCTCTCCACCTCCAGGGCGCGGTGCCGCTATGATAATCGAGTCCCTCTCCCTGTGCTACCACGTGTGGTGCTTCAACTGCTGCGTGTGCGGCGCGCGGCTCGGCGGCGCGCGCGGCGTCGACGTGCGCGTGCGCCGCGGCCGCCTGCACTGCCGCGCCTGCAAGCACGGACACGACGGCACCAAGTACTCCGCTGTGTAACGTGCGCGTGCGCCGCGGCCGCCTGCACTGCCGCGCCTGCAAGCACGGACACGACGGCACCAAGTACTCCGCTGTGTAACGTGCGCGTGCGCCGCGGCCGCCTGCACTGCCGCGCCTGCAAGCACGGACACGACGGCACCAAGTACTCCGCTGTGTAACGTGCGCGTGCGCCGCGGCCGCCTGCACTGCCGCGCCTGCAAGCACGGACACGACGGCACCAAGTACTCCGCTGTGTAACGTGCGCGTGCGCCGCGGCCGCCTGCACTGCCGCGCCTGCAAGCACGGACACGACGGCACCAAGTACTCCGCTGTGTAACGTGCGCGTGCGCCGCGGCCGCCTGCACTGCCGCGCCTGCAAGCACGGACACGACGGCACCAAGTACTCCGCTGTGTAACGTGCGCGTGCGCCGCGGCCGCCTGCACTGCCGCGCCTGCAAGCACGGACACGACGGCACCAAGTACTCCGCTGTGTAACGTGCGCGTGCGCCGCGGCCGCCTGCACTGCCGCGCCTGCAAGCACGGACACGACGGCACCAAGTACTCCGCTGTGTAACGTGCGCGTGCGCCGCGGCCGCCTGCACTGTCGCGCCTGCAAGCACGGACACGACGGCACCAAGTACTCCGCTGTGTAACGTGCGCGTGCGCCGCGGCCGCCTGCACTGCCGCGCCTGCAAGCACGGACACGACGGCACCAAGTACTCCGCTGTGTAACGTGCGCGTGCGCCGCGGCCGCCTGCACTGTCGCGCCTGCAAGCACGGACACGACGGCACCAAGTACTCCGCTGTGTAACGTGCGCGTGCGCCGCGGCCGCCTGCACTGTCGCGCCTGCAAGCACGGACACGACGGCACCAAGTACTCCGCTGTGTAACGTGCGCGTGCGCCGCGGCCGCCTGCACTGCCGCGCCTGCAAGCACGGACACGACGGCACCAAGTACTCCGCTGTGTAACGTGCGCGTGCGCCGCGGCCGCCTGCACTGTCGCGCCTGCAAGCACGGACACGACGGCACCAAGTACTCCGCTGTGTAACGTGCGCGTGCGCCGCGGCCGCCTGCACTGCCGCGCCTGCAAGCACGGACACGACGGCACCAAGTACTCCGCTGTGTAACGTGCGCGTGCGCCGCGGCCGCCTGCACTGTCGCGCCTGCAAGCACGGACACGACGGCACCAAGTACTCCGCTGTGTAACGTGCGCGTGCGCCGCGGCCGCCTGCACTGTCGCGCCTGCAAGCACGGACACGACGGCACCAAGTACTCCGCTGTTTAACTTACAACATATACTATGAGCCTTAGCCGATGTCGACATACCGCGGTGTAGCTACGAGCATCATGGGCACTCAGCGCATTCACTGCCTCAGCTTAATACCTGTAACGCTGCGAGGTCGCACATCGCGCTCTATCGCATTGTGTCTCGAACCCTGGTAGTATTAGGGATGAACGCGATGACAGCATATTCGCATGAATTTTACTTGTAAGACCGCGCAACCCATATGGATATTCGAGTTCAATATTTTGATAGCGTTCTTACAAGTAAAATTCGATAAATAGGTATTTAAAAAAACACAGGTCAACTTAGGAATTTCCTTCTTCTAAACGACATGGAAACGACGATCAAATCCATTAACTTGACATTGGCGTTTGACGGCAAAACTCCGACAGCCAGTCACGTTCGCCTAAAATAAAAGAAGAAGAAGACATGGATTGAACGTTGTCAGAATAGAGATGATGAAAATGTATGTGTGTAAGTTAGTGAAGGACAAATATATAGGTTGACTTAGTGAAGGACAAATATATAGGTTGACTGTTATTTCACTATAGTTACGTAAAAATGCCTAAATATACTATAACTTTAGCAATAGCCAAATAAATTATGTAAATAAATATATTTTGTTTAAGGTCTTTCTCGCTTAGATTTATATCAGCTATGTTATACTAATGTTATTGTGAAACTATATGGACTTTAGATTAATGTTGAAACTAAGATCTTTGTTTCAAATCGTCTTGGCGACTCAGCTTGTATCTGAGTGGCTTTTGCACGCTTTGTTTCAAAACACTTTCATATTAATTTCATGTTTTATATTTTTAGGACTGTCTCATTCACAAAATGAACGTATTTTTAATTTTAGATAACATCTACGATCAAAAGGAGAAACATTTTGACTTGATCTTTTATTGATGTCAAATTGATTTTATTGTATTTGAATCTAAAAATTTTAATGCGGATCTGAATAAACTGTTATGAACTTACGCCCAGAATAAAATTTACTTCAAAATATATTTTATTTCGTTTGAGAATCATTTTAAATAAGGTCAACCGGGGCAAATGCGTGGTATTTCTCGATCACTTCAAGTTAGAGCCACATTGTGATCAAATGTATGGCATTATCCACTTTTTGAAACTGTAGTCCAATATTATGGCTTTTTCTGCACAAAGTTCAATCAGCGATATCTTCCCTGGAGCTTTACAGATGTTTCAAATTGACTTTTTATTTTAAATGGGAATTTTAGATGCATTTGCCCCGCTTTGGGAAAATGCGTCTTTATTGAATAAAAACTTTATTGGTAAGTTTTTCGTGATTATAACTAGATATAACTTTTTGGTTCAAATTTCTTTGCAATAGTATGATAGTTAAACAAGTCAAAAATAATAATTGACGCATTTAGAGACAATTTAGTAAAAAATGGGGAAATGCGTCTATATTTTGATAGACGCATTAGCCCCCTGCTAAATCCAGATGTTGTCAACATTTTATTTGGGTACGGACAAACTATCAAAACTAAACAAAAGTCTAAAAATAACAAATGTAAGTAATACGATGGGACGATAGTAGACAAATTTCTACGCGTGAGATTTTGATAGAACCGTAGAACAATACAGATTATAACAAAACACAAATTTGAAGGCTACACCGCATCTTTTTAAAATTAAAGTTAAGTATATTCTGACTTTTGTATATTTTCAAATAATAATTTGACAAAAACGATATAAAAACTTCCATGAGACTAGATTTTTTTTACATTAAATTTTCATATTAAAATTTGCCGACATAAAAAGGTTGACGATATATGTTTTGGGGGTAAATGCGTCCCACAGTCGCAATTGCCTCATAACAGCAGACGCATTTACCCCAAGAAATTAACCCTAACCTTATTAATGGAAACATTATTATTTCTTTAAATAAAGCTATTTCACTAAAAATAACTATCTGGGTAGGTAGCCTATAGTTTATTCCTTACAATGATTATTGAATAAAATCAGTTAATTGAAGAAAACTAATGACTAACATGGATTTAGTAACTCGGCTCACGCAGTCAAAATTTGTTCAAAAACGTGCAATTTTCAAAATGGCCAATTACTCGAATATCTGAACTGCCACGCCATCCGCACGAACTGCATGTTCTGTATTTAGTTCAAACAAATGCAACTAGATGACAGAAGTCAACGTATGTTGAATAGTTTGTGAATAAATTCAAAAAAACGCATTTGCCCCATAGACGCATTTAGACTGGTTGACCTTATAAACTTTACACATTCTGCTTATACAATAAAAATTATCAATATTAGTAGATTCTAGACATATTTTTAATGAAATCTGAAAATATTAATCAAAATACCTACCTACATTTTTGGCGTAAGTTTATACTAAATGCAGCAATATTTCAAATACATTAATGTGGTCTGCGATGTGCCATCCATTTTCTTTATCAAAGTACATACAGTTTTCTTTGTTAATGGGGTATTGTAATATTTGTAAATAGGTAATTTATATTTGTTTTAAATTAGCTTTAATAGAGATATGATAAAACATTTAATCCAAAAATGTGTATTAAATATAAAATGTATATTACTTTGTCACCACTAACATCTGATTTTTGTTTAACAAATTTAGTTCTATGTGATTTGATTTCAGTAGTGGTAATTATGTTAATTCAACAATTATGTACATTATCTGTGTATAAGCCCCAAATAAGTAACAATAAATATTTTCAACTATATTTATGTTTCTTTTAACCACCTACTACATAATATTACTCGTATGAAGCTGAAGAGTTTGTCGGTTTGTTTGAACGCGCTTACATCAGAAACCGCTGTCCGATTTAAAAAATTCTTTCAGTGTTGGATAGTGCATTTGTAGTTTACATAATATAGCGTATATCCCACGCTATATTATGTTTACTAAACCTATGTAGATTATGTAAAATAAAAGGCAATGGAACGTATCGTTGGGGTCGCTTCGGCCGCATACGAAACCGGAGTCTCGTAACCAGGCGGCTGATCGCTTATATTATATAAAAAACTTATAAGAACGGGACCGATTTTGGTGTTTTTATAGTCCTATGTGCTGGTAAAATCCATTTCAACGGGCAAAGCGGGTGGAGAGCTAGTAGTAAAAAATATGTTGTATAAAGCCTGTATTATAAGTAAAGCCGCAGACTTCAGGCAGTCTTGCGATAATGAATCCTTAGCTATAAAGTATCCAGGAAGGAGGTTAATCAGCAGGTCATGAAGTGCCCTCACGTGCCTAATGACCCACTTCCGGGCTTATCGGCCACATCTCGATACTAGGAACTACGTGCTGGTATTGTGTAGCCGGCGGGTTTGCGTGGATTCTGATGATCTACTGGTTCTGATGAGGATTTATTCTAGACGTAGAATATTTAGGAAGTTTAGGTAAGTCAATCACCATAAAATACTGACCTATCTATAAAATCGTAACGATACCTACAAATATTAGCTAATACCTAACTTTATTTACTTTATCATTGTGTACAAGTACAATTTAAGGTTAGGTACTTGTGGCCCCGCTCTAGGAATAAACCAATTATTAATGTCACATGTTTTTGTAATTTTTGTAAAACCTTGGTTCTTTCCATTCGCGATTTTGCATAATTACCTCCTAGCTCTAGTATTGTGGTACAAAACTGTATTTGATCAGCCGATTTATAAGATATCTACTCATATAGGTAAGTAAATATGTACAGTCTCGGTATGAAAAGGTTCGTCAATTTTCAAATTGATTCGTTCAACGTATCGCGAGCACATATTACCTTTTGAAACTATGTTACAGAATTGACTCGGATTAGAGAAAATAATGTTTAACATTTCGATAATAAAGTTCAAAATTATTCAGATCAAAGTTGTTTGACAATTTAACTTGTCAATAAGATTAGTATGTTTTATAAACTAAAACCTTCTTGTTGGTTCAACCTGCCATTTCTTACGTAGTATTGTAATCTCTTTGCTGCCATTATTATTGCTGTTATTGTAAACTATTGTCAATCGGTCAATGTCATAATTGGAAATTATATAATACTAGCTGCCCCCGCGAACTTCGTCTCGTCTTTTATTTGCAACTATCTCCATACTAAATTTCATCGAAATCGAATTTTCTCGCGTAATCATATATTTTCCCGCGGAAACATGTATTTTTCCGCGGTAAAAAGTAGCCTACGTTCTGTCTCAGGGTCTAAAAATTGTATGTGCCAAATTTCATCAAAATCGGTTGAGAGGTTTAAGCGGGAAAGCGTAACAGACAGACAGACAGAGTTACTTTCGCATTTATAATATTAGTTAGGATTCATATTTATTTAAATGTTTGCAGCACTGTTTCTTGCACTGACGTATGTTGGCATAATTGTTTCTTGCCGTACTAGTGCAAGCGATAACCGCCTCTAAGGTGACGAACCTTTTCATTCCGCGACTGTACCTGCTTGAAGAAGGTTTTAATTCTTTGGTAGAACGCTATATTATATAAATCAAAGACTCAAATAAGGGTAGTTTGCGCGATATGACCTCACCAACACAGCAGATTCAGTAGAACTCTACAAGTAGGTACGACCTCACAAACCGCATCTTATCTTTATAGGTAAGTATATCTATAGGAAGTGCTCTTTCAAATGAAACAGAATCATTGCTATTTTCGAGCCCTTAATACGGCTAAGAATCGTCCGAATGAGACAAGGTTCAAGTCACGTGTTTTGTGAACAAGTCAAGTTGCAGTTGGAAGAGCAATAGATTAATATAGTCCGTGGGATTTGTAATGGATTTGAACAATAGTCCGGATGCCAGAATTAATCTGATCATTCAAGAATTAATTTCATCACAACATAATATGATGGTCAGTAAAATAAGGCATACATCTATGTATGTAGGAACCAGTCTTGGACTTTGTTCCCCATTGTGACGTCAAACACCATGGCTCATTCAAGACCATTCATCGATGGCGAACCGATTTGCTGCGGGAACCAATTTTATTGTGATTTTGATGAATGTGAAGCGGTCACTCGGATATCCTGTTACTGTTGTGAATTATGTGATATAGAATATAGGTACTTACCTACTTACGTAGATACCTACCGGCTCTTCCCGGAATATTTTAGATATTTTAGTTCATCTTCTAATTAAAACTAGGTACTTTTTGAAGTAGGTATTGTGTATGTAGAGCACTTAGATAAATTTTATAATTATTCTAAGGTAGAGCAATTTGAATTATGTAACGTAAGGAACATTATCTAAACCTCATATGTTACCTACGTTTTCTCAAGAGACATTTGATATATGTATTTCCATTTCAATGGTGACTTATTTCTGCTAAGAAAAATTAAGCAAACACGCGAAAAAGTTGGGATCGGAGTCAGACACAATCGTTAGTTCAGATCTGCTGAAAAGCAGATCAAACATTTCTCACGCTAACATTGTCTGTTTTTTTGGCTACCAAGATGACTCAATGACGATTAGTTATTTTGTTTTAGGTTTTTCCAGCAAGTAGGTAAGTAAATTAATATGCGGTATATGTATGTAATTGTACAGAAACTTAAATTAGAGTTTTTTATGTAGGTGCAAAACAATCAAAATTGTTCTCACGCTAATATCGCAACATCGCAAGGTTATCTAAATAACTTAGGTACATAGTCGTTAGAAGTCAAATGTCGGTTGAGGATAAGTACCTAATTGTTGATACCGATCTTAATAACCACTAAACCAGCTACAAATGACATCATTGCAGAATATTTGTAAACAGTAGAATGGCATTGTCTGAGAGGCAACAATCCTTCCCCCTCCTCTATTAAACTATGCCGTCTCGTAAAGGTGATACTACAGTAGCGACGCCGAACGCAGAACTCTACCACGATCGTGTGAGAGGCTTCCACATACCTTAAGGGTTGGCGCACATTTATTGTTGTGAGATGGGAACGCGTCACAGCGAGACTTCAGCCGAGCGTGTCCAATAACGGCGAGTTCGGGTCGGTCACGCTCGCCGCCAGCCCGCAGTGTGCGCCGCGCCTTACCGCCCGGTGGCAGTCCGACAATTGACGCACAATAGGTCGTCGGCGCCAGTGCCCCGCCGTCCGCATGCCAGCCCGGCCGCGCCTGCTGCCCGCGCGCTGGCTGCGCCGCCGCCCGCCGCCATGTCCCGGCGACGCGCCCGCGCCCGCGCCGCCGCCCGACGCCTCCTCGCTGGAGCGCGGGTTCCCCTCCATGGGCCACCTGGAGTACGTGCTGGCGGGCTCCGGCCCTCCGGCCGAGAGCGCGCCCAACATGTACGACAGCTTCGAGGAGCCGCCCATCGACCTCACGGCGCACATCGGCGCCGACTCGCTGCGTCAGAGCGCGCACGAGCAGATGCGCGCCGCCGGCGGCCGCCTGCGCCTTCTCGACGAGCTCGAGTCGGGCGCTCTGGCAGCCGACGGGCTTGAGATCGCACTGTCGGCGGCCTCCGAGGCGGAGCGCAACGTATGTCTGTTCTGGGCGTCGTTCCTGAAGCTGTCAGACGTGCTGCCGGCGCTGGTTGCACTGGGCGCGGACCCGCTGTGCTGCGACACGCTCGGCCTCTCGCCGCTGCACGCGGCCGCCTTCAGCGGCTCAGTGGAATGCGCGGCGTACCTGCTCTCGTGCGGGGTCGACCCCGGCTACATGCCGCGCTGCTTCTCGCCGCTGCACTGCGCCGCGTTCGGCAACTCCGTGCTCGTCGCTAACCTGCTCATCGAGCGCGGCGCCTCCGTGCACTCGGCAGTCAAGTACGTCAACTGCGAGGGAGGGCTGCTGCATTGTGCCGTGCGCGCCAACTCCGTGGAATGCCTGAAGCTGTTCATCTCGCACGGGGTCAACGTGAACCTCATCGAGCCGGGCGGCACCAACGCGATCCATCTCGCGGCGGACCTCGGAATGATCCAGTGTCTTACCCTTTTGCTGGATACACCGGATGCTGATCCTAACGTGAGAACACGGGTCGGGGACAGGGAGTCCACGGCGTTACATTTGGCGGCGGATGGGGGATTCGTTGATTGTGTAGATTTGTTGTTAAATAAAGGTGGTATTGCGAGTTTGAAGAATCACCGCGGGTTCACTGCGTTGCATTTGGCGGCGCGCTCCTCCAGTTTGGAGAGTGTAGAGTCGCTTCTGCGGAAGGGAAATGCGGAGCCGAACGCTCTGGACTTCGACCAGCGCACGCCGCTGCACGCCGCGGTGGGCAAGGCGGACTCGGCGTGCGACATCATCGAGACGCTGATCAGCTGGGGCGCCAACGTGAACCAGAAGGACGAGTACGGGTTTACGCCGCTGCACCTCGCGGCGCTCGACGGGCTCTCCTCGTGCGTGGAGACGCTCATATATCACGGAGCTGACGTCACCACCCGCTCTAAAAAAGGAAACTCGGCTCTTAATGTAATCGCAAGAAAGACGCCCGCCTCGCTCGCGATGATAACGAGAAAATTGGACTGCGCTATTACGCTGCATCATTCGCAATCTAGCAATCGCGAAGTCGAACTAGAACTTGACTTTCGTAGCATCCTGCAGCATTGCTATCCGCGTGAGATCAGCTACTTGAACACTTTTGTTGACGAGGGACAGAAGGAAGTTTTACAACATCCGTTGTGCTCAGCGTTCCTTTACATAAAGTGGGAAAAGATACGTAAATACTACGTAGCGAGATTGTTCCTCAGTTTTATATTTATAATGTGTCTAACACTGTACGTTCTCACGGCCCTCGCGCACAATTGTTACAACGGAAGTAAGGATATGGAGGAGACTATACAAGAACAGGAACTTTGTCAAAAACAATCAATACTGGGTGACCTACTGCGAAAAAACCCGTTTGTTATAGAGATGCAGTGGTGGGTGCTCGCCGGGATCACCATATTTGAGATATTCAGGAAAGTGTACGGCATCGCGGGCTACTCCACTGTAAAACAATACTTGATGCAGTCCGAAAACGTCATAGAGTGGTTTGTGATCGTGAGCGTGTTTCTAATATCGTACATTTACACTAACATTACATACACGTGGCAAAACCACGTGGGAGCCTTCGCAGTGCTGGCGGGCTGGACGAACCTGATGATGATGATCGGTCAGCTGCCCGTCTTCGGGACCTACGTCGCTATGTATCAGAAAGTACAGAAGGAATTCGCTAAATTGCTAATGGCCTACTCGTGTATCCTGATCGGTTTTACTATAAGTTTCTGCGTCATATTTCCGGATTCCTCGTCATTCGCCAACCCGTTTATGGGTTTTATAACCGTCCTGACTATGATGATTGGCGAGCTGAATCTGGATCTATTGTTGAACGAGCCAGATGGCAACGACCCCCCGGTGTTACTGGAATTTTCCGCTCAAGTCACTTACGTGCTATTTCTTATGTTCGTTACTGTAGTGCTGATGAACCTTCTTGTGGGTATCGCTGTCCACGATATCCAAGGACTAAGAAAAACAGCAGGGCTTTCGAAGCTCGTCCGGCAGACGAAGCTTATATCTTACATGGAGATGGCTTTATTCAACGGATACTTACCTAAATGTCTGCTAAAAATACTGCATTCATCAGCATTAGTCTCGCCGCAAGCGTATCGCGTCGTCCTCAGCGTCAAACCGCTAAATCCTAGCGAGAAAAGACTACCGCGAGATATAATGATGGCCGCTTACGACATCGCTAAAATGAGGAAGCAATATGGACATACAATTTCGTCGAGCGGGTCAACTACCGGCGCTTATTCCTGCTTCAAGAAGTACGAGAATAATAACGATTCTGGCTATCGAGAGTTCGGATATTCCTCAGGGCTGGGTAGCCTGCAGGCCAGGATGGATGAAACTTCTGAGAATGTGAAACAGTTGACGCAAGAGGTGAAAGAATTGAAGAAGTTGATAAATGCTCAGCAGCTCGTGATTCAACAGGCTTTGGCAAATGCGATGGACGTTTGATAGCATAATGGGCGAGTTAGATTCAATGCCAGAGGTCTAGAGGTGTGTGCGCACTGCGCACTGTCAGATATGTTGCGAGTTACGGTCTGACGTTGTTTAATCTGGTATTAGGTACTCGAGTGAATTGTTGATTTACAGTTAAGGAAAATTGATTTCTGTTTAGGAAAAACGGTTCATGTTTTGTGATAATATTGATAAACTTATTGTTGTATTGAAAAGAAGATTGGTGTCAATGATTCTAAACAATGTCGAGGTAGGTTCGTGCAATTAGATAAGTCGTAGTTTTTTAGATACTAAGTGTTGCTATTACACAAGGACTGTCAATGTAAATATTAAAATGCCTTTTAACTTCTTATAATTATCATAAGTATATATATAACATTATAACGCTCATAGTCATAAATTTTCAAAGAAATATACTTCAATTACCTACACAGAAATAAGAATGGTTTCGGCAGTGTTTGTTAAACATAATAACGAAACCACAATTTCTTTGATTCGGCTTCATAATACTTTGTAATATTTATCAAATTTTATATTTTATACTGCACATTAAACTTTTTCCAAGATTAAATGTTGTAAAGGTGGTTTCTGAACCAAAATACCAAACGTATTTTGGTAACTTATACTTACTCAAATGCGATGTTTGTCCCAGTGAGTAAATTCCTTAAGGCCAGGCGCGCACTAGGCAGCCAGGCTGCGGCAGCCAGGCTGCGGCAGCCAGTAAAACATATCACGTTGTATAGGAGCCCGCGCACTAGGCAGCCACGAAATCTCGGCTGCAGCAGCCAACAAAACGCGCCTGTTTGCACGGCAGCCAGCTGGCTGCGCGCAGCCAGAACGTGTGTAGGCGAATGTATGTGGCTGCTGTCAGTCTCCGCGCACTAGTTGTAGCAGCCAGACGTATTTTGCTGACAAGATGACTTTCGATACAGAGAAATTTATTCGGGAAATTGAAAGCCGTAAAGCAATTTGGGATATATATAATGGATAGTCGTTGATTGGCTGTTATAACTGGCTGCGCAAATATTCTGGCTGCCACAGCCTGGCTGAGCAGCCAGGCTGCCTAGTGCGCGCCCGGCCTAAGTCAACAAACTTTGCAGTGGACCACAGTCGTATGACCGGACCCTACTGTCGCTTACGGACGATTATTTGAAGTGATATTTTTTATACAACGGCTCAGCCGAACAATTTAGGGGCTAAGTTAGTGTTGTAATAATTTATTGAGCAGATTCCGCGATAGATACATATGTAATTCCAATATAACTTTATTGTCTAAACAGATATTAGTAACATATTTTTATTATAATGGAATAATTTACATATTTACTTTGTGTGTGATGGCCAAGTAGAAGTGCCTCTTTGTACTTTTTTATATTGACATGGCACAATTTTATTTCACCTGTTTAGGACACTGTGATTTCTGATAAGTATAAGTTTTTTTCATAATTCAAACCAGAATTTACCTCGTGATAAGTACCTATTTAACTTGGTTTGGTATCTGAAAAGAGGCATATTTAGAAGACGAATATAAACTTCTTCTTCTAAATGTGCCTCTCCATTACTGAAGGTCGGCGTCTGCGGTCCTCTTATAATTGCTATATGCAGGGTTATCCTGAATAATTTTAACTGGAATATATTAATTTATGTCCTTTAAAAATCTCCCGTAACTATTAGGTAAGTTCTTTGTGATAATAAAATATACTTATTAAGCTGGATTTTTATTTCGTATTAATAACTAACGTTAAAACTACTCCACACTTTAATGTATTTAGTATTAGGTACTAACTGCTATGACAATAGCCTGTAGTGTCCCACAGCTGGACAAAAGCCTCCCCTAATCCCTCCGCGACCCTTTTTCCACCTAGTTGGACCCTCGTCTTCTCGTCCGCATCCAGATCGTCGCGCCATTGCTTCCTTGGTCTGCCATGATGCCTTAGGTAGGTACTCAGTTGAGGCTTACTTAGGAATTACGTATACTTATACAGTAGGTACCTAGGTAACTTTACGTACCAAATAATTAACTACATACCTAATGAATTTAATTCCTTAAATAATTTTGTTCAGTTGCGTGCTTATAATTATTGTTTTTTTAATGATTTAGATACGTACCTTCATAACGGACGTGAGCAAGTGAGAAGGCTCACCCCGCCCGCCCTACCTGACGTTCGCTGGAGCCGGTACGCGGTAACCGGACATGCGCAGTTTCAGTTACGCCCTAGATATAAATACCTAGCTTGGCTTTATTTGCCTCTATTTATGGCACAATTGTTTAAAACGTAATGCCTTACAAATGCTACTATAATAATAATGGTTTCTAACATGCATTCAAAGGAACGAAAGTTTGAGATACTTTATTTTGGAGAATGTTGGAACATTTGGGACTACTGCCACTGTCACCGTCAACATCTATTATCGGCTTGGGCAAATGCGCGCGCATTGCGGGTCGATTTGTAATTCATTTCATAACAAATATCTGGCGCTGTTGTTCTCCGGGATATTATCTGGTCGATCAATAGTCCGAAAAGGAAGGGAAAATCTAGATTCAGGTCTTATCTCTTTCGCCCAGCGTCCGGTACCTACGTTTATCGATTGTTTCATGTTAGCGGTGGGTGTTACACGTCGACCCAATGCAGGGCAGTTTCAAGATTCAACTTATAAACATGGGGACAAGGGCGGCCGCTTGTGAGTACATTCGTGTAAAACATAGAGAAACATATCGAAAACCCGCTTGCATGATCATTAAACGCGTTTATTTTTCAGAGTCGTTACAATCAGCCCGTCGTTGGTTAGTGAAAGCTTTTTGTATTATAAATGCTGAGTCCATGTGAAATGCTGTCTTCGGAGCCGTTGTATCAGAAAGGTGAACTACAACTTGTGTTCGGTTGTGTTCTGTCGCACGAGCCCCTTCCCCCGACCGGTCGCCTTGGTCACTCTGGGTCGCCTGCTCGCCTGGTAGTAACCGAAACTAGCCAGATTCTGTCTAAGACTCGCTAGCGCGCAAAAGTGACCAAAGATGACCTATTTTTAAAATCTCTATGAATATGCTTCATCCCGACTACCTAGGGTTACCCTCTTCTTAGCTCTGCTCTTAGAATGGAAATATAATATCTCTTAGTAGGGGGAGGGGGGGCACATTGATACACAAAAATTCAATCTCTTTTCTGAGGACCATAAAGCATTAAATTTGAATATTTTTTTGATGTGTGCATTGGCTGATATTTTAGCTTATACTTTGGCTACGCAAAAACCTCAAAAACTGGCGACGTATAGAGCTAAACTGATTTTTATAAAAAAACATTTTTGTATCATTCTGCCCCACTAGTGGGGCACTTTGATACATGGGGTGGGGCAGTTTGATACGTATTTTAAATCTATATGAAATGCAAATTTAAAGTGACTAAAAACCCAATATAAACTATAATTATTACTTAAAATTAAGAAACAAAACAATTTTATTGATTGAGTTCGCAAAATACTTTTAATCAAGAGTGCACATTAGCCATAATCAATCTCTTAACTTACTTAAGGAATATATTCACAAAAAACAATATTATCATCATAGAACAAGACTAATTCTCTGTTATTTTCTTAATTATATAATTAGTTATATACTTACTAAGTAATCAGACACAATTCATTGAATATTGTCAATAAAAATATAATATTGGAACCTCCTATTATATTATCTCTCCTATTATACGTATCAATGTACCCCGCACATTACCGTATCAATGTGCCCCAAAGGACTTTTTCCACAAACAATTAATTTTATCAAATATAATAATAATCTTGCACTCTAAAACATTTTAAAATACAATAATAACTATATTTCCTTAACTATAGTAACAAATAATAACAAAAACAACAAAGAGTATCCTCCTGAGACACAATTACATTTCACGTATATTTTTTGTAGGCAGCGGCGCACGCCACTTTTAAGACATTGGTGACCGTTGAAGCCCAACGACAAACTGGCGGCGAGTGGTGTCACAACTGTATTTCTTGTGAATGTCATTGAGCATTCTAGTGATGTGCCGGACTCTGTAGAGTTTATAGGTTTTGCGATATAGAAACTGTACCAATGTGCCCCGTGAATCAATGTGCCCCCCCTCCCCCTACTTTAATATTCTATTAAACCTACTATGCAAATTATTTATTTCTAGAGACACAAGATTACTTAATTCTTCTAATTCACTTAAAATCATTTATAGTATAGCATAGCTTTTACTGGGCCAGTAAGCTTCTGGCACGAAATTTATAGAAATTACTTTTAGTTAATAGTAGATTTTTTCCATCCATATTATTAAATGTCCCTTATTGAGATAATTAAGAAATTAAAATACTAAAAAATAATAATTGTTGTTTACCTTAGTGAAATTGTTTTAAAGGTCAATAATTATGTTTCTAAAACAGTTAAAACAATGGGTAATAAAAAATAATCATATTAAAATTACCTGCGCTATAGTTATCTTTTCTAATTATTATATTCTTGAAAATATAATTTAAATTAGTAAATACACCGAGGTCCATCTTATACTGTCGAGAGGAGATGGTAACCCTTAAGATGCATCTTGCCCCGACTTCTCCTATGTGTTTGGTACTCTTCACTGTTGTGCCCCGACTGACCCCTGGTATGATCCGTTTGGTACTATGTTAGTTATCAACTAAATGTGCAATTTTGGACCTTAATGTTGTATTGAATGTTGAATGTTCTATGGTTCTGCTAACTCTATTATTTTCACTGTTTGTTTATGGCAAATTTTTGTGTTTAATGTCTGCACTGTTTAATTTCAACTGTGGTATTATTCAGTACATATCCATATTAGGTTCTGGCTGATTGGATGGTACTCTACCTTCTCTTCGATGCATTTTGAATGAAGCTACTTCAAATTAAAATAGGTAGAAACAGGTACAAACTCTTAAATAGATAGTTGAATTTAATGTCTTATTACATTGTAGTACATTGTACTTGCTAGTATTTAATACCTATTCCTCGTTTATACTATATTTAAATAACAATTTATCTTGGTTACCTACCTACTATGTATATATTAATCATTCCAACAAATTAATTATTTTAATTCAAACACTATTTGAAACTAGACATGCCCTTGGTTAATTTATAGAGTAGGTACCTATATTTTAACACATTCAATGTCCAAGCTCTTACTGTGCCGTTTAGGTATATAGTTTAATTAACTACTACCTATTAGTAATTGAGTGTGTGTACCTACTACGAGTATTTGCATTGGGATTGGAATGGTGTAAAGGGTATAGGTACACTGACTGTGGCAGAGAATAGGTACACATCTACACAAATTGCTTTTTAAAGTTTATTAAATATTAGAAAGAGTTAATCATAAAAATAAAGTTAATTTAATCCTGTTAGGGATGAGAGTTAGCAGAATCTACCCTCTTATGTGGCTCACCTTTCTTACATCTAGGCTGACTGTCCGTCACACATGCTAACTATTTTATGTAGATATTCCTTTCTCATGTAGTAATTTTTCGTTTGTACTATTAACATTTTATTATGATTATTTTTTAATCACATATAGTTTATGTTGAACAGATTGGTTTATTTTTATTGTGTAGTATATTATAATAGACACAAATAATTTGTATTGCTAAATGTATACGTACTTACATTATTAATTAGAATAGAGTTTGTACTACCAACCTGTGATACTAGTCACCATAATATACTCGTAATACTTATGACATCGCCTGATAGAATACTCTTAGCACACGATCGGTCTTGCTCCAAAGTCTCGAGAGGAATTTGAGATTGTTATACATAAACCTGTGTTTACATCTGTATGTTCGTGACAATTCCTACATAAGTAGGCTTAGGCTTATAGCTTGAACACATAGAAGCATTAAAATGTTCAAAACTGTCTTGAATGGTTGGAAGGCCTATGTTCAGCAGTGAACGTCTGACGGATAAAATGATGATTATTTAACTATTGAAAATTGTGTTCTATGTTGTAAAACTGCTAATTTATAATCTATAGTAATTATAAATAAGGGTCTGTGGGAATATTGGCTAGATGATGATGATGATGATAAATGTGTAGCTGTGTTTGTGGCTAGTATAGTGATGTGTGTTGGTGCAGTTACAGCGAAGATCCGCAGCCTGTACGACGCGCAGATCCGGCTGATGCACAACATCCAGCCGCTGCCGTCCGGCGTCGACATCGCCAACACCGTCAAATACTTCTCGCAGACGCTGCTTAGTAAGTCTTCAGTTGTAACATATAATAGGTATTAAAGTTGTTGGGTAAACTGTAATGATCTAGTTGTCTCTAGTTAGCATCGTCCTCTTGGAGGCAACTGGGATGTGTGTTGTAGAAATCCACCCAGGAATCCCCTCTTCATTGTTATTTTCTTATTTAAGTTCTTATAAAAATATGATTATGTATTTATTTTATGGACTCCCACTAACACACACTAACAAAACACTAACTTGACACTAACAAAAGATACATTGATACTCTAAACATTATTCACAAGGTCTTCGAAACTTATAATATGTTCTTTTAATTGCAGGGGGCCATTAAAAGAACATAAGTTTATTTCTTTTTTTAACAAAACACCATCATAACTATACATATTTACATAGTAGGTATTATAATGCTTTTAACATATTTATTATGATCGACGAATTAATTTAAATATTCCGGTGTTTCATTGTAAAATAAAATAAAACCTTTTAAGTGACATTAGAAATATTCTACCCGTAACACAAGCTTCGAGATTACCACTGCTAGATATTTCCGTGTCATAGTCCATCAATATACCTGTCCCCCAGGTGTGTTGAAGGATGTCCCCCGCTCCCGTGTCATAGTCCATCAATATACGGGTATACCTGTCCCCCAGGCGTGCTGAAGGATGTCCCCCGCTCCCCGCTGGAGATGATACGCGACGCCGACAACGACGCGGACCGCATGGCGCTGTACCCCAACCTCGACTACAAGGGCCTCTTCAACGCGCTCTCACAGCTCGTAGACTCCGCGCCGCATATGCAGTACGGGATACATGGTCAGTCTATATTGTTATGTCCTAAATACTTAATTATGTTATACTTTCTTTGGTTCTTCATGAAATTATAGATTAACATCTTCCCGACTTCACTCACAGTTTGATACAAAACCTCATGTTGATGGATGAACTGTGAAGCCGTGATAGTTAAGCTAATAAAATTTAGCAGGTCTTGTATTCAAGCTTAATGAATTTGACAATGTTTTATCCCTTAAACACTCTAAAATGCATTAGGCTGGAGTAGAAGACCTGCTAAATTTTCTTCCTCTATTTCTTGCTGTACCTTCTCCCGAACAAGCAAGAAATAGACTTATCTTTTCGTTTATCATAGTGTCATATCATATTCTTCTTCTCTTTTCATACTGTTTACTAATTTATATTGCAGCGTTCGGGCAAGCAGTCCTCCAGTGCCTCGGCTGCCTGCTGCCGTTCCTGGAATACGACATGATCGACAACCTGCCGTACCTGGTGGCGTACTGCGTGGCCGTGTTCCCCGTGCCGCTGCACCAGGAGATACTCAACCTGCTCTGCTACTACATACTACCCTTCACTATCAGTGAGTACGACATGATCGACAACCTGCCGTACCTGGTGGCGTACTGCGTGGCCGTGTTCCCCGTGCCGCTGCACCAGGAGATACTCAACCTTCTCTGCTACTACATACTACCCTTCACTATCAGTGAGTACGACATGATCGACAACCTGCCGTACCTGGTGGCGTACTGCGTGGCCGTGTTCCCCGTGCCGCTGCACCAGGAGATACTCAACCTTCTCTGCTACTACATACTACCCTTCACTATCAGTGAGTACGACATGATCGACAACCTGCCGTACCTGGTGGCGTACTGCGTGGCCGTGTTCCCCGTGCCGCTGCACCAGGAGATACTCAACCTTCTCTGCTACTACATACTACCCTTCACTATCAGTGAGTACGACATGATCGACAACCTGCCGTACCTGGTGGCGTACTGCGTGGCCGTGTTCCCCGTGCCGCTGCACCAGGAGATACTCAACCTTCTCTGCTACTACATACTACCCTTCACTATCAGTGAGTACGACATGAGACAACCTGCCGTACCTGGTGGCGTACTGCGTGGCCGTGTTCCCCGTGCCGCTGCACCAGGAGATACTCAACCTTCTCTGCTACTACATACTACCCTTCACTATCAGTGAGTGCGACATGAGACAACCTGCCGTACCTGGTGGAGTACTGCGTGGCCGTGTTCCCCGTGCCGCTGCACCAGGAGATACTCAACCTGCTCTGCTACTACATACTACCCTTCACTATCAGTGAGTGCGACATGAGACAACCTGCCGTACCTGGTGGCGTACTGCGTGGCCGTGTTCCCCGTGCCGCTGCACCAGGAGATACTCAACCTGCTCTGCTACTACATACTACCCTTCACTATCAGTGAGTGCGACATGAGACAACCTGCCGTACCTGGTGGCGTACTGCGTGGCCGTGTTCCCCGTGCCGCTGCACCAGGAGATACTCAACCTGCTCTGCTACTACATACTACCCTTCACTATCAGTGAGTGCGACATGAGACAACCTGCCGTACCTGGTGGCGTACTGCGTGGCCGTGTTCCCCGTGCCGCTGCACCAGGAGATACTCAACCTGCTCTGCTACTACATACTACCCTTCACTATCAGTGAGTACCAGTCCAGTAGGTAACGTATGTGGAACGGAATCTTACGTTCAAAATTACATCATTAGAGGGAATAGCAGTGGTGTTTATTTATGTTATGCACCTCTATACAGGTAGTTTGTTTATGGACCTTTTGTCCAAACATTCTGTCAAATAAAGACATTTCATTTATAAAAGTCCTCACGAACTGGCTTTGTTGCTGGGCAAAGGCCGCCTTTTGCCCAGCGGTGGTACACGGTTGGCTTATAGAAAAATAATATTTCTGTGAATGTGGTTTTCAGATCGTAAATACTCCGGACAGGAAGAGGAGAGCCAGGCGTCGCAGTCGGTGGCGGCGATCATCATGATGGTCTTCCAGCACTCCAGCAATCCTGGTGAGCACTTACCTACTATAATTAACGAATTAATAATATCAATCTTGAAAAACTCAAGAGAAAAAGCTATACCGACACTTAAGAACTTGGAATCTCGTCGACCGCTTGAAGGTCTTAACATTATTGACTGCTTAAAATGACTATTTCCGTTGACATGACTATTTCCGTTGATATGACTATTTTCGTTGACATGACTATTTCCGTTGACATGATTATTTTCGTTGACATGACTATTTTCATTGACATGACTATTTCCGTTGACATGACTATTTTCGATGACATGACTATTTCCGTTGAGATGACTATTTCCGTTGACATGACTATTTTCCGTTGACATGACTATTTTCGTTGACATAACTATTTCCGTTGACATGACTTTTTTCGTTGACATGTCTATTTTTGTTAACATGACTATATCCGTTGACATGACTATTTTCGTTGACATGACTATTTTCATTGACATGTCTATTTTAGTTGACATGACTATTTCCGTTGACATGACTATTTTCATTGACATGACTATTACCGTTGACATGACTATTTCCGTTGACATGACTATTTCCGTTGATTGTATCCGTTAACGTGTTCTCCCCTCGGCGTGCAGCGCACCACTGCCAGCTGCTGGAGTGCCTGATGTCGATGAAGCAGTCGGTGGTGGCGGACCTGCTGTGCGTGGTGGCGTACGGCACGTGGGGCGCGCGCCTCTCCGCCGCCAAGCTGCTCTTCTACTACTGGCCACCCTTCGACGCCAAACTCTTCGACAGGAAGGGGCTGCTGGCCAAGTTCTCCAGTGAGTTTACTTACTTACAACTTATCATGTTATAAAATGTTAGATATAAAAGTTAGATATGACGGCTGACAGATGAAAGTGGAGAGAAAGTACATATTGTGCCGACCCCACATAATGTGAGAAAAGGGCAAGAAGATGATGATAAAGTTATAAAATGAAAATCTAAACAAAGACGAAAACAAAGACCTAGAAAAGCAATTATGCATAATAACAAGTTTTTCGGAGTAAGTGATAAATATTAGGCATCGAGATTTGAATAAAGTGGGTTAACAAATGGGATCTTTAAAGTTATTAATATAGTAATATTGTTACAGATGACCTGGTCCCATTCCTCTGCCAGCGCGACATGTGTCCGAACGCGGGCTCGGCCGAGGCGGCCAAGGTGTGCCTCGACCACTGCATCAGCGTCACGTTCGCGTCCGACACTCCGCCGCCGCTCTACCTCTGTATAGAGTGCGCTAATGAGATACACAGGTAGATAAACTGGGCTAGCGACGAGTTGTTTCAGTCACCACACTATAGTCACGGTGGCCGAGAGGTTACAGTACCCGCTTCACGTCCCGACTGTCCTAGAATCGAATCCACAGCAGCTATGTTGTTTTTGTGGTTCTTCCAGTCATTTTGAATTTCAGACTTTTTGAATAAAAACTACATAATTAGTTTCTACTGGTGTAGAGTAAGAAGGTTGTTAAAACCTGTATCTTTATTATACCACGTTTTAAGCATAAATCACTTTTTCAGAGAACATCCGAACCAACGATTCTTCGACATTCTACATCCTCAACAGCAAGTGTCTATGGTCTGCGAGAATAAGGTTAGTTATCTCCTAAACATATAGTTAAATGTCACCCTAACCAAATTAATCGTTACTCCAAGTAGTTAAAACTCGTGTTTGTTTCAGAATTGTCGCTCTTCGGATAAATCAGCCTATTCCATTTGTTTCTCAAATGAATGCGCGAGTTATAATGGAAACCATCCGATAAGGTAATGAAATGAAAGCTTTTATCTATAGATATTCTTTATCGGACAACCTCAATGGCAAACAGCACATATTAGTTGCACGAAATGTGTAGTTATATGATATCTGACAGTGGTATGACCATCCCCAGGTACTGCCTCGCGTGTCACGGCAACAGACACAACAGCCGGCGCGGCGGCGAGCACGTGGTGCACGCGCGCCTGCCGCCCGCCTCACACATGCACGCGGATATGCACACCAACCTGGTATCCGCTGTGCTCAGGTGACTAAACTAACAATGGACAATGTTATATACAACACAATATTCCCCTTGAAGGCACCTGCAAATACACAGGTCATGCGACTTGAAAAGGGCAATTGGATTCCGTGAGCTTGTTTAAAAGTCTCCGCAAGATTCTATATTGATTCAAATTGTTCACGTCAACTGTAAATAACTTTTACACCTCCACAGAAAACCCTCCAATAGTATTATTTGTCCAGCCTGCTAAAGGATGCCAAACCGTTGAACATGGAGGATCCCGACAGCTCCACTGAACACCTGCGACCGCCTCTCAGCGTCGAGGTCAAGGATCCCATATCTGTCGAGGATCGCCAGCTTCTGGGACGGTTAGTGTAGTACCACTTAACCGTATCTATGTGTTTAATATTGTTTTGTTCATCCGATAGGTCATGTAATTTTCTAAAAACCCTTTAAATTTTTTCATTTCTTTTCATTAAAATGTGTTTATAACCAGGTACGGTGTGTGGTTGATGGTGGGCCTGTGCACGCCCAACGCCGACACGCCGGACGAGGTGCTGGGCCGCCTGCTGTCCGTGCTGTTCCACTGGTTCCACGTCACCTCCTACGCTTATCAAGGTCAGTGGTGCTGCTGATGGTGTCCTTTAGTACGGAGTGTGAATAATGCTGAGACTTTTTAAGGTTAGTGGATATTTTAGGCAGTGTCTTATTTAACCTCTGAAAATGGCTGAACTGAAATTAGCTAAGGGGAGCTCATTATTCCACAGTTAGACGAGGTAAAGATGATGTCGATAAGCTCTGGCAGTGTATCTTTTATTTCGTTCAGTCATGGTTACCCTGTCCTCTTCTAGGCGAAACAGCAGCCAGCGTAGAGAAGCTAAAAGTAGAACAAGTCTGCGGCTGGGTCCGCAACGTGTGCGCCGTGCGCCGCAACGTGTGTGTTGCGTGCCTGTTGCCGCACCCGCCGCACTACGCGCGCCATGCGGGACACTGGGACACGCTCGCCACCAAGACGCAACATCTCAAGGATGGACTCAACAGGTGATGTAACAAGGCTAGGTGTGCAACGTGTGTGTTGCGTGCCTGTTGCCGCACCCGCCGCACTACGCGCGCCATCAAAATTTTAAAAACTGACAGTTTAATAAATAACTTTTTTTTATTTCAGACTGTACTGCCTGATACCGTACGGAATCATAACTCAGTCCATCTGGGACTACATCATGCCGGCGTGGATGGAAGCAATCTGCTCTGACGTTCCTGAAAAGGTAAGTTAATAATATAATTTCTAATGATTTACATATAAATGTAGTGTACATTTTTAGCTTGGAAATACCTACCCAAAAGTTGGTGCCATGCCAACTCTCGGATTACCAAAATTGGCACGTCATTTTGTTATGATTGATATAGCTCCTTTTAAAATCCAGTCTATTGTTAACACGTTCATATTGTTTGTTCCAGGAGCTGATAGAGCTGAAGGTGCCGCTCGCCAAGATCCTGGAGCCGGACGCGCTGCTGGGCGTGGACGACATGAACCTGTACCAGTTCGCGACGGACCGCGTCTCGCAGGAGCCCACCGCCGACACCGTGCTGCCGGTGCTCGAGTGGTTCCAGGTATAACAAGATCCTGGAGCCGGACGCGCTGCTGGGCGTGGACGACATGAACCTGTACCAGTTCGCGACGGACCGCGTCTCGCAGGAGCCCACCGCCGACACCGTGCTGCCGGTGCTCGAGTGGTTCCAGGTATAACAAGATCCTGGAGCCGGACGCGCTGCTGGGCGTGGACGACATGAACCTGTACCAGTTCGCGACGGACCGCGTCTCGCAGGAGCCCACCGCCGACACCGTGCTGCCGGTGCTCGAGTGGTTCCAGGTATACTGCACCAGCTTCTGCAGGTTCTCTAGTAGACAGTACCTTTAATTGAGATTTGGGAGGAAATGTGGTTACCTCAAAACGTACAGATTCAAATGTTTTCATTTAAAAGCTGGTGCTTCTCTTGGGTATTGACTCCTGAGACAACAGCCCATTGATAACTGTATTGTTTCCAGACGATATCCCTGCTGGAGGTGCGGGTCCCGCTGACGCAGCTGTTCGACCTGTTCAGCCACTGCGTCATCAACATGCCCGAGAAGATATTCAAGCCGCCCAACTCGGCTGGTAACATTGCTTATTTGTTTACTATTGTTTACTAGCTCCTAATCCTTGTTTTGTTTTGGTATTTAGAACCGCTGTAAAAACGAATTGTTCGTATAAAATTTGGTAGCATAATGAAAAGTAAATGTTGGCCGATTCACATACGTTCAGTTCAGTTATATGTTTTAATGTTTTTTTGTATTTATTCCAGATGGAACCAAGTCCCGGGATAGTAAAGATTCTCCCAGCGCAAACGACAAAGAGAAGAAGGATCGCGACGATCAAATGAAGCCGCAGAACCTCACCTGCTGTATCCTGATGCTGGACATCCTGCTCAAACAGGTATTTTACGATCTAGATTAGCCATAGACATAAACATAGATTCGAGATACATTAGAAGCATTTTCGTGTTGTCTAGAAGAGCTACCCAAAATTGGTCCCATCTCGAACTATAAGCAAACTGTCGCTAGATGGAGCTGCAGCAGCGCCGCATCAACACGCAGACGGTCAGCAGCGAGGCCACCAAACTTCTGCGGCTCATGCTGAAGTCCAACCAGTCCAACACCATCGAACACGGTGAGTAGACACGTAAGAGGCTGGTGAGAGTGGTCCTTAAACGCCGTCGAATGCACACAGGAAGGTGTGCATTGGAATTGGACTGGAAGTCGAAGATAACTTCGGTCATGAAAGCGCTGGCGAGTCGACCTTCTCGACTTCCGAGCACTTTAATGACGCGTTGCCGAGTTCATTATGGCTAAGGCCGCGTGATCATTTGATTATGACGGACACTATAAAAAAGGGATTTTACTACAATAAAAGAAAAAAGTTTTCTTGCATGGAATAACATTATACATATAGGATATAACACAGTAATAAACGCAATTGATACTATTATTCTTTCCTTTCCGCTGGTGGTTACTTTGTGGGCGGTAAAATAAAAATATTGTTTATATTTATTGTGTGTTGTAAATACGTGAATGTGCAATGTTTCCAGCTCGCTGCCTGGCCCAGGGCGCGTGTTCGTACTGCGAGGCGGCGGCGCTGTGGCACCAGCTCTGCGTGCAGCTGGTGCGCGCCCTGGTGCCCGAGAGACACCCCCCACAGGAGGTAATGTCCAATGTTTCCAGCTCGCTGCCTGGCCCAGGGCGCGTGTTCGTACTGCGAGGCGGCGGCGCTGTGGCACCAGCTCTGCGTGCAGCTGGTGCGCGCCCTGGTGCCCGAGAGACACCCCCCACAGGAGGTAATGTCCAATGTTTCCAGCTCGCTGCCTGGCCCAGGGCGCGTGTTCGTACTGCGAGGCGGCGGCGCTGTGGCACCAGCTCTGCGTGCAGCTGGTGCGCGCCCTGGTGCCCGAGAGACACCCCCCACAGGAGGTAATGTCCAATGTTTCCAGCTCGCTGCCTGGCCCAGGGCGCGTGTTCGTACTGCGAGGCGGCGGCGCTGTGGCACCAGCTCTGCGTGCAGCTGGTGCGCGCCCTGGTGCCCGAGAGACACCCCCCACAGGAGGTAATGTCCAATGTTTCCAGCTCGCTGCCTGGCCCAGGGCGCGTGTTCGTACTGCGAGGCGGCGGCGCTGTGGCACCAGCTCTGCGTGCAGCTGGTGCGCGCCCTGGTGCCCGAGAGACACCCCCCACAGGAGGTAATGTCCAATGTTTCCAGCTCGCTGCCTGGCCCAGGGCGCGTGTTCGTACTGCGAGGCGGCGGCGCTGTGGCACCAGCTCTGCGTGCAGCTGGTGCGCGCCCTGGTGCCCGAGAGACACCCCCCACAGGAGGTAATGTCCAATGTTTCCAGCTCGCTGCCTGGCCCAGGGCGCGTGTTCGTACTGCGAGGCGGCGGCGCTGTGGCACCAGCTCTGCGTGCAGCTGGTGCGCGCCCTGGTGCCCGAGAGACACCCCCCACAGGAGGTAATGTCCAATGTTTCCAGCTCGCTGCCTGGCCCAGGGCGCGTGTTCGTACTGCGAGGCGGCGGCGCTGTGGCACCAGCTCTGCGTGCAGCTGGTGCGCGCCCTGGTGCCCGAGAGACACCCCCCACAGGAGGTAATGTCCAATGTTTCCAGCTCGCTGTCTGGCCCAGGGCGCGTGTTCGTACTGCGAGGCGGCGGCGCTGTGGCACCAGCTCTGCGTGCAGCTGGTGCGCGCGCTGGTGCCCGAGAGACACCCCCCACAGGAGGTAATGTCCAATGTTTCCAGCTCGCTGCCTGGCCCAGGGCGCGTGTTCGTACTGCGAGGCGGCGGCGCTGTGGCACCAGCTCTGCGTGCAGCTGGTGCGCGCGCTGGTGCCCGAGAGACACCCCCCACAGGAGGTAATGTCCAATGTTTCCAGCTCGCTGCCTGGCCCAGGGCGCGTGTTCGTACTGCGAGGCGGCGGCGCTGTGGCACCAGCTCTGCGTGCAGCTGGTGCGCGCCCTGGTGCCCGAGAGACACCCCCCACAGGAGGTAATGTCCAATGTTTCCAGCTCGCTGCCTGGCCCAGGGCGCGTGTTCGTACTGCGAGGCGGCGGCGCTGTGGCACCAGCTCTGCGTGCAGCTGGTGCGCGCCCTGGTGCCCGAGAGACACCCCCCACAGGAGGTAATGTCCAATGTTTCCAGCTCGCTGCCTGGCCCAGGGCGCGTGTTCGTACTGCGAGGCGGCGGCGCTGTGGCACCAGCTCTGCGTGCAGCTGGTGCGCGCCCTGGTGCCCGAGAGACACCCCCCACAGGAGGTAATGTCCAATGTTTCCAGCTCGCTGCCTGGCCCAGGGCGCGTGTTCGTACTGCGAGATCAAGACTTAACCAGAACTTACATAGCTAGATGTCATCGTTTATGTATGTTACTCCTTTACGCTGCTCATAGGATGTGGTTTTCAAAAATTGAATAAACATATCTGTAATAAGGTAAGTTGTAACTTGTTTCATAAAATGAATTTTATGGAGACAGAAAATCAAGGAAAAAGGTACCTACAGCTTACCCAGAGGAAAACTTATAGCTAAATATTTTTAAATATAGTTATCTTTCCAGCCTCCAGAAGAGCCGTGGAATGAGAGTTGTTCAAAGAAGACCCAATCGGAGGAAGACATGCCGTCTGGCATCGCTAGCGCAATGGTCAGCGGGCAGGCGGGGGGCGAGGTAATACCTACTCATTATAATCATATTTGATTTTATTACATAAATGTAACAAACAGACCAGATTCCTGTGTAAGTGTTTCTCAGCGGTCATTACGTTGGTTTCTTTTCTTTGAATTATTTTATCAAATAAGAATTAGTTTAAATAAATTTGGATTCAACTTTTTTGACATGGGAGGTTTGGCTTGACAGTCTACTTGGTCTTATTTTTATTTAAAACTAGCTGACCTGCCTGCGGTTTAGCCTAAATCGACCCAGTAGTTATACAATCAAAACGAAAACTGGCATTGATTATTTATTGTATGCGTAACTTGATGCTATAAACGAAATCAAGATAGTTTTAACTGTGTGTGATTACCATAGTTATTGTGTCAAATCCCTATAAATGGCTCCTATGTTTCTACATACGATAGGTACCTAATAATGGGTTCAATTAGGGAGACGTAGGTACTGATAAAGTAATGGATCTGTTTGTTTCAGGCACTGTTGGCGTTGGCCAGCCACCACCTGCAGGAGAGGTCGGCCGTTGGCGGCGTGTTGGTGCACATGCCGCATGTATGTATCAATCTATATATATTTTTTTGCTAAAATCAATTGATATTTAAGAATAATATATGGGGTAATTTGTAATTTTATTTTGTTATGGAGAAATTAACTGATTTGTTTTGAGCTTGTAACTTAGTAAACAACATAAAAAACAAGAGTAATGCAATATGTTATCTGGTTTTTTATTACTGCGAGTAAAATAATAATTATAACTAAAAGTTTAAGTAAATTAGATCAATTATATTGAGTTATGTACGCATCTTGCATGATTCTAACATGAACGACTAAATGGGAAATGATAAAAAACTAAACATTTTTTTAAATATAATTATTTTATTTTCAATTGTGTAGGATCCGTGTTATTGTTTGTTTTGCAATTAAAGCTTTATGTGTTACATGTTTTCAAACTTTCATTTATACGCTATTCCTATTTTCATTATTCTTTGTCTAATCACCAAAAACTTATTATAAACAACATTTTGCAGTTTTCGATTTTAGAAAATATTTAATCTATTCCTTCATTTCTTGATGAATATTTTCAATGCGATTAAAATTATATCGATTACTTTTTTGAAAATATCCATCTCTCTATCTGTGTATTTCTGTGGGTGAAATAAAAATATTCCGTTATTTTTATTTCACTCTTGACAACGGGCGACTGTTAACATTTACATCATAATATTAAAGATTATATAATGTCATTTATTTCCATAAAATCCTTGAGATTACTTGGACAAAGTGAAATGATGCTCATGGTTAAATTGAAACAATTTAAACTTTTTGAAAGCGAAAATTGTAACAAATAATAAGTCATGCAATATGAAATCGATACATTTAAGGATTTTATAATCTTTCCTTCGATTATAATTGATGATTAAACGAACTTACCAAGTGAAGTTCTATCATAATTATACGTTGCGTTTTTTCCGAAGAAATAAGTCCTGAAATAATAATTATATACAACATGTAGTATGCATTATTGTGCACCGTTAAATCACTATCGTTTAGAATATTTATAATCAAAATCTTTAGTCGCTGTCAGTGTCACTGCCTGCCGCCTCTCTCGCTGGTACGTCATTTCGTTTAGAGATATATTACATCAGATATTCTTGAATAGTTTTTCTTGATTTTGTTGACGAAATCAAATCAGCATCAGGGTCCTTGGGTTGGGAGGGAATTGGTACTTATTTCTTCGGAAAAAACGCAACGTATAATTATGATAGAACTTCACTTGGTAAGTTCGTTTAATCATCAATTATACTAGCGTTTTTTCCTTCAGAAATAAGTCCTGAAATAATAATTATATACAACATGTAGACTTTTAGAGCTGATTGAGGAAATAAAATCATATTAGAATTACTCAATAGAGAAATTATACTAAATTAAGTTGAACTTAGAATTATTATGAGTAACTTTACTCAAAATCATATATGTTTTATATGTCATGATGTGGGAAACCACTGTTTCGTTTATTAAATAAATTCCAAGATTCTTTATGTACCCTGTTATAATTATATTATTTTGAACAGTATTTTTATTACACTATCAACATAAAATGTTGTGGCTTATTATTTGTGTGTTAAAACAAATATCATAAATGAAGATGTTCTCCAGGTTTGTATGATTGTTCTTTTGCAAAACCTTTCCATTGCAAAGGAAGAACCGTTTTTGTTGTAATTAGTAAAAACATAATGTTTAAACATTAGTAATTACATAATGTTTAACTGTAGTTGTTAATCTCTATGGTTAATGCGTGGGTTTACAATGATTTTATTCATAGATAAAGGGCTTTCCCAAACGCCAATAAGATACACTGGTGATAAAACGATCATACTCATATCAAAATTTATTTAGATTCTATTCGGTTTACTAGTACCAAAAACATTTCTAAAGTCAGTAGGACATTTTTTGTACTATTTTTTACTGAAATCGATAGTTTTATTTACAGGGGAGCAAACTCCAAAACATCCATAGAGGATTTAAACTTGTGATCGAATATTCATGTATCCGATCGTCTGAATATATTATGTTAGAACTATTCAAAGGAGTACCAATAGGAACACTATCTTGTTGCTATTGAGTATACATACAATTCTGTATGTAAAGTTAAATAACTGTGGTGAAAAGAATAATATAAGATATAAAAATTGTTGTAAACGACAATCAAAACTGTAAGAAATATTAAATTCACAAATGTGTATGTATGGTATATATTTAAATATACACGACCTTCCCAGACAACTATTGTGCTACATACTTGGTAGAGATTATACTAAATGATTATTGTGGATGTCCCCGTATGGTGGAGATAATATATAATTGTCTTAGCGACAAAAAATTAATTTAACACGTTATTGTTGCTGGTCAAAGATTAATTATTATGTAAAAAGTTTCTAAATAACAGATACAACGGCTAAATATAACCTATATAAAGCCTCTTCTTCGGTTTTGTAAATAATTGTTTAACTGAGAGTCAAAAAAAAAACCGTAGAAACGTAGTATAAAAAAATATTTTAGCCCATGACAACGTAAAGGGAAGATGTCAGGCGTGTCTAGACACTTGTACTGTAGATAACCTTACAAGTCACTTTTTTTTTTTTTTTTTGTATTTGCAAAAGACAAAAAGATCTGGGTTAATTGTACTTATTTAGTAACGTTTTTCGAGGACTCAGTCGTGACAGTAGTTTAATTCACTTAGAAGGGAGACTGGTTTTCTCTCATTCTATTGATGTATGGATGCAAAAAAGGAAATATATTTATAACCTATAATGATAGTAGATAACTTGCAGCTTTATCTGTATGGAAATTGATATTATATTTCGACCAAGGTCTACAGCCGGTACCTTTTCTACAACCACACGAACCATACCCCGTTGTTGAGGCGCCAGAATTAACAATACAACTCTTATCTACAGTATTGTCATTTTAAATTCTTTAAAATGATTATAGGGTAGCGTGGAGCTACCATTATTTTCGTCGAATGGAGAAAATAAAAATATACAATTTTAAGGCTTATAACAAAGCCAATAAATTTCTGGGCAAGCGCACACTAGAAAACCGACTATGCAGTGGTTGAAAATACCAACTTATTTCATATTATATGTTTTGATAACTTTATCCAGATGTTAATTTCTTTAAAAATGCGATGTGTTCCATTGCATGACAGCTGGTTCATCCCGTGGATGCAAAACAGAAATCATGGGGTTTAACTCAATAACATGTATTTGTGAAACCCTGGATTTATATTCAAACGAAGTTGAATTCATAATAGGTCTCCAGCTAACCCAATCATAGACAAGACACTATTATAGAAATCAGTTATAAAACTATTTATAATAATATTTAGTTTACATAGTAGGTAACTATGTAAGTTTGAAACGGTTACATTGGTAGTTATTATAATATGAAATGATATTAAAAATGTAGCAACGCTAATAGTGGATTATCTGAAGCGATTCATGGTTCATAACTTTAGGAAGTTACTATACACTTAACAGCAGAATGTTCATAATTATATTTTGTATCATGTAAACATTGTAAACACGTTAGTGTATCACATTGAGAGAGAATTTGGAAATAGTTGTACGTATTATCCGTAACTCAATGGACGTAGGTAGCGTAGAAAAAACTCTCCGACATGCACACATGAAAACTGACAATAATTTCTTAGTCGCCAGTGATGGCGCACCCTACAGCATACAGTCAAGTAGGTTTGTATATTTCATGTTGGTAAAACACGCTTGGTCTTGCTTGACCCGATATGTACATCGGTCATAATGCGGCTGGTGCCGCGAGGCGGAATCTTCTTTCGCACACCATAGCAGATTATCTTTAAAATGCACATTTCAATTTGGTATGGATTTTAAAAAGATTCCAGGAATGAACTTATAGTAATATGAGATAGTTGAGCACGCTGCGATGTCTTGATTGCTGCGATCCTTCAATGCTGGATTATATTATTATTGTACACAAACCTTTAGTTTTGTACTTAGGTCTCACCAAGAGGCGGACCGAATGTTAAACAAAACATCTGTTTATAAGCAGATATCTGTACCAAGATGGTAGTTACTATAGGTTATTGATGTCGGAAATACGGCCACTGGTTTTTGGGTACCTCGTCTCCTCTATGCTCGGCGGCTGTGTCGGCGGTGTGTCCACTGCTGCACTGGCGTCCTGGATGAACTGGACTACGGATGTAGACTTCTGGATGTGCGGTATTATTCGATGCGATCGGCTGTTTCCTTGTAAGATTAGCCAGTTTGCATCAGAGGTACTGAAAAAACCTAATAACAGATTCAGAATGCTGAATATTTCATAATTCATCCTTGTAAACTTCTTCATAGCTCGTTCTTATTGTTTTACAAGTCTAATATTTATAAAGTTGCGTATGTTGGTCACAAGTAAACCACTTTATAGTTTGCTTATATATTTCGCTTCAATCCCAAAATAATCGGATACGTATGGAAGGAAACATTTTATGCAGGAAAATCTACAACTTGCAGGATGTAGTAATAATAAAAATAAAACATAGGTATTGTAGGTATACATGGTATACATTATAGATAATTATGATATCTTGATAAATATCTAATGGTGATTGTTTGTATTATTTATAATGCAAAAGTAGGTAGGTATTATGCATAATTACTATGCATAAATCACCAAGTAGGAACTACTCTATTCCATATTTATTTTTCAAATAAATGGACGTTAAGTATAATATTTAAAACAATTTAATAATTACACGTAGGATAAACCCAAAAGTATATCCGAATGTGTCAAATAAATTTTACTTGTGTAACACTACACTGTAATAATGTCAAATCTGTATTTGTGTTTTGTTTTGCCAAAAGTGCACTATGGCGATGGCCTAAGAATAGTGCCACCCAATATTTTCCCATAGATTACATCAAACCGACGTAGGGATATGTTTATCAGAAGATAGGCTGCAGCGTCATTTGTGTAGGTAGGTACTTAACCTATCAACTCACTGTGGTAAATTAAATTTGCCGCTAACAAACCTTTTAGTGTGGTGGATACACAAACTCCCCAATCTATGGGGTTTATATTCATCAACTCCATGTCCAGTTGCAATGAGGGAAGTAGAATAAGTGAGACAGCCCATAGAACAGCTCGATATAATTCTCTTCTAAATATGTTGTACAAATGCGATGAGTCAGCCCAAAGATCAGCTCGAGTGCATTAACTTGTTAATTTGATAGTCAATATGCGATGAGACAGTCCTGAATACTGCTCGAATGCATTGTATGACTGTCATATTACATTATTAGTATAAATACGTATTGTTGTACACAGAACTAGCACAGTATCTGTTTTCAATAATCCACATTGTAAATGCGGGTAGCGCTTTATGACATCATTGTTGCGATGAGGCTGTCCGATGCCCGAATGTATTTTTGTTGTTTTTGCGCACGATATGAGCTACATAAGTAGGTACGCTTGTAATAATAAATTGACTTTTCAATAAACCACATTGCAAATGCGGGTAGCGCGTTATGACATCATTGTTGCGATGAGACTGTCCGATGATCAGCTCGAATGCATTTTTGTTGTCTTTGCGTACAATATGAGCTTTCAATAACCTACATTGAAGATGAGGGTAGTGCGGCATGACATCATAATTATGAGACTGTCCGACGATCAGCCCGAATGTATTTTTGTTGTCTATGCACACAAAATAGCTAAGCATATTTGTAATAATAACTTGACTTACCTTTTTCAATGGTATGATTTGGTTCCGAGTCACTTGGACTCAACTTGGATTTTTATAACAAATTTTATGATTTGTAGTTGATCACTTACGTAAGAATGTCAAATTAAACTTGTTTTGGCCATGATAAAACGTAATTATATTGGTTCACAATTGTTTATTTTACTAGTGCGAAACTTTCGCAATTTTACGTGACGAACGGTTGAGCACTAAAATGCGAATGACGTACCAGCGAGAGAGGCGGCAGGCAGTGACACTGACAGCGACTAAAGATTTTGATTATAAATATTCTAAACGATAGTGATTTAACGGTGCACAATAATGCATACTACATGTTGTATATAATTATTATTTCAGGACTTATTTCTGAAGGAAAAAACGCTAGTATAATGCAATTTTTAAAATATCAACTCTTTTTAATAAACTTTATGTTTTCTGAATCTGTAATACTTTGATAAAACGTAAATTTGTTTATTATATTACGATCCCTCATCACGTTTATACTCCAAGAGCTAGTTAAAATAAAGCCCTAATTCGTTGATAGTGTAACAGCATTAGTGTGAACAGTCGCCCGTATAATAGTTGTATAGTTTGTTCATTTCATGCAACTGTCTCTAATAAGCGACATCGGCTCTGAAACCACCGGGTCGAACGACACGCAAGTACGTCTCTCCTAATAGCGACCCATACACTAACGTTCATTCCTTCCGGCTTATCCCGTGTACAGATAAGCGACGGGATAAAATAAAACACGACGTGAAGGGTCGCGTTGTTATAATACCGTCATTCTTTCCGCTATTGCAAATACACTGGCGTTCGTTCCGTAAGGATTGTACATTCCGGCAGGAATGAACGTTAGTCAATGGGCCGCTATTGTAGTGCGCTTCTTACGTGCTGTAAGTTCTGTTGTCACTGTTACCAAACATTTATACACTGTACATGTCAAAAACATTTGTGATTTCATATGATTCGCTATCTGTTAACGGTAATAACTGTTACGATAGAAACTTTAAATGACTTACCCGCAGAATGTAGGGGTAGTCACTCCTATTTATTTATTTGATGATAAGAGTTAACGCCATTGACCCTGGTCTTTCTTTTAAAGTATAATATGTATGTCGACCGAGTTCACGGTGTTTTTTGACATTAACTGTTTTCAACAAGTCGCGCTCGGAAAGCTAGTATTTTATAAATTCAACACACTAGTTTTCCTCCGGACTTAGTTTAACACATCAATCTTGGCAGTATAATAAATAATAACACAATATGTATAAGTGAAGTTGTTAAAAGCTTTGGATGGTGTAGCTCCAAAATCTATACTTTTATTTTGATTCGGACCCTTAGTTTTTTCGACACAGCATGCGACAATCATAGAGGAATAGATATTGCACGATAAATCACTTATGTAAATATCTAAATTTAAAACTGCTACTTATATGCATTCTAAATAGTTAACATAAAATAAAAAGATATTAAGAATTAATTTGCATATTTGCCCTTACTTATTGCAAGGGCAAATATGGTTACTAAATAACTGGGTTTGTTTTGAGTTTGACTGCGCTAAAGCTAAAATACTAAAATGAAAAACAGCTGACCTCGATACCTTTCCAAAAATTGGATCAAAGGAGGGTGTCGGTTAACCATCTAACAAAGAAGCGTGTGTAGATAATGACCGCGACAGTGGAGACGATCACGGAGCAGCTGGACATGGCGGTGTGCCTGCCGCCGAACGATGCGCCTGCGCACTGCAACGCGCACTCACACACGCTCACAGACACCGACGTCGCCACCGCCACCGCCGACGTGAGTGCAACCCGCCGACACAGCCGGATATTACGTCATCACCGGCAGATTTAAAGATTTATGTCATTTCCATAAAATCCTAAAGATTACTTGGACAAGTCAATAAATACATAAATTGAGAGAGGTGGCGAAAGTTCGCACACACGCTCACAGACTTTTTAATTGAAATCTTAAGACATAATCGTATTAGGTACCATCCTAGACGTTTTGAAAATATCATTGGTTTGACGAAGGTTTGGTTGTATGGAAATCGTTCATTATTTCTTGGATGTATCGAAAACGATCAGCCTATATTTTCTATAACACCATAATTCTCAAGACTAAATAAATTCCAAATCAAATCCCATTCATTAATTTATTTTAATTCAATAATTGTAATGTAATGCATATCAAAGTAATGCATAAAGCAAACATCCTATGGTATTCCAGGTATCCACTCCACACATGGTGTGTGACCAGGAAGGCAAGACGGAATCGGTCGCGGAAGACATGACCAACTTCTGGCCGACCTCCGCGGGCAAGTTCCACTTCTGCATTGAGGAGCTGCCTCAGGAGTTGCAGTATATCCACCAGCTTCTGCAGGTTGGTTAAATAGATCTCTAGAGGATAAGAAAGGCGAATAATTTCTAGTAATGTAATGTATAATTCTGGCTACTTCCCGGACCCCTAACGTTTTACCGTGTTTTGTGACACCTTTTAGAACGTGTCTCTAGTCTAGATGTCTCTTAGTAAAGTTTTCTGCAAGCAGCAAAGGATGAAAAATTGTTATTACTAATTAATTTAAATAATAACGCATATAAGAGACCTTTGGAGAACCTTTAAATATATAGGACGATGATATCGCTGTTTTAAACCGTTATTTGGTTAAATAAAATTGGAGATTTGGCGTTCCATTCTCTACATCTTCTAAATTTTCAAAAATAGTATCTTAACAAGTCAACCTAGACACAAGGATGTATTTCCAGGAGTTAAAGAACACCTCCCGTCCCGACGTGCTGTACCACCTCCTCCAATGTCTCCAAGTGCTGGTGCTGAACGCAGACGCGCTGGCGGACCACAGGGGCTTCTTGATCTGGTGCCAGGAGAACCTACTCATTGATAAGTAAGTCCTGCTTACGTCAGAAACTTTATTTTTGTCATATTTTCAAAAGTGTTTCTGTTCTGATTGTATGCTGCCACTTTAATGAACCTAATATGCTTGAATTTTCATTGAACATTCTGTAAGTACATCTTCAGGGCAGACTTTTAGGTTATGTTTTCTCAAAAAAGTGCTATTGTACCTATATCTTCTCCAAACTGAGTTATTTACATTTGTTCAGGCAGCCTGAAATACTGAAGCTATTGACTTTCAATTTGACCCATGTGGTGTGTAATGGACCGCCTTTGAGTCTAAATGCGGAAAACTGAGCGATCCTAATGTATGGTGTTCAGGACCTTTTGCTGTAAATTTCAGTCTATGGAACGTGTGCACGCTATCAGCATCTCATATCAGCTGCGTCGGCGTGCCAGTCCTGCTGCAGTGCGTGACGCTGGCGGGCGGCGCCGAGGTGTTCTGTGCGCTGCTGCGGGAGCAGTTCCACCACCTGGACCAGGTATTATAGGACCTGGATTCTTGCCGCAGTCTTCAGCTGTGGGTAATACCTACACCCACAGGTTTTCTGAATCCTCCTGAATTTTCGAAACGACCTCGCTATCCGTATCTTGGGAAGCTTAGACTTATTGTGCTTATGGTTTTTTTACATAGATATTTTACTGTATCACTTTCTTATGGTATTTGTTCTTTCAGGATGTCCGTTTTGCCGCTGTAGAGCGAGTCGCTGTCATCATCAGGTGAGTCACTTATTCGAAGTTGATCATAAACTAAATTTCCGAGTGATGCGTAGGGAAACTATGATCTGCACCTACTTGCCTAACTCGCTATTAACCAGATCAACTCTTTGAAGGGCAGCAGAGTGATTTTGTATTTGATCAAAACATGGAGGGACTCTTATTTTGTGCATAACCTTTGTAAACCTTACTTGTAGATTCATGGATGACGCGCCGGTAGCCTCAAGCCTGCCCCTACAAACTGCGTTAGCAACTGCGTTCTGCTATCTAATATGTAGCATGGACGACACGTGCGTGTACGTCGCGCAGCGGGCCACGCTCTACCTGGGCACTATCCACGACCATGCTATACAGGTGACTAGATATATTATACAAACTGCGTTGGCGACTGCGTTCTGCTATCTAATATGTAGCATGGACGACACGTGCTTGTACGTCGCGCAGCGGGCCACGCTCTACCTGGGCACTATCCACGACCATGCTATACAGGTGACTAGATATATTATACAAACTGCGTTGGCGACTGCGTTCTGCTATCTAATATGTAGCATGGACGACACGTGCGTGTACGTCGCGCAGCGGGCCACGCTCTACCTGGGCACTATCCACGACCATGCTATACAGGTGACTAGATATATTATACAAACTGCGTTGGCGACTGCGTTCTGCTATCTAATATGCAGCATGGACGACACGTGCGTGTACGTCGCGCAGCGGGCCACGCTCTACCTGGGCACTATCCACGACCATGCTATACAGGTGACTAGATATTATGTTACAAATTTCGTTGGCAACTGCGTTCTGCTAAAATGCAGCATGGACAACACGTGTGTGTGTGTGTGTGAAAACTTTATATTAAATTAAATCCAGGATGCGTCGTTGCTTGGAAATTTTAAGGCAAATTTAAGATGGAAGTGAAATCTATACAAAAAATAACTCAAATTGCATTTATTAAATGCAATCCGCAACTTCAATTCACGTGAGATTAATGACCTGCATCTCAATAAATTTAAATTACGTTCTTGCGACAGTTTCTTTAATTAAATCGCATATACCATTATCGCATTCCTGATTTCGAAAATGATTAAACGTGCTGCCTGAGACTAGGTATCTACTTAAATAAATAAAATATTGTATTAGGTACTAAAACATTCCTATTTGGTTCCCAGATGCTCCTATTCTGCCTGGAGAGCCAGTTCGACCTGGTGGTGGTGGACCGGCCCATGATCCTGCAGTGCGTGTACCAGCTGCACAACTCGCTGAGCGACCGCAACATCCTCACGTGGCAGTTCTTCCTGAACAGATTCGACGCGCTGCTACTTGAGGCGCAGGTCCATTCTAATAATGCCGTGGATTATACCAATCTGAGAGGTATGTGTCGGTGTGTGATATCTGATATTAAATATACTGGGTAAAGTTCTGTTTCCTAATATGTTTTAGTGTAGATATAAACAGAATTAGATTTTCTTTTCTAATAATTATGTTTCTAATGATATTTTTTTGTAGAAATGTCAAACAAATTCAAATGTTGAAGTAATAGCAAAGTAAGACCTTCTGCTTTTTTATAATAACCGAAATAATATCTGTGTTCGATACACTTGGCAAGCAAATTCCCACAATTATTATTTTCACGTCACTTTTTGTTGAAGCACAGAACCAAGTAAGAAAATTAAAGCATGCATATAAATTAGCAATAACATAATATATTTTATCAATAAAATATATTAAGTAGAGTTATAGACATAAAATATAACGTTGGAATCTTGTAGTTTAGACAATATTCTGTTTTCTAATATGATTCAGACCTAAGTTTATAGTGTCGATTTGTAGTTAAGACAGTATTTTGTTTTCTAATATGTTTTAGAGCGTAGATTGTAGTATAAACTTGTAGAGTAGACCAAGCTCACCGACCCCGCACCTTTACAACTTCGGCTAATTTAAACATCACGAATTAGATTTCTATCTTCCTCGCACTTCTATCTATCTATCCTTCAATCGATCTAGCTGCACTAATCGCTCAATTTTTAAGTATAGTACCTACCTTTTAAATTTAGAGAGCGTCTTTGTTATATCGACTTTTAGGTGAATTTGTGAGTTGCTGACGTTTGGGACAAAATTTCTTGGGACACATTGTCCCAACCGACACTTTTGATGAAATTGTGGTTCAGCAGGTAGAAAAAACTTATGCCAAATTTTGATTTTTTTAAGTTGGGACATTAAAATTAAAACAGGACGTCATTTTTAGGAAACTATCCAAAAATTAAAAGATTTTTTTGAACCATTTTCACGATTTTTTATTCGAAATTTTGTTAGATATGCACAGTCGACAGAAAAGTTCAAAACATTTATTTTGATGCGAATCAATGTTGTAACTTTATTTTTTAAAATCAAACTAAGGTTTGATTACCTACTATAAATATCAAAGTTCGTGAAAGCTTTCTCACAATTTCACTTTGTAAGCTTAATTTCTTTAGATACTTATCATAACTGATTGTGTATCCCGATTCGCGTTGACCTCTCAGAGTTTAACTTGTAAATGTGTTGTACGTAGAACTGGTGACGGGGTCGGTGTGCACGCGCGCGCACTCGGGTCCGCCCGCGCCGCCCTCCGTCTGCGCCGCGCTCTGCGGCAAGTGTCCCTACAAGCGCACCGCGTCCGCGCCCGCCGCCGTCACGCAGCGCGCGCCGGACCGCCGGCACGGTGAGCGTTAACTGTTAGCTGGTCGGTAACAGTCCGTCTGCGCCGCGCTCTGCGGCAAGTGTCCCTACAAGCGCACCGCGTCCGCGCCCGCCGCCGTCACGCAGCGCGCGCCGGACCGCCGGCACGGTGAGCGTTAACTGTTAGCTGGTCGGTAACAGTCCGTCTGCGCCGCGCTCTGCGGCAAGTGTCCCTACAAGCGCACCGCGTCCGCGCCCGCCGCCGTCACGCAGCGCGCGCCGGACCGCCGGCACGGTGAGCGTTAACTGTTAGCTGGTCGGTAACAGTCAATGTCAACATAATTTCAGTCATTGGATGCGCACTGCTGCAACCGTTTTCCGATCTGCAGTCGAAAGGATTTTTGTGGACCGGCAAAGGACTAAAAATTGTCTTATATCAGTTTTTATAGATTGCGAGAAAGTTAACAATTCTACGCTCTCTATTGCATATTTTCATAGGCTGTAACATGAGCTGTCAATAGCATCGTAAATATATAAATGACAGGTATAACGTGCGCAATTGAAAATGAATTCTGTAAATGGCGGCGGGTAGGTATGGTACGATTGGCAAAACAAGGATAAAAGTATAGACAGCGATAGAGAGTGAGCGAGAACGCATGCGAGCGGACGCCATTTACAGAACTCATTTCTAATTGCGCACGTTATACCTACATTCCGTGTGATTCCAGATCGATCCCGCGAGCGCGTGTACTCGCGGCAGTTCTCTGCGCCGCTGCTGAAGAGGAAGAGCTCCCGCTTCGGCCTCCCGCACCTGCTGTCCGCTCAGCACGCCGCTCCGCACGCCGCTCCGCACGCCGCTCCGCACGCCGCACCGCACGCCGCCCATCCGCCAACGCACAAACTAAATGGTAAGAGGCAGCTAGCATGCAGATGCAGCCAAGCGGCAAGTAGCATTCTCGGCTAAGTGACGTTACACTAAAACTTCCCTGTATTATTATTTCCAGAAGGATTCCATTCGGTGTCTCGTTCCACAGACGACACTCTCTCCACGGCGCTGCCCAAGTTAGAGCTGGAGGAGACAGACAAGGAGACCACCAATCTGCTCGTCTTTCTGCTCATGCAATTCCTGTCCAGGTATTATTATAGTTTTTTTCTGATTATTGGTTAGTTATTAAAGTAAATATTAGGGCCAAAACATTTTTCGGTATGTTTTATTGATGTGTTATATTGTCGTAGATCGGACCAAGCGCACCCCATAGAGGACAAGGCGGCCGCTAAGCCACAAGAGGCGGTGCTGAGACACCTGTTCCTGCTGCTCGGCTACAACACCACCGACAAGTACTTCCATCTCTCGCCGTACACCATCAGGTATGTCTGTCTGTATGTTGTAGATCGAACCAGCAGTCAGGAACCCGTGTGTTCAATTGAACTGTATACTTTACTAGCTCATCCGCCCGCGGCTTCGCCCGCTTTATAAATTTATTCCCATGTTAAATAAATAAATATTGCAGGACAACTCACACAGTAACATCTATGTTTATACATACATAACATGTTTTCTCCTGTTTTACGCCTTCCCTGAGGTATTACGACTATTAATTTAATTTTAGATCTCAAATAACTATTATACTTAGTTTGTTTTTATTTGAGACACAAACGAATTTGTTTTATTCTAATTCTTTTTTACTTATGTACAGGCAATCGTCTATCTTCAACGCGTTCATGGCGAATCTGCCGCAAGTGCTGGACCAGAATCACATCATGGGAGCCATGATTGCAGAGCCGACATTACTCATTCTACAGGTAAAAAAGGACCAATTCACCAATCAACAAACTAAATTACTAAAAGGCATAATTAAATAACTAGGTTTTTTTATACTACCAAGTTGGCAGACAAGCATGCGGCCCACTTGGTGGAGAGCGGTTACCGCAGCCTATGGACGCCTGTAGCATCAGAGATGTTATGATGATGTTGAGATGTTAGGTCTTTGCTGGATAGAGTTAACGGAGGCTTTTATTTTCTATTTCATCTTTCTCTCAGCTATATCTAAACCCGTGTTGTTCCGCAGTACTGCGTGGGCACCGGCAGTAGCACGTCCACCACCGCGACGGGGCTGCACTCGCTCGCTGCGCTCGCTCCGCACGTGCGGAGACACTGGCTCATGGCGCTGTTAGTGGTGCTTTATAAGGTAACACAGATTATAATGCATTGTAATAGTAATACACAATTTAAATAAATATATTAAGTGTGAGAAGTGTGTAAGAGTTGTTTGTTTGAACGCGCTGATCTCTAGAGTTACTGGTCCGATTTAAAAAAAATCATCATCGTCTTCATCGTATCGTTAATGATAACCTGGTGCTAAGTGTCCCAATTCATCATACCTCCTTCTTTGACAAATCCTTTTCTGTTCAAGCCGATTTTGTCTAACAATTATTACAGAGCTGTTGAACTATTTGCTATTTCTCAACTTTTATTATTGATAAGTATTAAATAACAATTTATTTCCCCAGTACCACTACGGGTCGGGCCCGCTGTGCCCGCAGGTCCAGTCCCTCATCAGGACCGTGCTGAACTCCGTGGAGGGGCAGTTCCACCACTGCAAGAGGATCCCGCCCATGATCGTCATGTCTCGCCCCAGAGGTAGCTCCTCGCGTCCCACTGCTGGGCACGGGTCCTACAATTATAAGTTTACTCTTGTGATCTCTTATGATCTCAGGAAGGTGGTAGAGTGCTATAAAAAATGTCATATCAGAAAATTATTACAAAGCAACATTTATCATACTCTAACATTCGAAAATACTTTTAACTTTTGGATAGATAGATGATGATGTTTTAAAGAAAGATAGGTGTTAGTTTTTGTGATAAATAAATAAATAAATAAACTTCTTGTTTCGAAGCCACTGAATTAATTTGACATATTGATTTAAACGAGACTGTTTGTTGGCAGACGTGTCGCAGCCGTCCCTGAAGGCGGAGGGCGGGGACGCGGCACCCTCGCCCCCCGCGCGTCCCCCCGCGCGCCCCGCCTGGACGGAACCTGACAAGTAAGTATTTTATACATTCTAACACCCATATTCTTAGTCGTTTACTTCACTCAACTCAACCTCACTTAAGCAAATTCGTATCTAAGAATACGACAAAAACATCCTCCACTTGAGATTTGTTTTCAGCTCACCTCAAGTTCGAGATAAGGTGGGAACTGTCAAACGTAAGGTACCTCATAACCAACCTTGAAACTCCTACAAGACCACGTCGATCAACGCTTGTTTATTTTTGAGTGGAGGAATATTATGAGGAAACAACTAAGAATATGGGTGTTAGAGTATGTATGTAGACGAAATACATAAAATACAGGCAACTTCACAATCAACACCTTTTTTCAGGTACCAACAGTGGAGCGTGGACCAGGAGTCTTCGGAGAGCGAGCTGATCGCCATCCCGGAGACCAGCGACAAGTCCGACACCACCGTGCACGGCAGCACGGCTCCGGTACAAGGATACTTCATATAGATACAGATACAGATAGATGCAGATAGAGATAGATACAAATACAGTTAGATACAGATAGAAATAGATACAGATACAATTAGATACAGATACAGTTAGGTACAGATATATAGGTACAGATAGAGATAGATACAGATACATATAGAGATAGATACAGATACAGTTAGATACAGATACAGAAAGATACAGATACAGATAGATACAGATAGAGATAGATACATATACAATTAGATACAGATACAGATAGAAACAGATATATTTATGACAAATAAGTAACATGTCAATTTCTTACATAAATTACTCTACATAGAATGCTCCATTATCGCTGATAGCCATGTTAGCCAATTTATTCAAATACCTATCTATGTACAATTATATTGAATTTATACAAATAATTGTTTGGTCGATTGTATAACTACAAGATGTATACTGTTGTTTGTCCCAGGGTTCGTTCGACGAGCCGTCCCACTACGAGGACCCGCCGAAGCCCGACGTCCCCTCCACGTCGCACTGCCACGGCGGCGCGCTACGGACCGGACACTTTGTCAATACTGAGGTTAGTTACATTCAAGAAATAAAATAATATTTTTGGTTTCTTGTGCAAAATATAAACAACTAGTTGTAACATTCCAGGGTTCATTCGACGAGCCTCCTCACTCTGACGACCACAAAGCGCCGCCCGTCGCCAAAGCGCCCATCTACTCCAATATTGACGTGAGTTGCTACCGTGCATTATGGTATAATCAAATATTCAATTTGTCTTTAGCAGATATTTATATAATATTTGCTATTTTCAATACGATGTTAATGAAGTTGTTACGATAAATTCATATCATCAACAACATTCGCTGCCCGACTTTACCGGTGGGTTACCTACTGGTGTGTATAGGCTCACCAGGATATGTTATGAAATATCAGGTATAAAATAAATTTGATCTTAATACGTAACTTCTTGATAGCGTAGTGGTCAGCATAGCTAGACGTTTAGAAACCCTATATATTTGTAGATCACCTAACGTTGTTGTTACAGCCTCGGACCGGCCTGCCTCAACAGCTGTCCACCAGCTCTTCTGTCTCCATCGGCAGCGACTCTTCTAACATGTGAGTCTGGAACTGCCTCTTTCCTCATTATCTACTGACTAGAACTAGATTATTGAAAAATGTTATGATCTTGTAATTTTTACCAATCAATTTTTTAACAATTTAGAAAACTTAAGTGAGAGTCAATCACTATTTTTTTTATTTAACCTATGTTGTCCCACGTCTGGGCAAAGGCCTCCACATGATTTCGCCAATCACTATCCAATAAAAATAGAAATAGAACTACTTTAACAATTAACGATCACTATATTATTTTTAAATGGCTGTTATTATTTTTGAGCTTTCCGCTGATAGATACGGAGCTAAACGTTGCTCATTGTCCAACAATATATAGTAAAAAAACAGCCGAAATTAATAATGAGTAAGTGAACGTGTAATCAGGAAATCCACCCCGATGAGCGGGCAGTCCGTGGAGATCTGGCCGGAGGGCGGGCCCGCCTCGCCGCGCGTCAACATGCTGGGCAAACAGAAGAGGATCTTCGGTAAGGAACAACAAGTCTATACAAACCAAGTGAAGCAGCGGGCTAAGGCCTGCCTAACGCACTCTAAATACCCGGAACAATTTTTAATAAAAATATTTTGTTTAAATTTATATCCAAAGGTGGGAATCGAAACCGCAATGTCTTGCGTCAAAAATTACCTCAATTCGTCGCTCTGTTTCGCCTGGAAATTCGGAAAAACAGACTTTCCCATTTATAATATTAGTATGGATTGTACCTACTTAGTATTATTATTATTTTCTGTAAAGTAAGTTTGTATTCACCTTTTATATGTGTTTCATGTGTGACAATAGATTATATGAATATGTGGTGTGGAAAAGAAAAGGCATGTTTGTTTTAGCCGGAAGTAGCACGTCCCCGGACACAGCGCCATCTTCCAACGGCGACGGCCAGTTCCACGCGTGGCCTCACAACAAGTCGCCCACGCATCACCACATCAAGAGTCCAGGTCAGTTAAAATAACAATAAGAATATATTTATTATTTAAGACACCAACATACATAGTGCACTAAGCCATATGCCCGCAGTTTCACTCACTTTAGTCAAGCAATGTAAATTCTTAATTCATTTCGGTTCATCGTCATTGTGGTCAGTATATGTAACTCTGGAAGCTCTCTCCTAGACCAACACTCGTGGACCTAAGGCTATTCTGGAGCTGGATGTGATGACCACTAAGACCAGCACCGTGCTATCAAGATAGGTGCGTCTATCACATCAGTTCAATTCCTCTCAAAGACTGACTTCGGCATCTAAAGTCTCATTATTCACGTACGCACATAACTTCCGTGATGAGTCATCAAAATGACCGAGTTATCTATAGGGCACTTATTAATATTGTGTACGGTTGTTGAATTGTTTGTTTATTTGTCCTCAGCGGGCGGTGTGTGCGCGTACGCGTCCCCCGAGTCCCCGCTGTCCAAGATGGAGGTGGCGTGGGCGCCCCCGCCCCCCGCCGCGCCGCGCCCCGCATCTACCTTCCACATACCGCCCCCTGAAAGGTACTCGTATATCATCATTTTATTTATCTATAAATAAACGCAGCGTCGGACGTCCACCAACAAGGTAGACAAATGATCTTATAAAAGCTGCCGGCTCACGGTGGATGCAAGTTGCATCCGACCGTACTGGAAGTCATATAGGGAGGCCTATGTCCAACAGTGGACGTCCAATAGCTGAAATGATGATGATGATGATGATGAAATAAACAAATACTGCCGGACAATTCCCACAGCAACAGTTAGCCCCGTGGTAAGCTCGTGGTAATTATAAGTAATTTTTGTAAATAATTTTAAAATAAATATCTTAACACTTTCTGTGCTCATGTAACACGCTCGTATCTACGGCACGTTGTATACACATAAAACACCCAGACACTCTGAATAAATACTTGGAGATCGTACAAATTTTTGCTCGTATGTTTGCAGATTGCTGCCGATCGGTCCGAAGCCAAACAAAGAACAGTATCCGGTATTCAATGCACTCGTGGACAGAGTTAGAGAGGCACTAAATTTACCAGGTTGGTTAATATACCAGGTATCATCTGAGCGAGGTTTATTGCCTTATTAATCTTTTCCTTTAGATAGTCTTTGTAAAAATAAACCCCTTGATATGTTGGATATGAATGGAAAAGAATCAAATATCTGTTAATATTTCTGTGAAAGCTTGCAGTTGTTATTTGATAAGTAACTTGTGATTTGACAGATGATTCAACAGACAAGACAGACTCGAGCCGATCGGAACAAGAGCCCGCGCCGACGCCGATCGGCCGACCGCAGGAACTCAAGAAACAAGAAGGGAATATTAAGTATGTATATTACAAACTCACATAAATAAACTCGTACGATTTGACAGATATAAATATATGTCATATGATTTAAAGTCCCTTGACTTCTTGATCACGCTATAAGCGGTAGTCACGCCTTATCTCAGTTTTTTATAATTAGGAAATAAACTTTGAAGTTGCTTTTTAATTAGAATGCATTTTCAGTTTGCCCAGCATATTAGGACAGTACGGCTTATTAAAAAATAATAAATAATAAAATAATAAAATTAGTAAATACCTAATATCTGCTCTGGACAGAGAGTGCTGCACAGAGTTAGGGGAGGCCTTTGCCCAACAGTGGGAAAATATAGGCTAAGCAAAAAAAAAGTAATATATCTGGCAATATTTATTTATTATAATGTTGAAGGCAACGTGGCGCGTCTCCCCGCCGCCTCGCGCGCCAGGCAGCGCAGTTGGGCTCGCCGCCCGCCAATGCACCTTACACAGGTAAAGTTACTTTATCTACAATCGGTTTTTAATGTTATAAATTCATTGAATGTTATTAGGTGCCTTTTGTATATAGTTTGCAATTATAGCTGTACTCAAAAGTAAAGCACGCTCAACCTAGTCGCAGAGAGAACAGCAGGTATACTCGTATATTACAGCACGCTGGACGAATGTCACAGGACGCTGTTACATATTCTATGTTATAATAATTCGATTTGACATTCTTTTATATTGGTTTTGATATTTTTTATAATTATATTTTATTTTAAATTTACTTCTTTATTGTATTAGGTGTGACCTGTAAAGATCGATATAAGTTAGTGTGTGTGTGAAATAAATAAATAAAAGAAATAAATGTTGATGATATAAAGAGTTGTTGTTGGTTGTGACAGAGCCGGTGACAGAGGCAGAGCCGGGGCCGGCGTCGAACCCGCTACGCGCGGAGTCTGCCGGCTGGTGGGAGCAGTCGTCCCGCGCCGCGCGCCGCGCCGCACACGCCTCCACCGCGCACCGCCCCGCCGCCACGCTCTGCTACAGGTGTACGTGTGCCTATCGAACCCCCACAAACAATAATGTTGGTTTCAGTTTTTCCTGTGACAATATTATCAGGTGGTGAATGCGGCACGGCCGTGGAGCAGTACAGCGACGAGGAGCTGGGCCTGTGCGTGATCGTGCTGGCCACGTTCGTGCACCGCGAGCCGGCCGCCGCCGCGCCCATGCTGCCGGCACTACTGCACAATGTCACCAGGTGGGTGTACACTACTCTGACTCAAATTTTGTTTTCATGTGTCACGGTCAACTACAAATTAGCTTAAATTGAACTTGGTCTAATATTTAATGATGGTACCTTGCTGAGCCTGCAGGGTGGTCCAGCTGGGCAGCTACTCCTGGCAGGAAGGCACCTCCCCGCGGCTGGTGGGCAGCGCCGTGTTCGTGGCGCACCAGTTCCTGCGCTGCGTGCTGCACCAGCTCGCGCAGCACAACGTGTTCCACCAGCTGTTCCAGCAGCACCAGCCAGGTACACCCTCCGCAGGCAGCTCCTGGCAGGAAGGTGCCAGATCTTAACGCAGTACAGCCAGGTCGGTGTCAGAGTCTGGTCTTCTAGGTCTGAACCCCTAGTACCAATTTCATAAATTAGGGCATACCACTGCGCTGTTGCTTTGTGAACTTTTCATAAATAATTATGAATAAAAATTATTTAATTTCAGAGAAACAACGGCAGATGTTCTTCAAGAGCATAGCCACCGCCTTCGTGGACTTCAACGAGCTGTATCCTTGCGGCCCGCTGCAGCTCGTGCTGGACCACCTCAACAGCAAAAAGACGCTGCCTCTAGACGTACCTACAACTTAGATACTTACTTATATCGATATTTGCAGTTGGCAGTACAATCGATTCATAAAATTACCCAAATTTTAATTATGTGTATTGTACAATTTTACATGTAGCAATATACAACGTTATTTTTCTAGCAAATAAACGTGATAGCTGGCAACATCGCCATATACCTGGAGTGTCTGGCGCCGGAAGCACTGGGCCCCGCCGCGGCCTGTGGCGCGCTACTCGTCTCTGTGAGTATTCTTACTTTTGACATTGACAGAAATCGGTGTGGAAGCCATGAGTGCCTTTCTGTATTCAGTCTGTGTTTGTACGGTGCAGCGCAACGTACAAAATCATCAACTCATCAATAATGTTAGATAACGCGGCTATCGTGTATGATTTATTATAGTTCTCGTTTTTACTTCATACGCGGTAGGCGCGGACTCAACTTATCAATATTATTTTAACATTTGGTTGTAAATAAATCTTAGTTATCAATAAACATTATTATCATTTTCAAAAGGTATCCCCAACATCCTTTTTGGTCCTTCGAGCCGGATATGAACCAGCGACCTATGGATTGTCAGTCAAACATGAGAAGTCTAACCACCGTTGGTCTTGTCTCTTTATTGGGACAGAGGGGAAAAAATGCAAAAAATGCTCGTTTTTTGGTGCATGATGGCGTAAATGGCAACTTTTTGTCTTTTTTTACCGTGAGCAAAAGGTTGTATGATAATTGTTTGCAGTTGGAGAGTTTGCTGCGCAGCATCGCACTGCACCTGCCCGCGCTGGAGCACGTGCTGCCGCTGCTGCGCGCCGCCGCCGCCGCGCTTAAGATCCCCGCCGCCAACCAGCACAAGGTAGAGATAAACTATTCTTAAAATGAACGCCTCTCCACCGCGGTTATACGTACATGCAAAAAGGTGTATAGATACAACACACATAAATTGATCTTTGTTATTGGATGTTCAATAGCGAATAAGCAAACTGTGTCACTTTGAAAGAAAGGCTGGATCTGTTGGCCAACTAGTGCATTAATGAGCCGAACGCGCGACTGAACGGACGTGTCACTCAAGCAAAGAGCGCGCTCCCCGCCATACAATGCCTACACGGGATTGGTCGCACAACATGTTGACCACGCATTGCGCGGATGAGTCCATGTTTTCAGTAAAGTTGTAGCACGCACACAAGTATAGTGATGCAATAAGTATTTCCTCTCACACGTTGAAATTATCACGGTGTGTGGAGGGGAGTTCATTTTAAGAATGGTTTATCTCTACGTCACAGTATTATAGATTTCATTCAGGTGTTTCTAGAGAATATTTATCTATTACATTGATTACCTATAAATATTAATGATTTTAAAATAATTTAGTAACATCGCGCTGTTCCTGCCCTTTATTTTATTTATTTGGGAAACAAGAAGCTCAAATATTAAAAGAAACACAGCATACGGGTACACTAAAGATAAAAACACATATTTCGCATAGATGGTACAGCATATGAATAATTGATCGCCATTTTTCAACAGTAAATTAATCCATCATTTCCGATTAGTAATCATTACTATTTTTTACATTGCTACGGACTTTCAACATCATATTAACCCACTATGTTATCTCCAGAGTATCCTGGAGCCGATATCCAAGATCATCAGCTACGGCATCCAGAACTTCGTGCTGAAGCTGTCCGTGCTGTCCGAGCTCAGCGTGGCCTGCGTCCGCGCCTTCTCACGGGATCGAGACAAGGTGTGGCTTCTTCTTAACAACCTGCGCTTGGGATCATATTGTGCCCTTTATTAATTTATGGAACAGGTAGCCGATGGGGCCGAAAAGTACTGGAATCGAATCAACGGATCGGTAAACGTGGCGTCGGACGTCCACCAACAAGGTGGACGGACGATCTTGTGAAGGCTTTTGGTCTCGGTGGATGCAAGCTGCGTCCGACCGCAAAAAAAGTCATTATGGGAGGGCCTATGTCCAGCAATGAACGTTAGACGTCTTGATAATTCCACCTTAGAATTACAATTTATTGCCCAACAACATAATATTAATTTTATAATTTGTCACCAGTTGTTGGTGTGCCGCGTGCTGGTGTACGAACTAGTGCACGCCCTACGCACCAAGACCACGGTGCCAGACGATAATCTGTTTATTCTGCTACAGTTTATACTGCAAGGTGAGATTATGTTATAGGTTTCCGCAATGGGCTGTTATCTCGATTTAATAAGAGTTCTTATACAAATTATTAAATTATCAAACTATTATAAAAATATCTTCGGCCACACCGACACTTTTCATCAAGTGAGTTGCTAGAGTTGCCACCGATGAGATAAATTCTTTATATCTAAATTATTTTCTAACGCCGCATCTGTTAGTTATTTTCTTACCTTCGGTGGATATTCTAGGTCATGGGTGCAGTCTAGTCCTTCCATCGGCCCTGTCGACCGGAGACTTGGTGCAGTTCGCGTGGGCGGGGCCCGAGGCCCGCGAGCTGAGCGCGGGGGCCCTCGACTGCATGCGGCCCCACCTGCCCGACTGCATCGAGCTGCTGCAGGACCCGCATCTACTCAACAAGATCAAGGCGAGTGTCCACTTGACTGCATTTACGAGAATTGGTGAATAAGTTAGATCTTAGTTCAGCAGTGGGTCATTACAAGTTAAATAAATATATTCATGTATTAGTGTTTCGATTGCTATGTGGTTTGCATCTTTGAGGAAATTTAAATCAAAAATTATTATCATCATCATTTTCATCAACTTCCTGTCCATTTTCCTCTGTCAGCCCTCATATCTACACCCACTTCTTCCTTAAACAAAATTATTCTAATCATCTAATCTTAATCGAAAATTATCATATTATACTTATTTATTACAGGGTTCCGTATCAAAATCAATCGTGAACCGCAACCTAATCTGCCTGAACGAGGACACGTTAGGAGGAATCGTGAAGGGCGGAGTGGCTCAGTACGTCAGCACCGAGCTGGCCTTGGAGCATTCCGCGGGTTTGAGACCCGAACGTGCACCTCCGCCGCGGCACCTGACGCCCTGGCTGGCTTCTCTACCCGGGTGAGTCAGCATTATTTCGCCTATTGAACGTCCACTGGTGGACGTAGGCCTCCCTATATGATATCCAGTTATAAAAGCCTGCATTCACCGCGAGCCAAGCTCTTTTACTAGAATCTGTATTGAATATTTGTTTTTGCCAGCAACCGCGACGTAAACGAGTGCGTATCTCGCGTCCGCATCGTGTCGTGGCTCGTGGTGGGGGCCCTGTGCAACGCGCGCGACGGAGCCCCCCTGCGGCCCCCCGTCCCGCAGGACGCCACCTGCCACGTCACCGACCACATACAGGTACTAGCCACGTCCGCTACCTGGTGTTTAACCATATTTCTCATTAAAATAGGTGTTACTCAGTGTACAAAGATGGACTTATTTCTAATAATTTTCAAAGATGGACTTCTTACTACTTCGTCTCCAATTTAAGTAAATTCATGTTTCACTTTGCAGACTATAATGGCATCGTACGTGGAAGGAGGCCCCACTCCCGCCAGCAAGGGCACAGGGCCCCCCTCGGGCCGCCTGGGGGCCTTGCTGGGGGCCTTCGTGCTGTGCCAGCTGTGGACCCTCTACCTGGAGGCCCTATCCGGTCTGGGCTGGAGCACGCAGCCTGCTACAGCTCACAGGTTACTATCTACTGTTACAATGATGATTTATCAATGGCATGATTGTGATTTCGTGTATTGCGTTTTTCTTAATGCTTCTCAGCAATCAAACATTTTATAATCTTCTTAGAAATAAAAAACCTTAAATTTATTTATTTCTAAAATTTAGGACTATAATATGCATCGTTTTAAATTAATATTCATATCAATGTTTGTTGTGCAGTGATGCGCACGCGCACTCCATCTCGGTGCTTCTGGACTTCTGGTGCAAGCTGGTGCCCACCATCCTGCAGCTCACACAGCACTCCAAGCTGGTAAAAAAAAAACTTTCACAGCATTGCTTAATTCGACTAGTAACCTCTTGCGTCGCAGGCAGTCCTTCGCCCGCTGCGTGCGCCATAGAGGTGGTTCAGAAGAGATATTTATAATACAGTATTTCCAGTTGGCCGAGACCGTGAACCTGCACTTCCTTAGCCTGCTGGAGTCGCTGCTGGACTGCAACTCCACGGTGCTGAACAAGCTGCTACCGCTATGGACGCCGGTGCTCTACTCGCCGCTCTTCAACGTGAGTACAACCTGACGCCTGACCAGCGTACAGCGAACCTACCCACTCCCCGTACGCAGCTTAGCACAAGCTTAGTTAGCTCGAACGTGGCTCGAACACATAGATGTTCCTATGTAAATTCTCGTTTTAATAATATACGAAAAAGAAAGAAGAAGATTGTAATGGGTAATCTTCGTAAGGAGGCTTTATTATTAAATTTCTGATTACTCAAAATGATAATAATGTATGAGACTTATCAACTTTTTTAATTTAGAAGGGGGGGGGGGGGGTGATTGATAGTGATGAGTTTTCAACAATACGTGTATAGTAAAACCATTTCTAAAATGAACGCCCCTCCACCGCGGTTACACGTACATGCAAAAAGGTGTATAGATACAACACACATAAATTGATCTTTGTCATTGGATGTTCATTAACGTATAAGCAAACGGTATCACTTTGACAGACAGATGAGCCAATGTTACAGTGAAGTTGTAGCACGCACACAAGTGACGCAATATGTATTTCCTCTCACACGTTGAAATTATCACGGTTTTGTGGAGGGGAGTTCATTTTTAGACTGGATCATCTCTACCTATATGTGAATTGTCCAGCAATATTTATTTTATTTATATGTGTCAGATGCCGCGGCACGTGTCCGCGCGGCTGGCGGCGTGCCGCGAGCTGCCGCCCGCGCCGCCCGCGCCCTACGGACAGGCGCACACTAAGAGGTAATTGGAACATCGGCCAAGCCGTGCTCGAGTTTTAACGAGACCAACGAACAGCAATTCATTTCTACTGACTTAGATACGGAATACAATTTATAGAAGTTTTGTCGGTGATTGCTCATTTAATTAGTTAGGGGCACGATCGCGAAGGTGTTTCTAAAGGTTGGCTTTAATAATTTAACTTATGACTCACCAAAAACTGGTGCTCTACGGGATTGCCAAAATGGCGTCCACATTTACGCATGTCATCTAAAACACCATCCATTTATTTCCTGCTATTGTGTTATATTATTATGAATAAATAAATAAAAATTAACCATTTATCCCCAGTTACTCTTTATGTACAATAAAAGTGTTAATTCATTCATATCTTGATCTTGATATCATATCAGCTTGATTTGTATTTTATAGTTATATTGGGGAGATCAGTCTCTCGTTGTGAGATTGTATTAAGTTGTTGTGATAATTGTATATTTGAAATAATTGTTGTCCACAGACTGCACAGACTGCTGGCAAAAATGGCGCAGCTGGAACTGCAGCCACACTCCTTCTACTTTATTTAAATAGAAATATCGAATAAACCCATAGCCATAGAACAATTTATGTAAGTAATTATGTAGTTACCTACATCATCTGTTAAGTATAGAATAAATAATGATATTGTTGTTTGTGTCAAATTGATGTGTCAATATGGAATACTAGCTGTGATTGTATTTAATGTTTATAATATTGTGTTGAATATACTGTTTATTTCAATATCAGTATTTTATTTTCTATTTTTTTACAATGGACTCGCTTATTAAGAACCTTAGATTAGAACTTAAAAGGAAGTGAAATGTTTTATAAATATAAACATATGTTACAACTTGTGAGGCCTCCGGTTTGACATATAAGGTACTAGCCGACCGCCAAAGCATGGCTTGCGTTATTTTACGTTATCTCCTTAAACATAGTTTATTTTATATATTATAGCATGAAATTTACGGCAAAATTACACATGCAAAATTATAAAACAAAATTCACAATGACCAACAGCCATGTCACAATACGATAGATAGACAGTGCCTTTGTGAGCGCCTTACACTTCCTCGAAGCAATGATGCAGCATTGCACGGTTACACAACCGACAAAGGCGAGTAATGATCTCACTTCAATGGCGCTAATAATGCTCCTAATTCGCCGTCTCACTGCGTGGGCGCTTGTAACCGTTTCTTTATTTAGATACAATAGATTGAAAATCTAGATTTAAATTATTTAACTATGAAAACTTATCAAAGGCACATCATAGGTATATATTTATATATGTGATTTTTCACACACGGTGAAACATAGTTGTGTTACGTAGCGCTAAGAACCTGGTTTGGTACCTGCGTACAAGGTGCCACAAAATTGTGGACGTACGAAGCGCTTACACGGGTCGACGAAATATCAAGTTTACTGTTATGTACCTATGTATAGAATAGATATTATATTTGGTAGGTACTTCTTATTTTTGTTAACAGAGGTTCCTATTACAGTTTAGTATACCTACCTAAGTTTAGCTCATGATTTATGTACCTACCTACAGCATTTTAATCGTTCTTTTTTTTACCAAATTGTTAATAGTGTTACTGTGATATCTGTGATATAATGGATTCAACCTCTGACTTGTGACACCTTGTATATAAATATCGATTACCGATAATGATCGAAGACCACACAATAAACCTGCGTTATCAATTACCCAACAATATCAATTAATTCTATTGAATGCGTCATTAAAAGTCTTCGGACCCAACAGCCATCTGTTACATCAGATCATTATATATAGGTACCTACTGAAATAGCTAATATACCCAAGCCTTATGCCGTTGTAATAAGGGCGATAAAGTTTGGTTGTTAATAAGACAAATTGCTGATGATTTGTTCGTCTGAGAGCTTTAAATACGAGTAGAGATTTTCCCACGAGCTTGATTGATTTTGGGGTTTATAGAGATAGTTTGGTCTAGATAGTTGTTGTTCGTGTGGAGCCAGCCTAAAGACCACCTCTTTATAGTGCGTGTCTATCTACACTTATTATTTTCATTAGATAACTAAATAAAAAATTAAGGACAAGTAAATAAACAAAACAAACTCAAACAAAAAGCTTTCAACTAAAGAGTTTATCGATGAATTGCATAAATCTCATTAGTCCTTAGATAAAGCAGATCCAATCCCAGACCGATCGATATAAGAACGTTAAACCGCGGCTTCCCGTAAGATGGCGCGGTTACGTCACAAATGTCATAATAACAATGATTACGCGCGTGCGCGATCCGTGTCACGCCGGGAGGCGGCGCTAGTGCTGGGAGGCATACTTGTTACCTACTATCGATATCCATCAATTGTATGGATTTATTGGACATTCGAACATCTGACAAAAATTTAATTATTAATTATACCTATTATTTTTTAATTTACTACCTATTTAATTCGGGCTAGTATAAGTAGTAAGATGATTTAGTAGAAGAGTAGTAAGTAGTAGTAGAAATTATCAATAATTTTTTAATCTTATAGGCTCAGTAGGAATATTTTTTTTTCTTGGTAAAGTCGAAATTTTAATAAAAAAATTAATCTTAAAGGCTCAGTAGTAGTTGTTTATGTTATACGATGATTAAATCTGATAATCGAACTGTTGATACTTTTTTAGTATCAGTAGTCCGATGATTCTGAAAAATTCAAATCATTATAAGACATAATAACGAAAAAGAATTTTATTCTTAAGAAATCTAAAAGCATTTTCTACCGCTCTAAATAACACTGCATCATTAGCTATATCACTATTATGTATCTACAACAAAGCCCATCACTAGCCCGCGAGGTTCCCACACCTCAAATAATGTTAAAATAATTTCAAACACTTTTTTCTTTGTCGAATTGAGTCCGCTTTTTACCGAAGTATTCGCATTAATCTCGACGAACACGCGACGACGTGTCGATGGCTTTATTGTGATTGATTATCGATCGAGATAGAGCTTAATGATTAATGATAGCATTGTTGGAAGTAGCTGGGGTGGTGCGGGAAATATACTAATTAAAAATCAAATAAATTTTGTCACTAAAATACAGTAAATATCTTTTTGGTTTAAAAGATTTCTTTATTGACTTAGAGCGGAAAGGATTATTTTTTCATATTATGAGAACCATAGATAACCTAATTAAATTGTAACTTTTATACCTACTGATTTATTTGATATAGGTACTTAACTTTTTAAAAACAAATTAAGTTCTCAATAAAATATGGACCTAGCTATTTGTGAAGAAGCCACCTAGATTTATCTCAAGACTAAACATAAACATTCTTCTTTCCCCATCATTTCGAAAATCACGCTCTCAAAATAATTAAACCAATTTATTCTGCTACGCGAATATCATACCTAGCACCATAACAATAGAAATCATAAATACTTCTCCAACTAAAACAAAACCTTGCAATATTTCCGTTTTCTGAAAAACTCACTTTATTACTAAGAATTAAAGTTCTATTTACTTATTTCTGCGCAATGGTGTTTTAATTAAGTCGTAGATTAAAAGAAAATGCATCACGAATTTAGGTTTATGTCTGCAAGGACAAAATGTCGCAATTTTATATTATTTTAATATCAATTACTTTGAAGCGTCTAATCTGGTAACTTTGGGGGTAACCACAATTTATAAGACTAGTGGCCCTTAAGTTCATTTAAATTCAAATTCTTTAATATTTCAATCACACCATGTAACTTAACAGATAAACTAAGGCATTATAATATGGAAACATGGATAGATGAACCACGCGGTGAACGCAAGATTCATTCAACCGAAATAACTGAAGTTTTAGGGAGGTCTATGTCCAACAGAGGACGGCCGACACCGCGACTGTATGGTGATTATTCATGGAACTACTTTAAACGCTATAACTTTTTAAACTATCATGGTTTTTAACTATATTTGAACATGAAACGGGTAACATACCATGATTTAATTGTTTTTGAGTTTTCCGATATTTCGACACTGTTGCAAGCGCCATGTCATCAGTTTGTCCGTGAACATGGCGCTTGCAACAGTGTCGAAATATCGGAAAACTCAAAAACAATTAAATTATGGTATGTTACCCGTTTCATGTTCAAATATACTTTAAACGCGTTTTATGAAATTACCTCGGAACGTCCTCGGAAATCCCTGTGTCCTAGCAGTGGGAACGTAAATTAGGGGTGTTAATGTAATGTACTCGTATGTGCTGTGTATAGATTCTCCATTAAAAGAAGCCACACGTCTAATTTAATTTGCAATAAGTGTCGTATTAGTTCCACCCGCGAACCTACGCGTACAGTATGACAGACAGCCGTCAAATCACACTGATTGCCCGTATATTATTAGATGTCTGTCCGTCTGTCCTTGATCTATTGAGACACACAAACATTGGGCAAACTTTCTTTACAAAGTTATAATGCTTAGCTTTTGTTTGTGACGATTTGTTAACTTGCTGTTAGTATTTAAATGTTTCTGCAAATTGTTATTTGCACATAAATAATTACCTTAAATTATTATTTACTTTTTGGCGTTACTGTGTCCAAAATATTACCTACATTGTAGTTGTTTTAAGATTGAGTAAACGTAAGCGCTTTTTCTCAATATACACGAAATCTCTGCTACAAACTTGAGTTATGTAGCTTGAGGTATTAAAAAAATAGGTAAGTAGTAGTAGTTTAATGGGGAACTAGGTTACAACAATGTTACCAGCAGATGGCGACACATAGATAACGCGACCCATCACGCAACGAGCTTTAAGCGCAAGCGCAACTTTATAGTGCTGTAAACTTTACAATACACAGATTGAACTGTAATGTAATAAATAATAAACATGAAAATCGTTGCGTGACAAAGACACTATTTACTACACGCATTGCGACTTATTTCAACTCAGAGATGAAGGACTTCTTAATCATCACCCCCATTAACGTTCCCACTGCTGGGACACAGGGGACGCTGGATAAGTGCGGGTTGGTGCCCTTCAAACTATTTTTTTTAAGTTGCCGGTTACGATGTTTGCCTTCTCCGTTAGAGCACGCGTGTTTTTAATCCGCACAGGTACCTACATTTTTCAAGAAGAAAATTCCGGGGAAAAATTTTCTGGTATAGAAAAAATAGAAAAAATAGAATGAACTTTTTCAGAAGTAGGTACAAAGTAGGACATTATTAAAGAAGAACCAACATTTGCAAATTCTCGCAAAAAGAAGCTATACATCATAACCTCGTCACGACGTCCCACGCGTGGGAACCGCCCGACTGATGAGAAAGCATGATCTTACGTAACATTTACTTAATATGAACCCGCATGCTTGCTTCGGTCATGTTTGTATTCAAACTAACGAGTTAGGTATTTGTTTAACTTCCTGCCTTTGTAGCTTAGCGGGGGCAAGTTCGTTAGCGGCGCTAGGGTAGCAAGCTCTTTTGTGGTAAACTCAATCCAGGATAGATGTTGCTGTGTGAGTTGTACTTGTACACCATTATTTATTTATTTAAATGGCTTAATATTTTTTCGGACTTAAAAAACTAAACTCCGTCTTTCTAATCACTTTATAACACCTCTTTTTATCTTCTAAAATGTATCTATCTATGTATATTTTTAAAATTCAAATCAAGAATTAGAAATTTAAAATCACCAGTCAACAATAGCAAGACCGCACGTTTGAAACATTTGATTACATTAAAGAGCATTTATTATGATAATGCGTGCGTAATTTCGTAAACTAAGTACAGCTGCTTATGCGCAGATGAGGCACGGCGCATGCGCGAGAGTGCTTCCGGTGCACGGCCTTGTGATGAAATAGAAGATGGCCGCTGTTCCTGTTACTAGATTGAATTGCGGATCGATTAATATCTATTATAAACAATCATGTAAAGCGAATCTATAAAATAAGTTATTTATTGGATAATGTATAAATCAATTATTAGATATTAGTGTTCATTTGTGTTTGTTTCGAAATTTTGTTTATACTTATAAATTCTATGGTTGCGTATTTTTGATGAATTAATTTGATGCTCATATAGATAGGTAATCTATAGATTACAAACTATATACTTTATTAAAACTAACATTACCTACAGAGAAAGAGGTTTTAAATCAAGTAGAAGTCATTTTAATGAGGAGTAACTATTTAGTATGGAAGGCTTTAAGAAATTTTACTGTTTTTTTTTTATTTTTTTTTACGTTAGTTTAAGAGCCCACGGAGATGTTCAACCTGGTAATTAAATTATTTTAATGTAATTTAATTTGTTATTAAGTTATTACATAGGTACAAATCTAATTTAATGTGTACCTACTTCAGTTATGAGTTCCCTGGCCATACATTGTTCAACACTAGGTTTAACAACATGTAAAATAGGTGAAAAAGATATAGAACACATTTGGTAAGTTGACCAAGTAATCTTATGTCGAAATAAGTTATTTATGTAGTTGGACACACTGCTAATAAGCATGGGAAAGAAAACAATTAGAGCCTCTACATTCGACTCTTGCGCACCGCAATCGCAATGTTTTGGCAAATGAAAGTACGATTGTGGGTGTATGTGGGCAACATCCGCTAGTATGTCGGATTGTGTTTAAAGATGGTTAAGTTTGATGTCTTATTGTTTAAATGGCCACAAAGTTCTCCTATCTAATCTTGATACACAATAAAACGTTTTTTTTTCCTTTACGTTTCATGGAATTTCAAAACTTTTCCCCTCCCTTAGGTGGTCCCTTTTAATCAAATGAACACTGTCGGTTCTTTACTGTGATGTTTAAAGAACAAAAGCATAAACAATATTTAAACCTTTTCCTAAATCTACAGGAGTAATTCAACAAAAATAATTCATTCGTTTAGTCGCTCGAGTACGACCAGTTTTCTAGATCTCATTCAGACACTCTACTAACACTCGTCCCATCTTTTAGGCACACTATTATTCTATTTTCCATTTAATTTTAAAGTACTACCTATGCTCTCTCATCGTTTTAACCTTCCCGGGCTACTAAACCGAAAGCATGGCATCATAAGTTATAAAATAACAACGAATCAATCACAGCCTTAAATAGATTACTTCATTATCATCATCATCATCACCCCCATTTACAGGTAGGTACAATGCACAGACCAATACAACTATCCGTCTAGCTAGTATATAAATCCCTTAGTCGATTTAATCACATCCGCAGGAATACATAAATCAATTCATTGGCACCACACAACATGTACAATTAATATCAACATCAATAAAAATTGTCATCATGAAATCTAACCTTTAACCCAAAGCAATAACCCCGTTCGCCACCTCGTCCCCGCTAATTAACCCCACTGCAGCCGCCCCCCCGAGCTACCTTCGCGATGCGCCGGCGCAGCCCGCAGTCACAGTCCGCGACCACCGCGCACCAAGCGTCTACCACCCTGCTATCACTTACAATTACTAAAAAGTACCAAAAAGTATAATAGTAAAAAAATATCACTATTTCTAATCCTTATTTTAAGTTTTGCCAATTGACTTTTTTGTCGTTTTAAAAGTCAGCTGGCAAAATTTTTTTTGTAACTTTTTATTTTGTAAGTTTTAGGTAAGGGTTGAGCTTTTGTTAATCTTGAAAGTTTTGAGTTTGAATGTGATCTTTTGGTGGTTCGCTCCAATTTCATCTGCGGGTGCTGAAAGGGTAAGGATTTTTTTTTTAGTTAAGCTTCCATTTCTATTATATTTTATTGAATATAAGTCCCAGGATGATTATGGCGGCACATGGCAGCGTTAAATCGCTAAGAGTGGAAGGATGCCTTTGCTCTGCAGTGGAATTGTGGAGGCTTATTATAATAACTTATAAAATAACTTTATTGAAGTTAGGTATACGTTTTAAGGGACTCGAGTAATTTGTATAAAACTTAAACTAAAAATGTTTTATGTCAAACAACCATTATCGTATGAACGGGAAATCTGCAAAGTTTTTAAATGGATATTACTAATATACGCCGTTAATATATTAATAAATTCGTTAATAACACAAACAACACAGCACTTATAGATAATAAATAAAATGCAGGTATTATACCTCAGTATCACCTTCTCTCAATCTTTATTCATAAAAGAAAGTCGTGTCAGTTACACTATCTATAACTAAAGAACGGCTGAACTAAATCTTAGTTAAAAATTGGTGGAAAGCTTAGAAACACGATATGGACATAAGATAATTTTTACAGTTGGAGAATATTAAAACGCGGGCGAAGCCGCGAGCGGTTAGCTAGTTACAAATAAAATTTACATAAAATTATATATCAAGACTTATTACTATACTATTTATACTATTATCTAAATTATCGTAATCTTTAACCGGTTTTGTTTTTACAAATTACATACAATTTTCATAATCGCGACCTCCTCCATTTTACATAACCTTTGTTCCTCTCACCCAATTTGTAACAATGGCAGCTAATTGTTATATTTTTCACAAGAATGTACTGAGATCTAGTTGCCTTGTTAGTTTTTGACAATGAGATCAGTTGCAGAGATAACCATTTGGGTTGAAATGTTTATTTTGGAAATCATAATAGTAACAATGACATATTTCAGGGTAATGTATATTTTAGGATATTTTCAGGGTTAAAATCGTAGGTTATAATATTTACGAAAAACTGGGAGGATTTTGGAAAAAAATTGCCAAATCTAAATGGAAACGGAAAATTTTGGCAAAACTTTTTAGAAAATTTCAGTTTTCTTTGTTAACACAAGATTTTGGCCAATTTTGGTTTTGGTCTTGTAATAATCGTAGTAGTCCAGGGAACGTTTAAAACATGAAAACATGGGAAAAAAGTGGGTGGGTCAGCTAGTTTAAAATAAAAAGGTCCTTGTTTTAGAAAATTGAGCTAATGTCAGGAACCGCTGGTCCGATTTGAAAAAATCTCTCCGTGTTGGATAGTAGGTGCAAATAACCGATAAATAGCTAAAATAATATACGATAATAATAATAACTTTAGGTTATATACCAGATAACGTAAAAACGCAAGTGAAGCTGTCATCAGGTCAGCTTGTGTCCAGATATTAGGATAGCAGAATCCCCGTCATTACCACAATTATACCTATTGTCCATCTAAAAAACCCTGTATAATTATACGTTTTGCGTAAGTACAGTCCGTGAGAGCACATTGTGCTTTTTGTACTCCACTTATGAACGTTATTCAACATAGGAACTTTTCTCTTTAAATCCAATCTTTCGTTGTAAATTTGTGACATACCTACTTTAAAACCTAGATATAGATATTTTATTAGACATAATATAAAACAAAACAAATATCTGCTGATCAAAACACGGTAAATACGAGTATTTCATGTAATCATTAGATTATGGATGGATTATAGTATACTGTCTATGAGTTTTTGCTCATGACTGTATTTCATTGACCTCAGGTTATGCGCATTAAGTTCTTTAAGTATCTATATTATTCATAAGGTAAAAATATACGTAGATTCCGCCTGAAGGACTTTTGTTCTAAAATTTGGGTTCTTAGAATTTGGGTTCTTAGTTAATTAATTAATTTGGGTTTAATCATCATCATCCCCAGCTGGATTAATGGGATACATTTCGTTAATTTTTATGTTCCAAATATACATTAAAAGACAAAGACGTTTTCTTGTTGACATGGTGTTCCAAGTAAATTTCTCGCAACAGTAAAATTTAATTTTCAAAGTAATTTTAACCTATTTTAATAATTATTTGATAATTACGCAAATTAATTTATGTTGCGGAATAAATGTATCCGACTGACTTAACCTTCTACGATTAGAATATAACCCTAATGTGAGATGTAGCAAGACACCATTAAAACTAAATTTTAAGCAAATATAATTGCAAACATTAAACTTCAGTTTTGGTTACAAAATAAGAATTAAATAAGAATTTTCAACGTAACCTAGACGTTTTCAAGCACAATTAAACAGACTGGAAGTTTGCAGTGCCACAAACTTTTCTGTATTGTCAACGAAATTCAACGAGCGCCGAAATAATTTTATACGGAAATTTAAACGAGGAATATTCCGAAAGTGCTAAGGGGCGATCTCGGAAGGAACCGAACGGGAAATAAAAGACAAAAGGATGAGTTTATAAAATTAAAGATTATAAGTTACGCGTCAGTTTGCACGCAATAACATAAATAGACAAGAATGACAAGAATTTAAGCTGACTGAATCGCATGTGGAACAATATAAATACGGATGTAACGGACCTGATACGGAATAAAACAGTTTAACAACCCTATACCGATACTGACGAAATTTCCCACCTTATTTCACAAATAATAAAATATAATGCATATTTATATTTTATTATACTAATGTGACCAACATATATTTCTCTTGGTCTTTGGTATTTTTTATAATTGTAACTAAATTTGTAATTAGTAAGCTTTTTTTCCATACGATCAATTTCAAAATTATATTTGAATGAGGTAGCAGATTTATTAATGTTATAACAATGGAAAATCTCGTATGTATCCTAGGGAAAACCGTAACAATATTTTAAAAATTAACAACTGACTGTGCTTGCTCTACGGTTGCTGGTATTTTTTAAATGTCAAGATCCATTTAAGCACTTAGGTACACATTACTTTACACTGAGCAGTAAGTGTAAAGAAAAGACGTGACTATTTAAAATATGTAATAATAAAAAATAATAAATCGATAAGCAAGCCCTAAATCCATGTTCCAATAGAGTAAATAAATAAATAAATATTGCTGGATAATTCACACAGCAATTACTAGCCCCGTGGTAAGCTTGTTCGAAGCTAGATTTCTAATAAACAACGAATAAATGAATACTTACTGAATTATTTCGGGTGAATATCCTTACCAAATTTCGGCTCACATTAGTAGGCATAGAAACGCAAATTATTGTAACTTCAAACTTCAATACATAAATAGATATTATAAGTGATAATTCTTTAATTTAAGTTTTGTAAAACTACAATAAGTTTATATTATTTATGCAAGCTGTGAATTTGTTTGATAATTTTTCGTAATTTACTCGCTTGTAACTCTACGGTCACTTTAGAGATAGAGTTCGGAGGCCAGCCTTATATCGGAGCAGTAAGTGGTAGGTACAGAAAAGCCGTGGCACTGTGAGCTAGAACTGAGTTATAGCCGCGACAAGTGACATAACTTAATTGTACTGTGAGAAGTTTGATTTAGGTAAGTGATTACATTAATTGCTTTATTCTTAACTAATATTTTTTGAAATAATTCAGCCTACGTTTCACAATGGATCTATTTTGCCGACTGAGAATGTGTTGTGTGAATTTAAATGTTTGTTTAGGCATTGTATTTTACATATATTTGTATTTTTAGGAATATATTTTGATAGAACAAAAAATAAAATAAATAATAATCTTTATATGTAAAAATTTACATAAATGATTAAGTACCTACCTTTAGAAACGATGACACTACTGAAGCTTTACAAACTTTATTTTGAATATTTTGTATGGATAGTATTTAAATAGATACCAATTAATATAATTTCTTTATTATGTAATTCTATAATTAAAAATATCGCGCTTCCTGTTGTTGTCTTGACTTTTTTACTCGGAAGTACCGTGTGTTTTGTAAGCGACGGCATTTCTTACCCTTAGTGGCTCTCATTCACTGACAAAGTATCAAGTAGTTTTAACTTGATAATCATTTAATTGTTTGATGGTACTTATATAATATAGATAGGCACACATAAATACATTATAAGTAAAGAAACACACACAATTTTTTTTTTAATTTGGGAAGCTTTTATATACGAAAAATAGATCACAGCTTACGGGTTCACTTAAGCACATAATAATAAATATTTTTTTTTATTTATCCGAAATAATATAAGTAACACAAAAGTTTGTCAATGTGTATTCTCCAAGCTAAGTGCAATATTATTCGTTTTAATGTAAATGCTTTCTTATATAATTTTGACTATTAATATAGTTAAATAAAAACATTTAAAATTATTCAAATTACGTTACATGCTCAAGAATAGAAAGGTCAACATACTTTTAAGTATGAACGCATTGTAAACAGCTTTTTAAAGAATTATAATACCGACATTTATTACTACCGCATTCGTCACAATCAAAAATGCATAATAAATGCAATACAGTTATATGTGTAAAAGTGACATAATCGTGCTCTATAGCTAGTTGTAAAGTGCACGCGCTCGGTTCGTTGAAAAGATTTCAACGCGCGCGCAGCGTTCTTATATTTTAATAATTAAGGTTTAAATCCTTACTTATATTATAAATGCGAAAGTAACTCTGTCTGTCTGTCTGTCTGTTACGCTTTCCCGCTTAAACCTCTCAAACGACTTTGATGAAATTTGGCACATACAATCTTTGGACCCTGAGAAAGAACATAGGCTACTTTTTATTTACACGCGGGCGAAGCCGCTGGCGGAAGCTAGTTATATATAAATCAATCTAGACTTTTTGACCACTTTTTGTTGTTATCTAAATAAGGTGTTTTTGATTTAAAATAGTATTAGTAACCCAGGAAAGGTTTAAAAGGTGAAAAAACATGGGAATAAATGGAAGCATCAACGGGCACGTCAGCTAGTACACTATAAGATGATATTCTTATTTGATCTCTTCTATAAAATGTATCTTTCTAGTACTTCACTTATTTTAATAGTTTTTGTATGTATTTATATTCAACTTAGCTTGTAAATATATTCTTTTAAGTAAATTGGCTTTCATTTGTACCCCGGGAATGAATATCTTACCCCGGGATTTCATTATATGAGGATCAGAACTAATCAAATTACATTGACGCAAGCACTAGTTTTCTATATCTTTATAAAGTAGGGATATACATTTCTCACATTTGTGTAAGCGCGTGTTGTGAAGTGAGTTATATAACTGACTACGCAAAAAGGTCACTTAGATCGCACTAAATAAATTAGATTCAATAGAAATGTACAACCCGGCAACTCATCTTGCACATTTACAAAAATATTTTGCAGAAATCACGCCACGAATTGTTCGTTGTCAACATTTTCAATTCCGTTTTTAAACGATATTTTAAACAAATAATGATTATAATATTGGTTTTCGTTTAAAGTATTACGTTTTTATTAGTTTATTATAGAGCGCCATGGCATGCACGGGCACTGTAATAGATTACGTGTTGAAGCGCGTTTGCTCATCAGCTGTTATAGTATTTTCTGTAATCGTCCATTTTGATTTAATCAAAGCAATTGACTAATTTTGGCGAGAAATTGCCATTGTGCTATTATCAACAATTGTTGCGTGACAGACAGCTGCATGTTTTGCGTGTAATATAATTATATTTTGTTTGAGTATTGTAGTTTGTTTTGAACTAATAGCAAAGGATCATTTATTATTATCATTTTAACAACCAGGCGCAGATGGGGTGGTGATACTCTTAGGTCAGCACCACACGGCCCAATAGTAACACGCGTGTGCATTTCGTAATGGATGTGCAAGAAAATATCGAATTTAGAAGACACTGCAGTACTGTCTGTAGCAAATTCTTACACATACTTCTTATTTTTGCGAATGACACACAGAATAGGGGGCAGTTTGACATTGACAGCTGTATAGTGTGTATATTGTTTACCGATGAACGGAGCGAATGGCTCGGACGCGCGTAATGCGCCTGATGGCCCGACGCAACACCTTTGCGAATCCAATACAAAGGTGTACTGATCATTATTGTAGGTACCTACCTGTATGTGTGCATGTCGACTTCACATCGCTCAACTATAGGATTTTGCAACTTTTTTATTTATTTTATTTATTTTAAAATATTACAGTGCTGGACGTATGATGACTGAAATGATTTATTTATTTATTTTATTCATTTATAAAAATAGGTAGGTAAGGTCAACTGGGGCAAATGCGTGGTATTTCTCGATCACTTCAAGTTAGAGCCTCATTGTGATCAAATGTACGGCATTATCCACTTTTTGAAACTGTGGTCCAATATTATGGCTATTTCTGCACAAAGTTCAATCAGCGATATCTTCCCTGGAGCTTTACAGATGTTTCAAATTGGCTATTTATTTTAAATTGGAATTTTAGATGCATTTGCCCCGCTTTGGGAAAATGCGTCTTTATTGAATAAAAACTTTATTGGTAAGCTTTTCGTGATAATAACTAGATATAACTTTTTGGTTCAAATTTCTTTGCAATAGTATGATAGTTAAACTAGTCAAAAATAATAATTGACGCATTTAGAGACAATTTAGTAAAAATTGGGGAAATGCGTCTATATTTTGATAGATGCATTAGCTCCTTGCCAAATCCAGAGGCTGTCAACATTTTATTTGGGTACGGCCAACTATCAAAACTCAACAAAAGTCTAAAAATAACCGATGTAAGTAATACGATGGGACGATAGTAGACAAATTTCTACGCATGAGATTTTGATAGAACCGTAGAACAATACAGATTATAATAAAACACAAATTTGAAGGTTACACGGCATTTTTTAAAATAAAAGTTAAGTATATTCTGACTTTTGTATATTTTCAAATAATAATATGACAAAAACGATATAAAAACCTCCGTGAGACAAAAATTTTTTTGCATTTAATTTTCATTTTACAATTTGCCGCCATAAAAAGGTTGACGATATGTGTTTTGGGGGTAAATGCGTCCCACAGTCGCAATCGCCCCATAACAGCAGACGCATTTACCCCAAGAAATTAACCCTAACCTTATAAATGGAAACATTATTATTTCTTTAAATAAAGCTATTTCTCTAAAAATAACTGTCTGGGTTGGTAGCCCATAGTTTATTCCATACAATGATTATTGAATAAAATCAGTAAATTGAAGAAAACTAATGACTAACATGGATTTAGTAACTCGCCTCACGCAGTCAAAATTTGTTCAAAAACGAGCGATTTTCAAAATGGCCAATTACTCGAATATGAGAACTGCCACGCCATCCGCACGAACTACATGTTCAGTATTTAGTTCAAACAAATGCAACTAGGTGACAGAAGTCAACGTATGTTGATTAGTTCTCGAATAAATTCAAAAAAACGCATTTTCCCCATAGACGCATTTAGACTGGTTGACCTTATAGTAAAACCATTCTAAAAATGAACTCCCCTCCACAAAACCGTGATGATTTCAACGTGTGAGAGGAAATACAGAAAAACAGAATACACAGAAAAAAAAATACAGAATTCGGTGGAGGGGCGTTCATTTTAGAAATGGTTTTACTATACATACATATGTGTAACAATGTTATGAGATCCTTTTCAGTAAAACCAATATAGAAGTATTGTTAGAAGTAGAACACGCATGCCCGAGTTCGCCGACTTCAGGTGATTGACACAATGCGAGAGTAAGAGTAACACACACAGACACACACACACACACACACAGTACATTAGACCTACTAGCTGCTCTTGCACGCACCATCGTGACGATTTGTTGTTTTATTAAGTCATTTGAAGAGATATTACACAAATTAATTGAGTATCTAACCCACTTTTGAATATAAAACACCTAGTATGAAAAGCATTGTGTCAGAATGATCGGTCAATATATTTTGAATCATCATCATCATCATCTCAGCTATTGGACGTTCACTGCTGGGCATAGGCCTCCCTATATGACTTCCAGTCATTACGGTCGCTCGCGGCCAGCTCAAATTACAGTATACCAAGAACTATAAAAAATATCACAAAACCCAAGATAAATTCAAATAAAAAAGTTTAACTAATTTTATACATGTTTGTCATTTTTTTCAAAATTTATGGATTTCAAAGTCAACACTCATCAACATTGGAAAAATATTTATTAAATCAAGTATCTATATCATCTAAAATTACACAAAAATACCGGAAACGGTACATTTATTACTTTCAATTTATGTACACGTATAATCATGCTATATAAACAGTATATAATCACACGTTGGCCACAGATCGGTCTTGGACAATTAATCTCGTGCCGACATAAGAGTGTATTGTTAGATAATAGTGAAATACTGAGAGCACTATTTGTAGAATAAAACATTCTTAAACATTACGATATAAAAATCTAATCACTCATGTTTTTGTGATGTATGGTGCCGGTCTGAGAATTATCCAACAGTGGGCTACTACATCTAACAATCTTTGTCAACTTGTAGTAAAACCACGTAACTAAGCAATAGCTAAACCTTGACTTTTACACGCAGAAGCTCGTAAGTGACAGTGCAATAAATTCACTTATTCACTTATACGTCTCATAATCGATCCAATTGCCAAAAATAATTGCACTTTACACAATATAAAATAACCTATAGTACTCTGACAATAAAGTTTACAACGCAAGTAATTTTCTTTGACATTTCGTTTGGTAAGATATTGCGATGACCAGTGACCATTATTTTAGCCCTTACAATAGTCAGCGTGGAATAGTCACTGTAGAATAATAGCGGATGAACATAATTAGATTTGAACTATGATTTTATTTAGGTAGAGATTGCTCTTTATAATTTATGTGAAGTTCGTCCGTCCATCTTGTTGGTGGACGTTCGACGCTGCGTTTCAAAATCCGTGGTCTCTATTCCAGAACTTCGTAGCTGCCGTGTTCAGTCACTACTGAACACGTAACTTAGTACTTAAATCTTAATGATCCAATCGTTTAGTCCGTTTTCGTAATTGTAGTTTCACAATTGACTGTGAAAAAAGAATTATTTTTCACTGTTTCGTAATTAACTGTCAAACAAGAAATTCTTTTCTGTTTTCGTAATCGAATATTTTTCTCCTTTCGTAGTTAATTACTAAAAACATATTTTTTCCATTTTCTTTTTTCACAATTAATTACGAAAAAATATTAATTATTGTTGGAAGAAAAAACCCTAATCTGGCACAAATACTGGATGTTTTAGAAAAATAAATAAGCTTCGTAATTTTAAACCTGCTATGAAAATAAATAAAAATTATCAGGAAATCGATGAAGAGATTAAAAAAACAATAGCAGAATTATGTAATAACGAGATTACGGTCGGGCACTGTGTGGAGATCATTGCTCCATTTAGTTATTAAATAAGCTCAGAAGTATTATTTTAAAGTAAAAAGTATATTTTTTGTTAAGTATGCAAGAATTAGAATTTTATTTTTAATGTAAAAGAGGTTTTTCTATTTCGAGAAAAATAAAGGGAATTATTTACCATTTTCATATTTTTATTTCTTCCAATTCACTTTCGGAGATCGATACTTATGGACCGTGCTAGGAACGTATGTGTCAGATATGTGAAAATTATGAACCGGTTACGGAATGGTCTGGTGGGCAAAGTCATAATATAGAGGTACGTTTCATTGCAAATAGTACTTGTCCTTTACGTTCCTAGCATGGTCCTAGTTGTTGAAGTTAATTACGAAACAGTGAAAAATAATTCTTTTTTCACAGTCAATTGTGAAACTTGATTGCGAAAACAGAAAAGAATTTCTTGTTTGACAGTTAATTACGAAACAGTGAAAAATAATTCTTTTTTCACAGTCAATTGTGAAACTACAATTGCGAAAACGGACTAAACGGATCCAATTATGAAGATGATACATTGATGGACGCATAATCAAAAAGCACCTCTTACTCGTTGGTACATCGATCTTATTCCGATATGACCTTGCAAAGTGAGGAACATCCAACTAGTACTCGGATATGAAGGCATGCTCGTGTTGTGTTGACCATTGCAAATTCACAAGGCTATCGAGCTTACAAGTTACATTCACGACACTCTTCACACAACAAACTTTTATTTATATACTCAGGTAAATTTTATATTCAATTTACAAATATAGGTAAGTAGGTACTGCATGTTTTTAATTTCCATTCATTAGTTTCATTGTTTCATGGTGTAGTAAACTTACTAGGTATAGTAAAACCATTCTAAAAATGAACTCCCCTCCACAAAACCGTGATGATTTCAACGTGTGAGAGGAAATACAGAAAAACAGAATACACAGAAAAAAAAATACAGAATTTGGTGGAGTGGCGTTCATTTTAGAAATGGTTTTACTATACATACATATCGTTTTATACATTTTTGGTCTTTATAGGAAACCTTAAAAACTAATTTCCTAAAATATAATGTATTATTTCCTGTATTAAAATTTTATTTTTTTAGTTCGTTTACAATTCAACAAACTCTGATCTGTCAGAATGAATATTCTATATTTCAAATATTATAGAAGAACCAATTGCCCAAAATAAAAATATCTTGACAGCTGACACAACGTTCGCTACAACCTATAAAAAGAAGAAAACAGTTCACACAGCAACATCCTATCCTAGCCTCGTGGTAAGCTTGTGTTACAAGATATTTTGATATACTTACTTAAACAGTACCCTTATACTAGATACTATATGTATTTGATTGGACACAAGGATTCATAATTATTGGACCAAGAGCCTGTGATGGCCAGACCTTCCTTTAATTCACAAGCGTGAAAATTATTTTATGTGTATGTCTAACATAGGTAAGAATAACCCCCAAACATGAAACCTGGATCGTGGTTCCTTTGGGAGATAACAGGTAAAAGGTTGTTATCTCCCAAAGGAACCGCGATCCAGGTTTCATGTTTGGGGGTTATTCTTACCTATGTTAGACATACACATGAAATAATTTTCACGCTTGTGAATTAAAGGAAGGTCTGGCCATCACGGGCTCTTAGGTTATATTCAATTTCCTTTTCTGAAAATCTGTCGTGACTGGAATGGACTTTTTAAATAAACATGTGAACTTAAAGTATGAAGCGTACTTCAAATCGGTGAGAGGCAACAAGGTCGACATTCCTTGTTTCGACGAACATAATCTGACATGAGTCGCACAAAACATGCACTAATATGGATGTTTTTGAGCCTAAGCCTATATTAGTACCTGGCTTAAAGAGCAGACCTTGTGACCTATGTGATATACATGGGTTTAACGTAGTTATTGGAAGTAGGATAGTAGATAATGAATGTTAGATTCCCCAAGCACCCCCCTTAAGTTCCAACTGCTGGGCACAGGAAGTTCTTCTAATTAAATGCACTTGATATAACGAACATGTTGCAAAATTTTGTAATCATCTTTACCAACTTATTTTTTACCAAAACGATTACAGGATTCCATTTATCCTTGAATATTTCAATATCTCCGATTCATGCACGTACACTATAATTGGAGTATCAAGAATGCGTGTCGAATGTCACGGAGCGAAAGGATCAAGATTGCTCTTTCCTTGTCCGTAACTTCAGGGATTTACCGCTAGGTTTGTCAGACTGTAAAGGGCATTATTAAATACATAATTTTGGCAATCTTCCTTTAATTTGTGAATTATATATTATACTTTTCTATGTATTACAGAATATTGTCTACCTATGTGTTTTCAATTGTGTTTAATCTCGTTGTATTTTTTTAACTCCAGAACAACTGGGCCGGTTTAAAATAGTCATAGTACCTCATGAAGGTTTAATAGGTATAAAAAATCGGAATAAAGCAGGCGAAATTGCCGGCGGGTCAGTTAGTTAGGTATTTGTATAAGAATTCCGCCTTCTTCTAGCGTATTTTACAACTTATTATCCCATCACTGTGCCCATTCCCCATTTAATAAATGTCAAGAATCTAGTGATTACAGAGTTTAGCGTGTTTTAAACAACATTTAACATAGTCTGAACATCAACATTTTCGCGTAAGATGTTGTTATAATTGGCGAGATTATAATAGGTTATGTTAGGTCTTCATAGGTCGAGATAAAAAAGACGATTTACGTTTCCACAGCAGGGACACAAGAATTATCTGTTGAGGTTCGCGAGTTAAACCCACGACCTTTAATTGGAATGAAAGTTGAGTGTAGAGAACACTCAACTTATTTAACAAACAAGGCTAATTAATTCATTATTTAATTAATACATTAGTTACATCCAAAATTCCAAATTTATCATAGACACGTAAAATTAACGTATAACCGTTTAATCTGCTGTAATCAAACCGACTCGCGATTAACGTCGCATTAGCAAACTGAGATGCGCGCAGGCATGCGCTTTCTCTGCATCCGATATTAAATAACCATTGTGCAATGTGCTCAGATCAACTAGTAGTGGGACTGCTGCATTCTATCTGCTGGCCTGAAAGGCGACTAGTCTATTGCTACGGAAGAATCGTAAAATCTTTTAAACAAGGAAGATATTAAAAAACTAGCCGACCGCCAACAGCTTCGCTTGCTTTTTTTTCATAAAATATAACCTTCCTCGATAAATGGACTATCCAACACTGAAAGATTTTTTTAAATCGGACCAGCGGTTCCTGAGATTAGCGCGTTCAAACAAACAAACAAACAATCAATCAAACTCTTCAGCTTAATAATATTATAAGTATACCTAGATTAGGAACGTATAACAACAGATTAAGCATTGAGACATTAATAAATACTTATTGCTAAACTTACAATAGATGCTAACCTAATAACTAACTGGTATTAGGTAATCAAATTTGCCGTTTTTATGCTTCCTCGATCAATCGATGTTCGTAGTTTGAACACAAAATGGATCCTACCGCAATACTACAATACAATTGACACGTTTTTACTGACAGAGACGGACGAATTTGTTTTATATTTATGGTTATTGGCTCTTTGTTCTGTTGGAAAATATAGATGTAATCAACACGCAACGAGTGAAGTAACTTATGAAGGCTTTTACACAACGTCAGCGACTATAAACCCATGCTGTCACCACAATGTCTTAGGTATATAAGTGTTCCGGATATAATAGTATGAGATTGATCATAATTCAGTCTAATTAGAATTATGGCGCTTGAAACCGTGTGGAAGTATCGGGAAACTCATAAACATTTATTAATTATAAACACATTCAACACTCCACAGTAAATCAATTATGAAACCATCCTCAATTTGATATCTCAATCTAAGTGGAGTACACGAACTAGTGTCGCCGATTACCAAAGGTCGCAGGTTCGACTCTCGGTCGTGACAGCCGTGAGGAAATATTCAAATTGTGACTTTTATTTTTATCTAGTTTGAGATTGAATAGTCTTCGATGAGCAATACTTAGGCTATGACAGGCTGATCGTGATAAATGTATTATATTAACTTACTCGATTGTAAGATATTGAATTAATAAATTCACTTACAGCGAAACTTAAACCTAAATCAAGTACCTACTTAATCAAAGTTACGGTTAGCATAAAGATTACAATATAATATAACACTTCTAAATTAAGTCATTTTGAAAACTAAATATAAAACATTAATACCATGTGTTAGTGGAACAAGGGTATAAATTTATTAGATTAATTGACAACTTATTCACAATGTTTTTTCTTTGCAGGATTTATAGGAGAGCTTCAAACAAGGATCAACGCAGAACGCTAGGTAAGTTTACCAATTTGAGAATATTGAACAAGTGATTGTTTAATATTCTCAGAGATAAAATTCAATGCAAGATTTTGACTCTGAACGGACTAGGGTAACCTACATTTTTTTGTTTTTGGAAAAATGGAATGGAATATTTCAAGACTAAAATTAGCCAAATAGGTCCACCATCCAACCATCTATATATAGTTATAGCGAGACTAACTAAATATAATGACAATGATGAGTTATCTCGGTAACAGTAAACTTGCCAATTACTGCCATCCTCGAGATCTGTTACGAGCGTCTAATTATTATGTTTTGTGCATTACGTCAAACCGAATGCGATAATCTATGTCACAGCCTCTCGTCTCATCTCGCTTTCCGCATATTGAGGTGTTACTGTGACTTCCAATTATATTGTTAGATATATTGTATCTGCCGTGAGTGCCGGCCTAAGAGTAGAAGCGCGCCTCTTTGCACTAACTATAAGGATAAGAAATATAGCACCGCAACACAAGTCATTTTCAAAAACAGTCTGTTTTTACCTAGTTATCGATCAAATTAATTGATAATTTAAACACGGGATGCTGTTAATAAGATCAAATAAATCAATATTTCGATTTGGTTTAGGGACAAGTAATTGCATATTGCGAATATCCAGTAGGTACGGCTCGTAATTGAATTACGAACTAGTTCTAGTTGTATGATGTTACAATTATTGACATTTACAATCAAGGTAATGAAATCTTCGCTTTAATACCAGTAGAATTAGTTTAATAACTTGCTCAGTGATGTAGGTCAGTGTGATCTCATGACATTTTTGGCGGAGCACTTACATTTCGAATAACTTGATATAATTACAAAATTGTATTACATTCGTTCTTAAAAATTAAATAAAGATTAAAATCTTTGTCGTTTTCTTTAGAAGTTGGTTATGGTGCCATTGATTGCTATACAATTCATATTAACTATATTTCTAGCTATTTAAAGCAATAGTCATAGTACTTCAAGACTTCTAAATCTAAGATCTAATTAAAAACCTTTTATCGGTGTATCGTACAGAAATCTAAACAATCTACACTTTAAGAAGGTCATAAGTTTCTGTGGATTTTTATGTTATTTTTTTCTATGGACCTTAAAAAAGTTTCCAAGTTCAACTATAAAGTGGTACTTATCTAAATTAAAGTATCTTGTTCACAGTAATAGCTATAGATTTAACCCATCATTTCATAAGGGCGTAAAATACAGCCTCCTCCGAATCTGATATCTCAATCGGAGTAATAACAGTGTATCATACCATTGTCTTCGATAAGCAGTACTTGTACAAATGTACATGAGACTATGTATGTATGTATGTATGTCTGTAACGAGCGAGTTGCCCAACTGAGAAAGTTCAAGGACAGAGCGGATTAAGGTAGTGGTTGCAGAAAAGTGTAGCAACTTTTTATTTATTAATTAATTTTTTTTTTAAACTTTCTTTAAATACATAATTTTATAAATTAATTTATAATAAACAAACACATAGCAAACCTTTCTCATTTGGTCCTTGGCTTTAACCATCATATACCTATTGGATTTTCCATAGGATGAAGAGATTTTTTGTAACTAATAGATACTTAATTTATCTATTTGATTACAATAAAAATAACATTAAAGGTCCAAATCATTAATCTAATAACTTGGGTTGACCCTTTTTAGAGCGAAGATAGCCAGACGTTCTATTAATTGAACCTATTAAAGCAAATAATTATTTTAAATGGAAATAAATGTGAAAAAATTGTCAAATTATTTTGATTAACATTTTTCCAATTATTATAAAGTTAATAATACTATACTTTCTGCCAACGCTACTTTTAACTGTGGCCGAGATTGCAAAGGCCATCTTCCCATGTAGTGGTCGCCGCAAACAAACACGAAATTAGACCTCTGAGGCTCTGATAAGTCTATTTGTCGAATACATTCATTTAGATTGATTGATAAGTAACTGGCATTAATAGATTAGTATCTTAGAGTAGATAGTTGGAATTACAGATTGGTCAGGATGTGGCCGTGATGGCTGAGATAGGAGCACTTTGGTTTTTGTTTCAAAAAGCGTGGATAAATACCACGCTGAGCCTATATAATACTATTGAAAATAATCTTCATATATTTATCTAGCAATATATAATTTAAAAAAATACAATGTCCTATTCACCGGCACCCGGCACGTCCTGAATTACATAGGCTTACAGTTAAAGTTCGTATTTTAAATGGACTTAGTGGAGATGCGTACCTACATAAAATACCATATCCAGAAGCGAAAACTGGTCATCTCTGGAGAAGTAGATTATATATTTTTTCTTGATTAGGGAAAACGAAATGTAGACTTCAATTATTGATAGTAATACAATAATAAGTCTTCTTTTGACCCTTGGGAGCCTCACTGCAAAATCTCTTGTTCCTAATCAAACAAAATCTTATCAACTTCCAATCTATTCGTGTCTTTACCGTAAATAGAATTCGCACGGCCCAAAATGCGCATCGCAACATGCGCACGCGACGTTATATAAGCGCCACCAGGCGCACGTGGGAAAACTCGCTGAATGTTGGGACACTTATAGGCCATTCAAATTGTGCTGTGCTAATTACAAAACAGAATGGTATTCTGGAGATCTGTAAATCTCGCTTCCAATTTTCAATTGTTTTATTTCAACACGCGTCTGTTATTTCGGTGTTGATTTACATCTTTGAACTTTGAATAATTAGTTAGGGTGATGAGAAAGCGAAGATGCGCTACGTCGTCGCCCTTCGAACGCGTTATACTTTTGTCGCAAGCTCTCTGAACGTGCCACAAGAACGTTTGGTGGAAGAGTTGAAAAGTACATATTTACGTTTCGTTGCACGCTCGCTTTGTAATAGAGATTATATGCGTTGCGAGCTCGCTACATATCAGGACAATCAGGTATAAGAAAATGGTATAGAAAAAATTACAAGATCACAATGCAGCGCAGCCAGGGCTAACCTGGAAGGGGTGGATTCGAATCCCACTCGAGGTCCAAGGTAAAAAAAAAGTTTAACTTGTGGTCATGTATTTTTGTCTATACCATTTTTAGTTTAGAAATCTTAAGTTAGTCGATCACTATAAAATATAAATAAAAGTAATAGATATGTAGGTATTCTTTTTTTACGATCAAAATTTTTTCATTCGTGCCTAGTAGTGGAGCGTAATACTGGTCTGTCTATAATGATGGTGATGTTGACCCACCACGTGCCTACTTAGAGTCCATAAATGATATGACAGAAGCTACTCTAACCTTTCAAACAGCACAACTGTAATTGACGTGACAATAATTGTCACATGCGCGCGCAGGTCAAGTCCATAGCGATTTCACGCAAAGGAACACCCAATCAAATTATGGCGTTATAAAACACGCTTGTAAATCTTTTATTTATTACATAGCTTGAAATATGTTAGAAGATTTAATTGATTATTTCTTTTGGTAGCTATGTTCTCATCATAATGGTGTATAGTAAAACCATTCTAAAAATGAACTCCCCTCCACAAAACCGTGATGATTTCAACGTGTGAGAGGAAATACAGAAAAACAGAATACACAGAGAAAAAAAATACAGAATTCGGTGGAGGGGCGTTCATTTTAGAAATGGTTTTACTATACCTACATCTAAAAATTAATTGCAAGAAGTATGTACGTAAGTGACATTATAAAATTATGTTACAAAACATCAGAGTATCTAGATTAAATGCATGGGATGTAATCCGCTCAAATATCAAACTAACAAATGAATGTACTCATTAATATATGAGCTAGTTTTTCTTTACGTTTCTCAACACAGTGCTTAAAATATTGAAACGTACTATTATGTCAACCTTGTTTCTATTTTACTAACTAAAAACTGTCGTGGTTTGATAATTTCATATTGAGATAAACGGGCAGTACACGAACCTTATTTACGTTGACTTTCTATTGTATATTTTAATTTTGACTTTAGTGTACCTACCCACTAAAGTCAACGTATAATAAAACTATAAGTATAATAAAACATAATTTCGTTACACGATATCTTATCTCAATATCGATAGTCAATGTACAATTATACCGAACCATCCCACTAACATTACGGAGAGCCGTATCATGACATAATAAATCCTTTTGTACTCCAAATACAGAGCCACAATGAGATATCATAACATTTATCGATATCGGTCGATAGTTACGTAATTTGACAGATTGCTTTATTGGCTTACTTGTTTACTTTGCCGACGTACTAAATAAGGCGAAGTATCATAGAGCTAAAAAGCTTATAATCTATTTAAGCACGGACTAGCTTAAAAAGAGCTGTATTTTTAAGAATTTCAATGTCAAGCGATACACGTCCTACCTTTGGCTGAAATAATGATGATGAGTGGCCCGACATTGGGCAATATTTCTCTACGACATAATTTCAAACAAATAATAAAAAAATCTCTAGGTCCTCACGTAATACATCATAAGCATAAAGCACCTTACGTTTCTACTACTGGGACTTCTTTCTGGAAAAGATTAAGCCTTTATTCACCGCGTTAGCCAAAGTTAAGGCATCATCTTGGTATAATTAGTTTAAGAATCATTTAATGAGAATTTCTTTCTCTATTGATTATTTTTCTAGGATTAATTTCCTTCATGAATTGTTATTTTTATCGAAATAATTATAGCATATAAACACACTTTTTACGGAAACATAAAAACAGCCTGCTAACGAAATAAGCTAGCTTAAAAAAGCCAAATATTTTAAACAAGTATATTAATCCTAGTCTAGACACGGTAACTAATCTATGTAATTTCACAGCTCTAGCAAAAAAGCTTAGAAAGCTGTGTCTAGAACTTAACCTTTCTCCCCAAAAATGGATGCTATTGAAACAATCAACAATAGCATGGGTATTTGAAGGCTGAAAGTGACCACAATTTTTTGGTACCTACCTTTACTTCACTGGTTATAGTTATACCTACTACTTAACACTCCTTCCTATACATTGCTAGATAATCTTTTAATATATGGTTTACTGTAATGTTATATTCTATATGTAATAATAAATAAATAAATAAAAACCTTGTTTTGGTCCAAGTATCACCCTAATTATTCCTGTGGTTCATTATATTAGTACATAATCCTGAACTGGTTGGGAATTCTTCCTGGTTTTTGTCCCAGTCGAACGGAAAGAAACGGCGCTATTCTTAACCCGACACCACAAAGCCAAACTATGACGGAGGTTTCTGCTTAAATCATCCAAAATTGATGTAAAATAGGTACTTATGAAAGGTCAAATGCCTGATCATAGGTAATCTATAATCTTATCTCCTTGGCATAACAGCGCATAATATCGTCGAAAATACTGCGCGAACGCAGGTTTCTGAACCGTCCCACGGAGACAATGGGTTTTGGACAATTCAATAGTTTTTAATTATATCGCGCGGGTAATATCGGTCAAGTACAACAAATAATAATGTTGTGACCTCATAAAATTATTAGTCATGACAGAAATGTTTATTTTATTTTACCTAACTCTTTAACTAGGTATATTAGTTATTCAAGAACTTATTACCGATACGATACCTTGGTTCACTACCTACTAAAAACTGACTTCAAACTGCAGAGACAATAATAAATATTGCTGATCAATTCACACAGCAACATCTAATAAGCTCAAAGCTTGTGTTAGATTTCTTATATACTTACTTAATATACATACTCGTACAATAAAAGTTTTTTGAAGACTCATGTGGTTTTTACATTAATGCTGTTGTCAGAACTGGACCGAATGAAAATAGACCAAACAGGAAGCAGCAAATCTTAAATAAATGATAACATTGCCCTTTTTAGAAGGCGGATAATAAATAATATTTAACGCTAAGATTCATCTAAATGAGAAAGGTAATGAACCATAAAGCTATTAATAACTCGGAAACAAGAATAGACGACTACAATATGCAATTATCTGGAATGTCCGTCTGACAATGAAGAAAGTCTGTAACGGATGATTAGCTGACTATTGTAATCTTGAAATAGGTATCTAGGTATCTGCCAGGCATCTACAGATATCACGGTGCGATACTGTTAAGGAGCGTTCCAAGTTAAGAGCTTTTTTTACATTCACAATCACCCTATTTACGTTCCCATTAGGGACAAAGGGACTCTCTTGAGGAGAGACATTAAGCCTTAATTTGCCATGCTGGTCAAGTGCGGGTGCATGTCACATGTTTCTTCAATACCTTCAAACTTTTCAAAGTTCTCAGAATATGCTGGTTTCCATAAGAAAAGTTCGCCTTCACTGTTAAAGCACGTGTCATAAAAGCGCACATTCATTTTTCAAGAAGAAAAATCCAGAGGGCTACGCTGGGTTTGAAAGTTTGAACCGGGTTTGAAACCTTCGAGATTAAGTCAAGTGTACTCCCACAATTTTTTTGGTAGAGTTGGATTACATTTTGTGTAAACCCTTAGATACAAATCGCTATCCGCTCGCATCTTCCGCTTGTCAATATCGATGAGTGTCGTTATCCTTTCTATTTGAAAGTCGGGCGCATCTTGACATAACTTTTTTTTTTTTTTTTTGAGCTCTTTCTTCTATCTGCGATCAGTTTTACTTTTAGCAGATTTTTTGCGTGTGTCTTGGCATGTGAAGTGGGACCTCCAGTAAGGACTCCTCCTTATAATGTCGTTTCGATGCTCCAGGTTCAGTCACCGTCACCGAGCATCACCATTTTCCTTTTAAGTCTTGGCTGATATTGCCGGGTTTGCAGGTTTGTAGCTAGCGCGTTGGGGTGTCGTGCGAGGCGGGTGTTATAGGCGTCGCTCGTTGTTTTGATTTCTTCTGTGACAGTTTTCATTTCGAGATTTTCGTGTATTTCAGAGTTAGTAGTGAACCATGACACTCCGCTGACAGTTCTGAGTATGCAGTTTTGCATTCTTTGTATGATTGTGATGTTTGTTTTTGCGGCAGTTCCCCATAGCTGAATGCCATACATCCAGACAGGCTTCAGTACGCTTTTGTAGATAAGCAATTTGTTATCTGTTGACAGTTTGCTGTTCCGTCCGAGCAACCATGAGTAAGTGTGGTATTTTATTTTGAGTTCTTCTCGTTTTGTCTTTATGTGATCTCTCCAGGTAAGTCTACGATCTAGATGCATACCTAGGTATTTAACCTTGTCTTGGTGTCGTAAAGGTACTCCTTCAAGTTTCACCGGTGGGCATTTTCCTTTCCGCAGAGTAAAAGTGACTTGGACGGACTTAGTGACACTTGCCTTTATTCTCCACGTTCTGAGCCAATCGGTAATGTTGTCCAAAGCTTTTTGTAGAGTTAATGAAGCCTGATTGGGGTCAGAACTGTTGGCCAGTATAGCTGTGTCATCCGCGAACGTGGCTGTGGTAACTTCATCAGTTATTGGCAGGTCTGCTGTGAATATGGTATACAGCACCGGTCCTAGAACAGAGCCTTGCGGGACTCCAGCTTTGATGTCAAAGAACTTTGATGTTGCATTACCTTCTCTGACCCGGAACAATCTGTCTGAGAGGTAAGAGTTTAGCAGCAGGTAGTAGTTATGCGGTAAGTAAGTTTTTATTTTGAAAAGTAGTCCTCTGTGCCAAACTTTGTCAAATGCCTGTTGGATGTCAAGAAACGCTGATGAACAATACTCCCTTTGTTCAAGTGCCTTACGTATGTGTTCGTAGACACGATGTATTTGTTCGGTGGTGGAATGTTGTTGTCGAAACCCAAACTGATGGTCAGGAATTATGTTGTTCTCTTCCAAAATAGGAGCCGGTCTGCTGAGCAAGATCTTTTCAAATACCTTGACATAACTAGACGTCTTGTCTTGTCCAACAAGATACAAGGTGGCCCGTAATATGGGTATGAAGTAACAGGGGCCCGTTACAAGAGCACAAGGTCGAAGACAGAGCTAAGTTTAGAACTTATCATTTATTTTATCATATAATTTCTGGTAGACTGTCCTAATATTATTTGTTTCGGTTTATTGATAACCTTGTTTGTAATCCTTGTTAAAGTTTTGTTAAAGTTTATTTTTGGTTTGTAACTTCTTAAATGCATAAAAATGTAAAATCAAAGATGAAAGGTCTATATAGAGTTCTAGAATAAACGATATTTAGCGATAAGGGGCGATTGAGGAAAGGACCCAACAGGAAAAAATATAATGACAAAAATATAAAGTTATTAAATTAAAGTCAAAAAGAAGCCTCCAAAGATACTCAGTCAGTATCGAACAAATTTGCAGGAAGCTTGTCATTCTGACCCTTCTGATCCTATTTTGGGCCACCTTGTACATCCATGTTTCGACGTTTGTAGTTTCCGGTACCAACTGCAGAAAAGGAAGTTATTGATTGTCGCTTGTTAAAATTCATTTTCCCGATAAGGCGATGTGGTCGGACAAATTCTTGTTCTTGTAATTATATAAATAAAAAAAATTAAAAAAAAAACGTTTATTTTCTGGGTTCAACTTATAGGAAATTATAGGTTGCCTGTTGCCTAATAAATTGTAAATTGGTAATGGAAACATAAATAACGTAATATAAATAAATAATGTTTATAAACATTTTTATAAATATTATTAATTACTGCAACAAAATAAGTCATTATGGATTAGTTCTTATTCTGCTGTCGGTAGATATAACAAGCGCATGCGACTTGGTACGTGGTCTAATTACCGGAGTATATCGCAGACGTCTTGTTAGAGTAGATGTACTCGTAGATAGGACCGCTCACAACTTTCAACGACTTAGTGATTTATGTCGAAGTGAAATTGGCTTTGTATTAATGGTTATTAGAAATGCGCTATGGGTCTATTTCTTAATTGTTTATATAGTTTTTTTATAGCATTAAATAAAAGGTTACCAAACCAATAGATACTAGATAAAATTATTTGAATTATGTAGGTACAATTTATTGCGAATTCCAAGTTCTTTCTTTACCACTTCCTTTAAACTGTTATTTTATCATTATCAGTTACTGACTTTCTTCATTGTTAGACGGACATCAATTTAATCTGTTAATTTATAAATATAAATATATATTTATTTTAGGTATTATTGATTAATTTCATATAAGAATTGTATTGTAATTGTTTATGGTTCATAGTAATAATGATGTATTAAATCAATTAACAAGATACTGAACAATAGCCAATAAAAATAAACCATTTGCTCTCAATTACTGAATGGAACACACTCTGACCTTTGTTCTGAGGTTGGCCGAAATAATTAGATAAATAATCGCCATTCTCTCACTAAGGTAGATAGGCGAGGTTACCTGACCATCTTCATTTCATTGATAAACGAAGTTTTTAAGTTGTATTAGAAAATGTAAGGATAGAAAGGTAACTTATAAAGGTTTGTGGACTTTCCGATTAAAAGAAAATTAATTCGTTAATCCGTGACAGTTTTTACATAAAAATAATTATAACCTAATTGTAACTTAATACGTTATAAGGTAAAAAATATCCTTTTGCTGAACTCTACTAACTATCTAGAAAGGCATTGACATTTCTACAATATCGCATACGATATCAGGACGGTTTCTACCAATTTGCCAATACACCGAATCACAACCTTCGTCCGAACGAATTGCACGCGAATGGACAATGAAAGGTTGTTTTCTATCGTTTCTCGGCGCGCGATAAGATCACATCCTCCGCTCGATATTGTGAGCCCAGTAAATAGAGTGTGAAGATAAGCGTAAACTAGTGTAATTAAATGATTGCTTTGGATTTACATTTCACATAAATAAACTATATTCGTTTAATTACGTTTCGTATATCAGAAATCTAGCACCCGTAACACAAGCTTCGAGCTTACCACGGGGCTAGATGTCGCTGTGTAAAATTGTCCAGTTATATTTATTTATAACAAAAAAATATTTTTTTTAATTAGTAAAATTAGTAATTCTATTAACTTTTTATACTATAATTGCCATAAGCATAAGACAGAATAAAACATAAGACGAATAAAATTGTGTCATAATGTATAATTGCTTACGGGTATAAATATTGACCACATAGCTCAAACAGCCTTATTTTTATAATAAAAATAAAAAAAAATTATAAACTAAATGCGTAGTAAGCTCAAGAACATTTAAGGTAGCATTAGATGCCAATACCAGGGTTGATGAGTTATGTTATTGAAGATGCTTCGATCCAGAATAGATTCAATTATGTTATTAAACAAGGGCGAATTTAAGCGTTGTTTTAACTAAGTGGGTGCTAGAAAGCAAGGGCGCTCGTTAATGGACGGCAGATTCGCGTGGAGTCACGACTGAGGCGTTAATGGAGCAAGGATGCTTTTTGTAGGCATATACCTTAATTATATTAATATACTGGACACGTTTGCCGAGTGCTGCTGGTTAAGTACCAACCAAGCCTATTCCCGTGAGAGTCAAACAGAAAATTATCACGTACCACTATCGGGCACGGTCTTCCCAAAAGAACCCATATTTTAATAGTACAGGAACAAGTATACTTGTCACGATTACTAGGCGGCTTCGTCAGCTGTAAGTTAGCATCTAAGCATATTAATTAATGTATTAACTTAATAAAAAATAATGTATAAATCACTTAGTCAGGACAAGGGGAAAGATAGGCAACAATATTGCACACATTTTTTGTGTGTATAATTTTATTATCATACATTTAAGAAGCCAAAACCAGGAAATGGTTATTTTTACGAACATTTACATCACTGCTATCTAACGCACAAAATACGCTTTCAGCTTAAAATAAATTGTAAAAAACTGTGCCATTCGTAGCAAATGTACCAGACCGACATTAAAATGCAAAAAACTATGAATAATGCACATTACTTACATAACTTGCGCAGTAAACAATAATTTTATGCATAATCGTTTTGAGCTTCACTTTCGTCTTGGGAATGTTAGATAGAAGATAGTTTAAAGATCATTTACTTTTACTATCGTGACCCAGAAAGATAAAATACGGTAATAACAACCAACTTAAGATGTTATAAAACTAGCTTTCCGCTCGCGGCTTTGCCCGCCTTTAACAGATTCTCCCTCTTTTTCCCGCGGTCAAAAGTAGCCTACATGCTATTTTGAAATAAATAAAAATGAAATGAAATGAGCTATTAAGTTTTAGTAATTATCCCCAATTAAAATAAAATAAATCTTTCATGTCGCATTAGTAAGTGATCGTTTTTAAGTGCGACATCATGTTATTTAAAATTAAAGGTTTATTTTAGGTTAGTATCTATAATAAGGTACCCGAGGCAAATCGAGTAATTTTATAAAACACTAACAAAATGTTTATGATTTGGGATGAGTTTTTTTAGTGTTTTATAAAATGATTCGTTTATTACACTCGCATACAAAAAACAAAAACTGGAATGACTCTACAAAAGGTGTAAGATATTCAAATTAAATACAAATTCTCCCACACGTCATTAGCAGCCCTTATTACCATAACCTCAGGCAATCTAGTCGCAATCTAGACCACAGAGCTAGTACCGAGCTAAGCTAATTAGGTGAGCTATAAACAAATCTCCCGACTTTGTTCGTGTCTCAACAGAACGGATAAGATCTGTACAGTGCGCGGATTTTAACGTTAAATTTGTTCTTGAGAAAATTTACCATATTTCTACATAAATATTTATTTTTAATCGCAAAATGTACACTATAATACTCAATTTATAATACAAAAATAATTTTATACCACATGTCTATTTTTTTGTGTAGAAAACACCTGCTGGTACTTTTACTGCTTTGAATCAGAGAAAATAATATTTTTTTTCTATTTAATATCTCTGTTATTTATTTTAATTTCTTACTGTTTATTAACAAAAAATCCTATAAATAAGAAAATATTTTATAAATTATCCTACTGGGTATTATAAAGAGTAACTGTTTATAACTCTCGATAAAATCTATATGTGTGACCTTTTTGTTTATTATTATGCAAATAAATATTTAGGTATATAACTTGTGAGAAAAGCAATTTATATTATAATCCATGCACGGCACATTTGCACGCCTAATTTACGTGGAAATAGCGTGAGATTTTGATAGAAGTTTTATTCGAGGACATATCGCAATATTTTATATCGTAGTAACAACAAATAACTTGCCGAAGTCCCATAGCCTTGAAAACGCATATTCTTGGTTTGGAAATTAAATTTTCACCACGGACGGTTAATAAAATTTCCATTTATTAACAGATTGAAACTAATACGTTTACTACGTCAGAGAGGATCTAATATTAGATAATTTATTTTTTTCAGGTAAGGATCGTGATAATAGCTGTCCATTTTGGGGCGTACTATCTATATTGAGTGGGTACTGCCTCAACATCAGCGTTAAGATACAGGTACTTTGTTATTCGCAGTACTTAAATAAGGTGCCGTTCTAAAAAAAGAACCACACTGTCTCTACGTGTGGATGTGTGTGGAGAAGACAGGCAGCATGCAGTGCTCTGTACCAACTTATAGCGATCACCAAACCGTCTGGTAACTCTGGTGATTATACCAAATTCTCCAAGACCTATAAAGGTATTTATTTATACGTAATACTGGTAGTTAGATCTACTGATCACGCAAAGGTGCCAGAGCAAGCTCCACTAACTGCGTGACATAACGTAATGGCAAAGATCTGTGCCGTTATTTACGAGATTTATGATGACCTGTCCCCTCGAGCTAACGTGAACTGTATTATAAGGGGTTAAGGTTCTATTTGAGATGGGCAGTTTTATCTTAGGAAGGCATCCTTAGTTTTTATTTTAGAAAGTACTGGTAAGGATCGTTTGTTATGAATTTTTATTTCTTTTACTTCTTTGTTTATGAAGATCAACTTCTGAATAACAAAATGTACCTAATAATTTTGTGACATATGTTTTTGTTAGGTAGTTCATTTTATCGATTTAATCAATATTTTTTGTAAGTTCACGTAATGAAGTCTCTAATAAGTCTATAATTTAAAGGGTTTCAGTATTTAATAATCACTATGTACCTACTGTTTTCTAGAAATAGATTATTGCCGTAGTGTGAACTCGGAATATGTCATAACATCGAGATGATCCCGCGTCACGTAACGTTCCCAGAACGTAATGACGATCATTATACGTGAATACTTTCTTGCTGATCGTAATTAGACGAACGAGGTTATTTACGTCTGTTTCGTTCAGTTGTTTCTCTACTGTTTTAAATCCTTAAGTCGAAGTTACGACTTTACATACATTTATTAACTCCCCTATTCATGTTCCCACTGCTGGGACACAGGTATTCTCTTTTGACATGAAATATTAGGGCCTTCACTACGCCCAAGTGCGATGAAATTGTTTTATTCAATAACAAAGTGGACGTTAAAAAAATACTCGTACCGGGAACCACTGGACCGATTTGAAAATATATTTTAGTGTTGGGTACCTAGTAAATTTATCAAAAAAGGCAAACGAAGCTGTCGGCGGGTCGGTGAGTGACGTTATAAGTAGGTATGAACAAAATATGATTGATCAACGTATTAAAATGGTCACACACTTGAAGTATGTAGCTAACATATATTTACATTATAATTATAATTATATACTTATACCTAAACTGCACAGATGAATATAATATGAGTCCCAAACCTTTTAATTCAAACGAATATCGCTGGACAATCTGGATCTTTTTATTATAAAAACTGTCGTGGTTTGAAAATAAGGTTCGTGTATTGCCCGTTTATATCAATATGAATCTGGATCTTATTTAATATCTGCTACAAATGCACATGAGTGTCACCCAAGCGCTAAGTTACAATAATGTATTCGCCGCGCGCCGGGCGCTAACCTGTGCGCGTGCGCATCACGGTGAGATGTGGCGCAAATTGGGAGAACCAGCGGATTTAAAAAAAAGTTTTTAAAATTAGTAATAGCTAAATATAATATTGATCACATTTACATAATATTGATCATATTTAACATGATTCTTTCCATTTATCCCCATATTTTCGCGCGGGCGTCATTGTTGACTTTAAACAGTATACAGAATGAAGGTGTTATCTGTGTTATAAGATGAGGTGGTAAGTACTTATCTTGGCGGCACCACAACACAAGGCATAAACTAAAAAATGAAGCAAATAGATTTTAATTAAGTTTAATTTAAAGAAAATAAAAACTTACATTATTTTGTAAGAACTTTTATTTTAAGCTATAGCCATAGTATAGCCTTTAACTTAGAGCATATATCACTTTCCCTGCTAAGATGCGCAGGATTCGGTCGAGCGAGAAATCGATTCAAAACATTCAATGCTTTACCATTTGTACTAACGAATCTAAGAATATAGCTAATTGTAATTATAGATAAGTTACGAGATAACTGATTGGCGATGCAATTGTATGTGACTTGAAAAAATTGATTGGCAAAGGAGAATTATCTCATCACAATAATATTAATATATCCCGCTACTGAACACGGGCACTATCGGGTCTCACTATTAGAACTAATTATAGGTCTTGTCTTGGGAATGGGACAAAATCCTGGGACCACGAGAAAACAGCGGAAGAATACCTATATACAGGAGGATAAATACGTTACTGAGCATAGGAATGGGACTACGAGAAACAGTTCTCCCTCGTGGTCCCATTAATGGGACAAAATCCTGGGACCACGAGAAAACAGCGGGAAATTTGATATACCAAAATACAACTGTTAAGCAGGGAACACATTTGTAACACCCGACGCGACGCGACGTGTCGACACCCGACGTGCACCGTGCATATTACCAACACGCGACGCCACGACATACTAGCATTTCATCATCATTTCACTAAATAAATGCAAAAATTTAATATGAAATTGTCATAAAGTGACAGTTCTCGAACGAATGACGCGTGGCGTCGAGTGTTGTCTAGAAACATACTGCGCTCCCGCGTCGGATGGCGTGTTTACCCCCACCATGGGAACGCATGGTGGGGGTAAACACGCACACGCAGATCTGGCACGTCTGGATCAGGTGGCGTGTGCGCGCGTGGCGTCGGGTCGCGTGTTCAAAGTGTGTTTCTGGTCTATAGAAAACCATACATTTGATTCGACTCAACACGCATCACGTTTCATCGGGTGGCGTCGGGTGTTACAAATGTGTTTCTGCCTTTACAACGACTGAATAAAAACAGAAAATAATGAAGCTTAATTATAAAAAATATTATTAGCATATTATATAACTTGTTTAAGTAAGAGCTTCTTTGATTCAACGCTTGTCCGATTTTCAAAATAAATTTTCATTAGATGGCCCAGAGTTAGAGGCGTTATATTTTCTAGAGAAAACATATTTACTCGAGAAAATCCCTCATACATGGGCAAGGTCACTTATCAACCTACAGACAATAAAACATAAAAACTAAAAGTACAGACTTAGGTATATATTTAGTCTACCCTTTAAGTCTAGCCGAAGCGGGAGAAATGCAGCAAATGCACCTGACCTAGGGTCAAACTTTCATTCTGATTTATAGCCCTGGTCTAGGAACTGCCGAGACGAAATGCAAAACAAGGAGAATGGTTTTTACATGAACTCTTATTCAATACCGTAGGTACAGAAAACGGGACAATAACTTTACAGAACACAGAACAAACAGCTTTCGTTAACTGTTCTGTACTTAAATGTAATTAAAGAATGGTACAAGCATCATAGACCTTGATAAAGTAACTTGACCTATAAGTAACACCTCAACACCATTTAGATAAAGGCCAAACTCCCTCGTCGACTTATTTAGGTTAACATGTTTCGGCAGTGCGCCCGGATATCAAACATTACACATCGATTGTTTTAGCGATCTTTTGTTCGGAGACCTTGGCTTTGGGTTCGGAAGACGCGCTTTATTATGTGATTACACTTTCCTACACACCTGATTCTATTAATGATTAGCCGACCCCATCGCTTGCGTTTTTTATGTTGTCTAAAATGAATAGGTATATAGAAAATCATCACATTTATAAAGCGTGTTCTGTTTAGCGTTACAACTTGCGATCACCAATTCGCTTAGTAACCCTAACAGAAGTGTAATGGATTCTTGGGTGATAAAAGTTGGGTGATGTTTATGAAATAACGTTCTATTCTAAGGGTAGGCTAACTTATGATCATAACGACCAATATATATAATAAAATAAATAATGAATAAGTATTGATCTAAATCCATCTAATTACTTCGAAGATTCAATCAAAATGGGGATTCTCCAACAATCTACGATCACCTTAAACGATAAGAAGCCACATTTACTTCATTCACCAAACAAAAGACAATCGACTTTTAATGGGCCTATTGCGTACTATAGGTACGTTTATTCTAGAATTACCTAAGCTATTTATTTGTGAATGAAGGTAAATAACCGTTTTTGCTGATCTAGGTAAAATTTTAGTTATCTTGATGTAGGTATAATAATTATTATCGTATGACTTACAATAAAAAATCTAATAATCTGTCTGAATTTAAACAGGGTGGGTTATTTTGTAAAAAAACACACAGGATTTTCTTTTTCATTTTGTTTTCAATAAATAGTAATTACCATGTCATAGAGCACCGACTCTATCCGATTCGTTCTGTCGTTGTTCGGCCGGCGTGTTGCGCAGGCGCAATTTCACGCTCCTCCTCACATCGCGATACCATAGACAATACTTGGAACAGATTATGCAAATTGAGTTGTTGTTTGACAGGCAGCGCAGGATGGAGGATGCTTTGATTCTTTGAAGAGACAAGTATTATGAATTTGTGATTATTAATTTCAATTAGGTAGAATAGGCATTAAAAATAGTTAGTCATTTATTGGTAAACATACAAATGTCAAACATACATACAATATTTAATTTTATTGATAATAAATTGTAAATTTATGGAAGATTTAAAGATTTAAAGATTTATGTCATTTATTTCCATAAAATCCTAAAGATCACAGTCAATAAATACACCACATTATTAAATAAATAACGGTTACGAACTCAATGTTATGTTGTGCCCATCACTAGTCGTGTCTAACTGATAGGTGTCAGAAACGAATTCTCTTAGCGGCCGAACTATATTATGTTGTAGTTCCCGAAAGCATTTGTTCAATGTTCACACGTAGCTTTTTCTTCAATGCCATTCAGGAATTTACCTCGTATCTATCAAGAAATCTTCCTAAACTTCACCAAAACCTACTAAAAACATAATTGTATGCTTAGAAACCTTAGAATTGTATGATATTTCCCACGGGGCACCTCATAAGACATAGCCGTTGTACTGCCATTGTTTTTAACACTTTTTTACGCTTGTTTGTTGACACAAATCTTCCATATTCAACCTTCTATATGCATGATGTAAGTAAAAACTGCGAATCTATCTGAATGTGTAAAATTTTTGCGCGAAATCTTTTATAGTATTAACCTAATTTATTAATTATCTTAAATATGATCATGATTCACAAATATGGCGTGGAAAGAAAACTCTCTTGAACGGTATCGCTAAAGTTAAATAAAATGAATGTATTTCAAACAACAAAGTAAAGTATCTAATGTTACCTTTAAACTTATTCTTTGGCCCATTTATAAATATATAGGTTGAAGCCGAAGTCAATGATTTCATCACGATTTTCCTATTTACTCAGCAATTTTGTACGCCTATAAAAACTCTAACGTCTTAACTCCTTAGATCTTTTGCAAATAACACGGTTATTCAGAGAATACAAATTTTCAGATACTTGCTATGGAGTCGGGGTGTTCCTAGAGCAGAGGTTCTCAAGCTTTATTGTGCACCGCTTTTCTTACGTCCTACAAATGTTTACCTACGACTATTACTTTAACTAAACATTATTTACAAACTGTATATAGGTACAATAAAATAAAAATATAGGAATCGAAAACTATTCGAGTGAAACACCTACTACACCTACCAAAAAATAAGAAATTAAAGATGATCTATCGAAATTAATGGTGATAGTTTTTTAAATAAACAAAATGAATTATTTAAAAAAGCAATTAATCTATGTAACTTATAATAAAATAAATTAAGGAACAATTAGTGAGTTCTATGTATTCGACATAAGCGGTACCGCGTTGAAACTGTACGTCCCCAGTTTGAGAACCCCTGTCCTAGATCTATAAGATCGCACTCTCGTGCGAACAGATTCACACGCCCGATTCGGTGGTGTACGAGAAAGGCACCGTTTATTTGTTTACCTGTAAACGTTGTTTCTTAATATCAAATGGCAATTTCGTAAAATTTATACAACATTTTGCGGAGGATGGTATGATGGGTTTTATTTGGGATCCGAGGCCTGCTAGTTGGACGTAATGTAGTTATGACGTTGTTATGTTATAATGGCAGAGAACAAAATAAACTTAACCACGATTAATCAGTATTTATGCATAGATGTATTCTCCAAAGCGCCCTGCACGCGACCGCGCGGAAAACGTGACAACAAGATGGTCGCTCTTCCGCCTCCAACTGTCATCTGGAGATTAATTCCTTCGTAACCAGGCTGCGGCACTTTCTACGACTTTTGAACTGTGTCGCGATAGGGTAGGACGGATATTTATCTTGGTTTGTTATGTAGCAGCAGTACATAGATTGGCAGTTAGCAGTTGCCCCGTTTCAATGCAGAATATTTGTATCGGAGATATTTTTGTTTTGTATGTAATAAAAAAAGAGTTAACGCGGCTTGGAATGGCCCTATTGCGGTTTAGTGGTCGTGGTGTCATAAGTTTATTTTAATTAAATTAAGGCATTGTAATAAGTATATGGTTATAGTATGATTTTAGTTATCAATAGTATCGGTAGTAAGTTAATATTATGTAGGTATGTTAGTTAACGCGGCTTGGAATGGCCCTATTGCGGTTTAGTGGTCGTGGTGTCATAAGTTTATTTTAATTAAATTAAGGCATTGTAATAAGTATATGGTTATAGTATGATTTTAGTTATCAATAGTATCGGTAGTAAGTTAATATTATGTATGCCCCGGTGACACAGGTTTGTCATGTTGTCAGAGAGACCGAGACTGAGCCCAGTAGTGGGAAGTAAGTTTTGATGATGGTAAAATGTTCCCCAGAAGATTTGATATCACGCCCTAGATACGGTAAAGGGCGAGTCGTCCACAAATCACAGACGCATGCGCCATCGTGACGAACGCTTGGGAAGTTGATTTTGCAAGTCGGTGACATCATGACGCAGAAAATGCCGATTGTGGGAACAAGGACTCAGCTCGGTTTTTTTTATGTTATAAATCTGCATATAGGTAATATACATAATATAGCCTTCCTCGATAAATAAATGTATACCAACTATCAAACACTGAAATAATTTTTGAAATCGGACCAGCGGTAACTGAGATTAGCGCGTACAAACTAACTCTTCGGCTTATAATATTAATATAGATTATTAATTGTTTGACAAATATTCTTAAGATCGCAACGAATCTAAACCCTGATATCGAAGAACTTCTTGGTGAACTTTGCCCCGGCGCCTAATCAACTAGTTTTTCATCATTGGATAATATTCGTTACGTCTTCCGGAAGATACAAACCATTTCACCTGCTCGAGAGGTCAACTAGCAATCTGGAGACTGATCAAACAACTAGTTGTTTGTTTACTGAATTGCTTTAATGAATGGGTGAAGCATGAAAGACCGACTGCTGTAATGCAAGGACTTCGCAATAATTTTCGATGTTTGCAAATCCACTTGGGTGGTATTGGTATGACGATTGGTAAAGGTAAATTGATGGGCTTGAATTACTATTTTGTATTGATGTCAAAAGAGTGTTTAAATGGAATTTGACGACTTGGAAGATTTGTTGTAATGGTGTTGCCAAAAACAAAACAACGAGTCAATCAAAAAGATTTCAGTATAACTTAGACGAAGAAGTGGTCGATATAAAAATACGTAAAATTGCATATAAACAAAGATATTGCTTAAAAACGTACTCGTAGCCTATTATAAAATATTATGACACGTAATTATCATAACAAATAACTAGCAATTCCCACCTAATCATTTGGCGACATTATCATAGAAATCTCACAACCACGACGGAGAAATCATAAAGAAAATTATATAAATAACTGTCGAAAAATTGCTCGAGAATCTTCAACCCCTGTAATTACGAGACCTTTGGCCGTCTACGTGCAGGCATTCGGAATCGAACCCGCTACCCGGCTATCCGGGCCAGAGGTCAGTCTAACAATAACTCAATAATTCATTGTTACGCAAATCAGATAATGTGCGATTTGCTTACGGCCATGCCTCTCTACAATACTGAGTACTCTTCTGGGGTAAGGGAATCTATAATGTTATTTAAGATCTTGATGTAAGGGGTTAAGGCTTAGATTGGCTTGAGGTTGATGTGGTGGTCAGAAGGCACATCTGTTCGTATTATGAGCTTTTAATGGTCTTGATGAAGGTTGGGCAAGTTCCCAGGATTTATGGGTCGTTTTGTACGGTTATCTGTTTGCTACCGAAGCTGTAGTTCATAGAATTGATCCAGTCTCGACGAAAATATTGTTTTTGTATAAAATTAATTAAATCAATTTGAAATTAAGTGCCAGTTTATTTATGGTGTCGGCCTAAGAACGGTACCATACCATCTGGAGGAGATGTCCTCTAGTGGGTTTCGTTAAACCGGCTATTATTTATATTTATTTTTTACGTAGGCAATGTAGCCAATTTATTAAACTGGCTAGCGTTATTTAAAAACAAATACACTTTTCTGATTTTCTGAAGAGACAGTACCTATATACCATAATGTTGGTTCTCTAATCAAAGACTGGCTTTCTGAATTCCAATATTAATTTAGTTCCTTCCTTGGTTTCAGGATATGGGGTGGAGAACCTCTGGAATGGAGGTGCTGTGGGCTGTTCTGCTGACGCTGGCTCTGGCAGGTTAGTGAACTATCGTGGACAACGATCCGATTCGATTGATGGAACACTTTGAAGTTGAATTGTCAACCAAAAGGTCTATCATCAAGGTACTTTCTTACCATCAAGTACTTTCTATCTAGTCTTTTGCTATATGAGAAACAATTAGTCGATCCTCAATGAGCTCAAAATCATCACACGGCTCTCTAGAACTTGACGAAAAATAACACTCAGTTTCTTCGGACACATTACACATATGACCGTGCATAGTCATAGCTACCGTGGAAGACAAACTCTCTATATCAGTAACACCCGTATTTTACGTTCTACGTTCACACTGGTGGGACACAGGGATGTTGCCAAAGCGCCCTGTAAGTGTAGGTTACAACTTTCTCGTATCCCCAAGACTTACAATGGAGTAATATTGGAGAGTATGGAGAGACACGGGCACAGCATTAGGACGTAAAATGGGTAGGTACCTACCTAGTTATGGTGGGTCAAGTTCTAGCTATGAAAAGCACCATTGTAATATCCCCACCTGTTTAATAGCTTCTGTTATACCTACTGTCCACATACACTTGTTAGAAAGTATGTAGTTATCTATATTTTATACTATCGCATACAGCTGTTTGAAGCTATTTATCGACTATTGTATGCCTTTAGCTACTTGTAAGACTAAGTTACGTTTAACTGATTCCGATCGGTTTTAATTCCTTCCGTTGGAGGGTACCACATATAAGCGGGTACATAATAAGATAAGGATTATTCCCGTCGGCCACCATAATCTCGGGAATCTAATTAGTATAAATATTATCCTCACCTCAGTTAGATTAATTTGTAGGATTTAATTGATATAGGTACTCTGGTTTCCGATAATGGAAGTTCTACAGCTAAAATGATGTCGATCTTCAAATGAGGCAGCCATTTGTGACCCAACTGATCCAATCGTGAACTATTGAGCGATAACAATACGATACCCATGCCGTAGTCATCGCCATTGCACAAGCTTGTTACGATACGACCATCATACAAGACACCGTCGGACAGACGTGCCGTAATAAGCACGTATATTAGATCATTAATAATGAAATGTTGGGATTGACAGTAGACGGGATGCCGCCTTTTGTTGGGTGAGCTTATTGTTTTGTAAGAGAAATCTATGATTTTGTTTTTAATTAATGCTTGGCAGCGTTTTGTTTCTACAATGAATACTTGCTGCTACGCCATGTGGTACCTGCAAGTCTAAGAGTACCAAAACGTCTATTTCCGTGGGTCAACCAACTAAGGAATTGATATTAATAAGTATATAAAAATATAAATATGCCACCCTAAGAACAGTAGTAGGTACCTCACCTTACCTATCTCTACCGCGAGTGTCGTTAAATAAATAATTTCCCGGCTTATTCCCGGTTCTATTGGTAAGACTGGGCCGAGTACGAGGACGTGGTATGGTTTGCTAGAATGAGAATTTATCAAAGTCGATGTTGCCAGCATTTTCCGTGCCAATATGTTCAGTGTTGCCAGATAAGCTGCAAACAATGGCGGCTGCGGGCTAAGATTTTTGCTATCTGATGCGCGCGGTCCCACGGTCCCACAGCTGAACAATGGAATGGATTGAAAAATAACCGTTACAAATAGTTTGGAGAGCCTGTGTATGTTCTGGATGATTTAAGCCTATTTAGAGCAGAATGAATCAAATAAAATGAGATTGGCGTATTCAAACAAACAAACCATCAATCTAACTCTTCAGCTTATAATATTAGTGTAGATGACAGTCAGCAGCTTCGACCCATGTCCCGATCAGCATCCCGCCTGGTGAGCATGGTGATTATAGGTACCCAATTCCCTAAGGCCTATTCTATTGGGGACACTCGTGTCCAGTGACATAAGGTATTATGACGATCATTCTTTTTTAAGTCTTATTCTAACACCTATGCGGACTCCAACTGTGTCAGGTAGGTAGGTACCTTTTAAAACCGCATATAGCACACTTCCTCAATACGTTACAAAGTTACCTCGCCGCTGACGGCATTGCAAAGTCACTTCGCAAACCGCAGAATGTGAGGTTATAAACACGTCAACAGAGATGACGGTAGTTTCAAAATACCTACTGGTGATGGATTTTTGAATTGATCTATCGTAACATACGAGAAACCCAAGTCCAGTCATGTGATATAGGCACTTATGGATCGATACAATTGGACACCGAATCATCTACCTACACCAACATACGGACAGCGATGGACCGAATGGCTGATATGATGAACTCATCATTATTTCACAAGTTCTTTGTGGCTTTTCCAAGTTCTCACTTTCCTCTTTAAGCCGAAACAAGTAAAAGACTGGGAGGGGCCCAGCAGTGGACGTCTTACAGATGACGAAGTGTGAGCACACGGCTTCACGCGTGTCCAATCTCTCAATCAGTGATCACGAGCTCGGATACCGCGATCAGATAGAACGTGTGAATTTAACTCTGTTTTCACTTGTTTAACGTTAACTTCCTAGCTATAAGTATTATGTGTAGCGTTTATGAGGCTAACATGAGTGAACAAGTCACACTACGGTTGCCTGGAAGAGATCGCTCTCATTATGTTTTGCAATTTATTTTCTATGTTATTTATAGGTACAATAAAGGGATCATTAATTCATTCAACAAGTCTTAAACCCACAAGTTCACAAGGAAAGTAATAATTTATCACCTATGTATGTGAACCAATATTAAAAAATACATAAATAAATAAGTATTGCTAGACAATAAAAAATTGTATACTCTTGGAGATAAAATGCTGTCTTCCAAAAATATGGCATTCGTCTTTAAAAACAGTAATTTCAGAAAATGGTATTAATATCACTAAAACTATCTAGCATAGTTTCGTGGATTTCCCGTTTATCTCAATATGAATTTATTAACGACAGTTTTTATAGTAAAGTATATGTATATAATTACCTTCACTATATTAAGTTATTCCTAGACCTTTGTTCCTCGTTAAATTCGTTCGCCTATTTAAACTCGTGCAAAAGCAGCCAATTCCAGAAAAGTAAATCATCCAAAAATAATGTCAGGATGTCACAATAGCACTCCACTTCAGTCTGTCAGCATACTCAGTACTTTATTCCATTTCGCAACCCTCTCTGGGATTTGCAATGCGAATTGCGAAGATACGTAATTACTGTCCGTAGACGCTTTTTGATATCACTGTCATTGATAGGCAAATTGTAGTGTTTCGCGGCTCAAAGTGGATCAAATTGATTTAGAGTGTGGTAGGGAATTAAGCACCTAGGGATAATCAGTCAAATCAAATCTTTGTTATATCTTCCAAGGTACATAGATAAAAAAAAAATTAAATTAAATAGGAGGTACCTACTACCTAAGTCGGTAGGCATGTGTATATATAAATTATGCGCCAAACGTTAATTATTATTATTTTCAGGTGTATGCGATGGTGCAAGACGATCTGCGCAACGAAAAAGGGTAATATTTCACTTATAAAATAAAAACTCTCAAAGAAAAAACAAATTGAGTAGTGTTCTTTGCTTAGTTAGGCACACCCCAGTAGTCGAATCAATGTCGAAAATTGATTAGAATTTGTTTTCGAACATTGGTTTCAAAAGCAGCTTAATGGCCCAGCAGTTCCCGAGTTTTAGCGAGACTAACGAACAGCAAAATTGATTTTTATATGCCTATGTACCTATATGAATATAATTGCCTTTTTATGTTAATTTTTTTTTCCGACTTCAATCTATTCGCTATTACGAAGAGGAACAAAGTAAACAGATAGGTATCCCTACTTAACATAATGAGCTAACACAAACGGTCAAACCTGCCGTCCAGGACTCGTCCCCGTCCCGAGAGCTGTACTCGCCTCTGCCGAGCACCGAGAGTCTGCAGCAGATCGCGCAGGCCATGGGCGCCGCCGGCTTCGAGCACTACACGGAGGGACGGCCTCTGGTCAAGCGGCTCATACCTCCTGCGCCAGACTCTCCAGACATCGACATTGTGGAGCACCAAGGTATGGCACAGCCACATGTATAGTTACGTTCGTAGATATACCGTAGGTAGGTATAGTAAAACCATTTCTAAAATGAACGCCCCTCTACCGAATTCTGTATTTTTTTTTTCTGCGTATTCTGTTTTTCTGTATTTCCTCTCACACGTTGAAATCATCACGGTTTTGTGGAGGGAAGTTCATTTTTAGAATGGTTTTACTATACCGTCTTTAACATGCTTAATTTCTTCAATTGATGAAGAATCTATAGTCTATCGCGCATCGTCGAACCAGGTTATACACAATCTTATCTAAGGAAGTATTTTTCGGAATATGTTTTGGTGGATAATGTGGATATCTTCAACAAAAGCTATTATATCTTCTGTAACAGTCCTGTTTCGTTACAGGTGTGATCGGCAAGGCTGGAGTGGACTTCCCTGCGTTCCCCAACATCCCCAACACAGGCTTCAACTGCAAGAACGTACCTACCGGCTACTACGCCGACTTGGAGACTGATTGTCAGGTGAATAGCCGACTGTTTTCTTAACAAATACACAAACGAATGATGCACAATACACTCTACAGTGATTATTTCAGTGCGGCTCACGCTAACTTTCCCCACAAGAATTAGAGCTAATCCGCTATATAAGGAGTCTAATTTTTCAACGTTTTTACTTTTTAATAAATAATTATGTTTAGAAATCCTGAACATAGGCCTAGCTCTGTGTATGTGCTTTTTTATCCTTAACTTCCACCAAGATGGGGACATTCCTACCCGGAGTTTATTGATGACAAGAAGTAGATATATTGCTAAATTGACATTGTTCCTATTGGACTATTCCAGGTATTCCACATCTGCGACACATCTCGCAAGATCTCCTTCCTGTGCCCCAACGGCACCATCTTCAGCCAGTCCCACCTCATTTGCGACTGGTGGTTCAAGGTGGACTGCGCCTCCGCCCCCGCGCTCTACGAGTCCAGCGCCGAATACTACTCCAACGAGCAGAAGAAGACCCACAAGATCACCCAGAGCCTCAGCAAGAACCAGGATGTGCAGCCTGTAGAAGGACCAATGCGATCGGAGAGTAGAAGATCCTCCGTCAACATTCCTAGCACCACGGAACGTCTACTGAGACATAGACAAAGACTGCAAAGCCAGACTGAAGCTCCATTCACTGCTAAGGCAACCGTTAGAAGCTACCAAGCACTTTTCCCTGAAACCAACCCTAATCCTACACAACGTAGTTTGACCACAGCATTCGAAAAGAGAAGGAAGAACTTGGTCCAACTTATTTCGAACAATTTCGCGATCCCTCAGAGAAGCACCAAGCCGACTTTCTACGAAGCGTCAACCCTACGAACTTCCCCTGCAGATTACAAAGAAATGCAGGTTGTAGCTGAAACCGCGTCTTTTGCAGCGAATAAGAATAACAGACAGTTTCTTCAAGATTACAACGCTAAGAATTACCGCCCTTACCCAGTGTACACCCCGAACACTCCCAAACCAAAGACGAAGACCAATCCTAACTTGACTACTTTGTATGATATCCGCGACAGAGAAGCTCATGCTTCTTACACACAAGAGACAACTAAACGTCCTACTCTTGTGCCCTACACAAAAAGCTATACGATAGCAAATGACCCTTACACACGCCCGGGTGTATCCCTCCTGAAAAACTTCCTAGCTAAGGAAAAGAACAAGACCCAAGATGAAAGCATAACTGAAAGAGTAACTCCAGCATCGAAAAAAGTCGAAAACATTCATTTCGAGTCCGTTACTAAAATCCCTACTACAAGACCCGATAACACGTACGCAACATCATCGTCTGTGAGATACGATGTCTATTCCACCACCAAGCACGTCGAAGGAACTACTGAGCCCTCATATAAGGATAGAAGAGATAGGCTGATGAGGAAACTAAACCTTGAAACCTTTACGACGGAGCCCACAGTCACAGAAACTCCAACTGAGAAGAACCAAGAGCACAGCCGGTCTGGACTCGCCGTCCCAGCGTCTTCGTCCAAAACACTTCACAACTTAGCTATTTACTACGCAACTGCTTTGGATAACCTGTCAACTACAACAAGTCCTGAAGACGGTGAAACAACTACAGCAATACTTGACTATGAAGCTATGGAAGAAGCTCTGCCAGCTCTATTCAGCAGCAACACAATAAACAAATACAGTAACCTTTTCGCCAATGGCGCCAGCAATGCTGAATTATTGGAAGAAATCAAAGAAGATCCTAATGGAACTTACAACGAGCTGATGGAAGACTTGATGGTCCAGCAAAGTCAAAACCCACTAGCAACATCCCCGCAAATCAGAGAACTAGCTCAAGTATTCACTCATGCCTTATCTGCTTACCTTCAAGACCCAGTCCAATTCAGAAAGGTTTTATCTGATATCCGGCCAACGCAACCCAGTTTCTCAGAATTAGGAGTGACAACTGATGAACCAGCTAACACTGAACCAACGACAACGATCAACGAAGAAGACGACGAGATTCTAGGCTTCTCTGAAGACAACAAAGCTTCATTAGCTGGTAACAGAGACGGAAAAGCTTTAGATTTGTCCAGTAAATACCAAACGATCGCGTATGAAGATATAAAAGTAACTACACATAGACCAACGACAGAGCTATCAACCACCTTTAACTACAGAGGCACTTCCGCAAGAAATCCATTTATTTGCTGTGGAAAGATTTCCGCGACATACACATCAGCTTCAGTTCCTTACGTGCCTTCAACAACTCCTCTGCCTTACACAAACACGATAGCTCTAAACATTAACACTTTGGCGAACAATAATAGCGAACCATCAACGGAAGACGATTACTCACCTAAATATGGAGGATTCCAAAGCAACAACAATCCTCTTAACAACCCTTACAACAGCGGTTCAACCCAGAGCCTACCACTGACTGAATACGTTGAAGCTACCAACTTGCCAACTGCTTGGGGCATCGATGCCGCGTCCACCGCTGCGCCAATCACCCAAGACTTCGAAAGCAAGAAGATACGAACAACAACAGCTATCCCCACAACTCCTACTGTTTATTTCACGGAAACAGACAGTGTTGAACTGGAAAATGAGGAAGAATTGCAACGGGCTCACAGCCAGTCTTTTGTCGCTCCACAAACAAACCAAAACAATGTACGTCATGGTAAACAGCTAAACATAGAAGAAACTTCCACCGTACGAAAACCATCCGAAAATTTAGAAGCGCCTACTCTACCAGAGGAAGACGTCACAACCATTCAAACAACTGCTGAACCTACAACGTATAAAGAAGAAGTTACTACTACGGAAATTCCCAGTAGCATCTTTACCTCTCCTGATGTCGATAAGTCTACTAACCAGTTCATATGGTCGAGTACTTTTAACAACTGGGCAAGCACAGTCATTGACCCTATCACTTTGAATGACGGTTTAGCTCCTGAAGACATCGCTACCGAAGAAAAAGACACGTCGTATACGTTGAACACCGCTACAACACCAACAATCGACTATGGCACTACTGAACAAGCTGTGTCTTCTACAAGCAACATTGAAATTACTACTTATATTCCTAAAAATGATAACAGAAGAGGAAGGCTTCTAAAGGATGTTACAACAGAACCTACACAAGATTTATCAGCGATCACTGACACGGTTGTCGAAAAGGCGAAGGAAATCATGGGAGGAATGAACTCGACAACCACACAGAAATTAATGAACGTTATGAAGAAGACAAAATCGAAAACTGTGAAACGACTGATCCTTCTACTTGTACAGACGTGTGATGATGACCATAATTCTACTGCTGAGGCTTCCAAACGAGCTCTACTGGAAGCTCTAATGGCAGTCTCACAGAAAGACATGGAAGAGATTGCTAAAGAAGAAGAAGCGTTAACTACACCAGAAGTCGAAAGCTTTAGAAGACCAGAGAGAGTAGAATCAAGGCAGAGTAGAAGAGGAAAGAGTATTTCCATCGATCCTAGTGCTGTAAACGCCCTTACACACTCTACGACAGAAAAAACGACTACTACTACTACTACCACAACAGAGAAGGTAAAAACCACTGAAGAACCACAGACAACAGTGTCCTCTACGACTCAAAGTATCAGGACGACAGCAAATCGAAGAGGTGTTAAGAAGTTTGGTTCCCGGACTACGCCTTTAGAGGTTAGAAGCACAAAGGCCACCATTATTGAGGCACCTAAAGCTGAAGCAAGAACGGCAGAGAAAGACGACCTGAAGACATCTTCAGATACTAGAGCTTTGGAATTATTACGGTCGTTGTATACGATTGCAGCTAGATGGGGTTGAAAAGTACTGTGATTGGACTAAGATTTGGGCAAAAATCTTAATTTGAAATTTATACATTAGATTATAAAGAATTTCTGAATCCATTTTTCGTTACATAATTTATTTCTTGCACACAGAGAAGCATTTGATTAAAAATAAAAGGGCATTTAAATGTAAAATACTGTAAATAATTGAAATAACTCCATGACCTTGCAACCAAATTCACAGAGTATTTTTAAGGAATTTGCCTTAGTTGTAATTTATTATGTTTTGTTATTAATATTTTATAGACTTTGATTAGATAAGTGTAGTTTAATTTTAGATGATTTTATAGTTTACAACTGAGTTACCTACTTAGAGTTACGTTAAAACTTTCCGCAACACCATGTTATTTTCAAATATTTCTTTTTGAGTTTCAAAATTAGGTTAACATTAAGAGTGTTGTGGCGAGTTTTAGTTATAATTTGTTACACTGCCACGATTCTTATGTAATATATTTTTATAAGTTAATTTTAGTTGTAAATTTTGTAAGGGAGATTTTTATAGTAAATGTTTATATATATTTGTTTTTTTATTCAGCTTAGTACTAGAAAATGGAATAGGTAGTTGGAAATTAAACATAATAACAAGCTTTAAAATAGTTTAAGTATTAGTTTTGCTTGAATACTAAGGTAATCTAAGCCATTTTAAAGTAGTTTTCTCACTTGTCTGATCGAGGTCACTTTTTCCCAACTTGCTTTTCTTTTCTATTAATAAATCTGAAACAAAATATTAGATTAATTATGAATTAGAAATAAATATACTCCTCTAACTATACATCATAAGCCGATCAATCTTTTATTTAGGCATATTTTTTTTATATTTTCTCTATGTATGTCATATAATTTTAAAAGATTATTGAGTAGGTTAATCGGTTAGTGTTAGAGACGCGGGTTCGACTCCCACCATATTAGTACATTTTACACTTAATTGAATATGTGGCGGGATAAGCGTAGGTGATTGCGAGTTCGATTCCCGCCTAGGAACAAATGTCTATACTATCTGTAAACATAAGTCCTGGTATCCTGGGTGTTTTCTCTGTATAGTAAAAAATATCTATCTACGTAGTGAATATATCAGATATCCGACACCCGTAACACACGCTTCGAGCTTACCACGGGGCTAGACGTTGAGTGAGTTGTCCAGCAATATTTATTAATTGCCGCCAACAGCTTCGCTTGCTTTTTTTTTCATAAAATATAGCCTAAAATCTTCCTCGATAAATGGACTATCCAACTTTAAATCGGACCAGCGGTTCCTGAGATTAGCGCGTTCAAACAAACAAACAATCAAACTCTTCAGCTTTATAATATTAAGTATAGATTGAATGTTACATACCTATCTATATCCTGGTCGGTGACCTTATGCCCCTGTTTGAAGTAGGCCTTGGTCTTGCGTTTCTTCTTCATCATGACCTTGGAGGCCGCCAGCGCGCCGCGGTGCTGCAGGGACTCGAACCTGTCACGGAGGAGGTTGGCTGGAAGGAGAGTTAAAAAATTAACAAGACCACAGATATAATCTTGAAGTTGTAAACACATTTAATGCCCAAGTGCACACCATGACGTGTGTGTTTTTAGTGTTTCTTTACTAGCTAAGTATATATTATTGTATCGTTTTTTTTCTTATAATATTCAATATACAAATTTGTTTACTTCTAATGTTGGTTAACGCCAATGCTCATACTTGTGCAATATTTTCTTTTCATCCCAAGGTTGCCTGGAAGAGATTGCTGTTAGTGATAAGGCCGCCCATTGTGTCACTGTCACGTATCTGTTTCTGTTATGTATTGTCCTGTATATTGTTGGTGTTGCAATAAAGCTATTTGTTCATATTGAGATAAACGGGCAATACACGAACCTTATTTACTTAGACCATTGATCAATGTATAACCCGCGCAGATAGAAAATTGAATTGAAAATGGCGGCGGGTACGTATGGTACGATTGGCAAAACAAGGATAAAAGTATAGACAGCGATAGAGAGTGAGCGAGAACGCGAGCGGACGCCATTTATAAATCAATACTTTAAGTGCGCGGTTTATAGCTCAATATGAATTTATCAAACCACGACAGTTTTTATAGTAAAAAGCTATATGTATTGTGTTGTATAGTTACCGTTGGTGGAGACCTGTCTGAGGTCTCCGCTGAGTGACTTGGGGTCCACAAAGTCGGGGTCCCTGAGCGGCGGCTTGTTCCGGTTGAGCGCGGGCGGCGCGGCGGCGGCCGACACAGCGGCCTTGTCCGCACGAACGGAGCGCAGCGCCGCTTGCTTGGCTTCGGTGCTTCTGATGCTGGACTGGAGCTTGCGGAGTCTGCAGACAACAAGTCAAGATCAACTCAAAGATATAACAGACTTATCTATACTAATATTATAAAGAGGAAAGATTTGTTTGTTGTAATGAATAGGCTCCGAACCGATCTCTACTGGACCGATTTCAAAAATTCTTTCACCTTTGGAAAGCTACATTATCCCCGAGTAACATAGGCGATAATACAGCAAAGAAAATTGCGGGAAAGTGTAAAACGCGGGCAAAGCCGCAGGGCGGAAAGCTAGACTACAACTATAAGATAAGATATCAAAAAATTTCACAAACCTAACTGACATCAATAACATGGTCCAATCCAAACAATAGAGCTTGGCGCAATATTACTTACTATTATTTTATGATAGAACTTATAATATTATGTATACCATGCTACCTCATACTGCATATGGGAACCGGCGGAAGATCAGCGCTTCCTGTATTTGTTAGGAAGCTTTATGCTGAGCCGTATCATAGTTATTAGTCTATTCGCAATGGTGTTATTTTTAAGTTACCTATTTTAAGTTTGATTAAATTAAAGTTGGACTGTAGCAAAAAAAAAAAAATTTTTTTCTTCCATTCTTCTCATAAGACTCGCCTGTAGATATCGGTGATCTTCTTCTTATCAATCTTCTTCCTCTTGAGTAGTTCCTTCTCGTGCAGCTGTTCGCGTTGCTTCCTGCGCGCCTTGTGGTCCTTCTTCTTGTTGAGTACGGGCGGGTTGATGGGCCGGTACTCCGTGTCGGAGCCGTCCGCGTCCGCGGGGTTGTGCGGGGCTTGGAGACCGGTCGACATCTCTTCGCGCCATTGGGTCTAGCAAGGTGAAGATAGGTTAGATAAAGACGCTAAAATATATCGTCGTGTTAATGGCAAAACCAACTAAATTATTTTATAAATAAATAAAGTTAATAATTGGCACTTAGTTGGTTTTCCCATTAACACGACGATATATTCTCCTATCATGGTAGAGACAATATATTTCTAAAACGTTATAGATTTATATTAATATTGTTATGGTCAGTACAATACATTGTTATGTAAGATAATCAGAAAGTATTCAGTCCCTACTTAAGGATAAGTAAAGAAAGGGAAGGGATTCTTTTAAATTATTAACTGACTTGGTATAACATGGATCTCACAACTTTTTACAGAACAACTGAGTTGCAAGATTAGTTTTTTTTAACAATGAACTGACCATATTTTATATTTTTTCGTTTTCTAATAGCGATGTTTAGTAACATTGAATCCTGAATCCAATAATGGGCATTGTTTGTTAACCTACGACTCTGAACCTTGTATAGTATTTAATATGACATCTTTATATATAAAAGAAAGTCGTGTTAGTTACTTCACTTATAACTCGAGAAGGGCTTAACCGATTTGGCTGAAAATTGGCAGGGAGGTAGCTTAGAGCTGGAAGGACATAGGGTAGTTTTTTACCGCATATAACGCAGGCGAAGCCGCGGGCGGAAAGCTAGTTTTATATAGATACCTCTCTCTCCTCCACGGTGACCCGGCTGAACATGCCGGTGGTGAGGCGGTGGAGGCGTCGCTGCTTCTTCATCAGCTTCTGTTCATGCTGGACCACATCTTGGAGCAGTTCTTGATGTTCCTGGAATTATTTCATGATTTATTAATTGTATTCAATGAGTTGTTTCAGAAAGGATAAAGGATTTTATGGAAAGAATATTTTTCTTCTCTTGGTTTTCTGCGAAAGTTATATTTTTCAGTCTACTGCACATTCCTATTGATTTATTTTTCGTGAAAGAACTTATTGGACTTAACCGTACAGTCCCGTCAAGACGACATTTGGCTGTTACGGCAAAATATCAAAATCGTTGGCAAAATATAAAAAAACGTTGTAAATCTGTGCTTGGGTTGATGTCATGTATCCTGGTATGCAGTGTTGTAGCGGGTGTTGTGGATCTGTGCCTGGGTTGATGTGAAATATAGGTACCTGGTAGGCAGGGTTGTAGCTGACACCGGGGTGCGGCGCGGGCACGGCGGCGCGCTGCAGCGTGGGCGCGGTGGGCGGGCGCGCGCGCAGACGCCTCTCCGGCAGCACGTTGTGGATCTGAGCCTCCGTCGATATGAAGTCATCTATCAGTGTACTCGGCATAGTCTTTACTGCAGGCACTGTAAACATGTCTTATTAATACCAAAGAATCGGATATCGGATCGGAAAACGCAGCGTCGGACGCCCACCTACCAGGTGGACGGATGAGTTAATGAAGTTAGCTGGTTCACTGTGGATGCAAGTCGCATCCGACCGAAACGACCGGAATTCATTAAGGGAGGCCTATGTCCATATTTTATATTTTAAAGATGAGGGTTTACTACTTACATTTGCCATCAACATCCCACAGGTCTATGTCAAATGTCTGTCGCGACTGTTTCCCTTTCCTCTTCTTGTCTCTGGCCATCTGTCTGTTTTTGCGAGCATCCTCCACTTTCCTCTGATACACACCCTTGTCTAGGCGACGCTTGTCTGTGATCTTGCTCAAGGCCGTCGGCTTAGAGCCTATTGGGTTGACATGGTTGCGTTTGGCATTTGGATCTTGGACCTGAAGCAAATTATCGGATTTTTATAAATGTAATTAACCCTGCTTAGTGTGTATTTAAGAAACACAGAATGACTGTGGGAATATTCTACAGAAATATTTATTTTTCCATGCCCATTGTCATAATGTCCATGCATTTATGCCCAGTATAGCAACCTTTGTTATAATAAGGCTAAATAAATGAATCTTGAATCTTTTCTGGATCACCATTCAAGATTTGTAAAATATGAAAATCTCAAATGAGTTTTTAATTCATTCGAGAACTTCTTTGTTCTATTTAAGCTTTACTTTAAATTGACTAGTACAGTGAAGATTTTATTTTAAAGGTCTTACCTAAACCTAAATATACTACCTACATAAAAAGTTTACCTTAGAATCGGGGATAAGAATCTGGAAGCATCTTGGCATTTCAGTTAATTTCTGGCGTTTCCTCAACTTGGCTGAGAGCGGCTTCTCTGTCGGCGCAGGTGGTGCATCATCACCAGCGGTGTCTACCACAAAGATCTCACTGTCCGGCTTTGTGTCAAATTTACTGGAAATTTTAAATGTAAGTTGCACAATTTTACAACTAAATATTACTCTATTTTATTTAAATACAAAATATTTATTGCATACCATTAAATGTAAATGGTTATGCAGGATATGGTAAAAACACCTCAAAATATTTTATAAAACTTATGGTAAATAAACAAGCATGTAAACATAACCTTACCCAAGTCTTTCTTCTAATCTCTGATCGTCAAGAAACTCTTCAACGTCACGTATATCACAATGTTTGCGCCAATCTTTCTTGTTCTTTTTAGAAACATGCTTCTTTTTCTTTATAATCGCCATAGTTTGATTATTTTTTAGGCAGCGCGTAATTTATGTTGTAAACGCAGCACAGCTGCTTACAAAAGAAGTGACTATTTCACCGAACGAACAGACGACATAACTTGACTGACAGCTTTTGTCACTTTAATGTATCTATTTGTCAAGCGTTTTGTGATAATATTATAGCCAAATTATAGCCAAAAAGCCTTTTATAAAAGAATCAAGTAATCCCCTTGACTTATAAGTGACTCTTTAGAAGACATAATACCCCAGACATTAAATATTCAAAATTTTAGGTAGTTTCATCGTAAGGGTAATTTCAACTAAGTACTCAAACAAGTAAAATCAAACAAATCAACTTATTTTTTTCTGCTATAAACTTACCATCTTATTATGTAAAAATATACCTATTTAACCCCTTGACGGCTAATGATTCCAATCCGAACCAACAAAAATACTAGAATGTTTGCATCCGTCTACGGCTAATGATCCGGATTTGAACCATCGTACTACAGGCCACTTTAAACCTTTTCACAAGGGAATAGAGTCGATTACAGCATAGGAATTTTATATCCATCTGTTGTTTAGAGAATGAACTGTAAAATAAGCCCGCCATTCATTAGTCAAGTGCTATTTAGCTGTGACAAAAACAGTTGTGAAGTTGACCTCCACGCGCGCGGCTCAATGTTTTGTGTTGTTTTGATTTGTGTGATTATTTGGATTTTCAAGAGATAAGTGCTGAATATTATTATGTAAAATGCTATTATTTCTTGTTCTATGCTAATAATAAAGCTGCTAAGATGTTAGATATCCCGAATTCAGTCATAATAATTGATTATTTCAAAGTGAAATGCGCGCATCTGATTTCATAGTTTATGGTGTAATTTCTGTATCAATGGGCTTGAAATCAATAGAAATAGGTCATAATTACATATTGCATCGGTAATCACGATAATAACTACAAAATAAAGTCATAAAATCCTACGAAATTGTAAGGGAATTCTTTGCGACAAAAAATAATCGATTTCATTTTGATTTTTTAGTTGATTTTTATTATAAACTAGCATGAAAAGGAGGTTTGGTGGAAAATATGGTTCCTTCTTAGTGCCGGGGTAGATATTCTAGCCTCAAAATCGAGCCGAGAATGAGAGAAAATTACCTTGACAAAAAACTCATCTATTTTTGACTTAGTGTTTGAAAATCAATATTTATAACTTTAGAAAAATTGTATATTTGTCACCTATCGGATAGGTAATATATTTCTCATCAGAACTACATTTACAGAATACAAATCGGTTCAGTACTTAAGATTTTATGATAAGTTTATCAAGTGGACTCGCCGGGCTGGCGCCGTGAGGCAAAAAAGAGGTGTTCGAGTGGCGGTAACATATCGCGCGCGCTTGCTCGCACTGACAACTTCAAAGGGTTAAATGTAGATAAACGACACAGAATGACGTTGCTGCCCGTCATCCTCACCTCCACCTCACACTGGGTAACCATTGCGACGCAAGAGGTTGCGGGTTCGATTCCCGCCTCGGAACAACAATTCGTATGATCTGCAAATATTTGTTCCGGGTGTCTGGGTGTTATATATGTATAATAAAAATATCTATCTATGTATGTATATTATATTAAGTACCTATTTATGAAATCTAGCACCCGTAACACAAGCTTCGAGCATACCACGGGGCTAGATGTCGCTGTGTAAAATTGTCCAGTAATATTTATTTATTGCATTTCCCTTACACATCTACGGGTACAGTACGATGCTACGGTGGTACAATTCTTAGGCTGGCACCATACCTACGGCATAATCCCTTAGTTCCTATAGACCCGTGCAAATTAGCAGAATGAAGTCAATAAACCTATGAATAAAATAAAAAAGCATCTAAGCCCATGAGACTAAATAATTATTGATAGGTACCTATCATCTCAATGACGGAAAAAAATATCACTACCTATATTACCAATTAATCAACCTTTAATTGTGTACTGGGAAAATGGTTATAATTACTGAATTACCTTGATTATTTCCCTGTTATAGTTTAACAAAGTAGACAAAGGCGGATCTATCTTGTCTTCTAACCTTGGAACTTCCTTTGAAATATTACATCACCAAGGACTAGAAAATAAGTAGAGAAAGGCTATTTACACTAATTAGCCTTATGCAATAATAATTATTTTATTGCACTATTGGATTAGTTAAGACCCTAATAAATAACTATTGGAGAGAGTTACTAACATCCTTTAATGGGATAAGAGTTTTAGATTGTAAGAAATATAATTCGATTTGACGATTTGACGACCTCTGTGGCGCAGCAGGCGAAGGTCCGCCTGCGACGCAAGAGGTTGCGGGTTCGATTCCCGCCTCGGAACAACAATTTGTATGATGTGTTTATTTGTATATTTGTTCCGGGTGTCTGAGTGTTATATATATGTATAATAAAAAAAAAATCTATCTATGTATGTAGGTATATTATATTAAGTACTTATATCAGAAACCTAGCACCCGTAACACAAGCTTTGAGCTTACCACGGGGCTAGATGTCGCTGTGTAAAATTGTCCAGTAATATTTATATATTATTTATTTATTCATTAATATAATATGCTCTTAGCGTTAAGGCCGCCCATATACACTGGTACACTGGTGTAGCAAAAAAAATTGTATTGCAATAAACATAGGTACTTATATAGTTTTATTATAGTATGTATATTAAACACAGACACTCGAAACAAATATTTGCAGACCGAGGCGAAAATCGAACTTGCAACCTCTTGCGTCCCAAGCGGAACTTGGCCCGCTGCGCCACAGAGGTCGATGAAAGCCTACGCTTTATTTATTGATATAGGTACTTATCTAATAGAATATACCTTATATACAGCAAATAATAAATAAATAAATATTGCTGGACAATTTACACAGCGATATCAAGCCCGTGGTAAGCTCAAAGCTTGTGTTACGGTACGGGTGCTAGATTTAGGCAAAGACAGATAAGTGGAGACGAATGTAGGCTCTAAATGGAGACTTAGATAAAGATGCCCCGAAACAAAAGGATACATGAAATCGATTCGCTCGCAGCTAACCAATATCGTAACGCGATAACGAAACAATGTTCCGCCAATTAAGCGTTTGTTTATTAAACAAGTGTGGGTGATTGTTCGTCAGGTTATAAGTGCGCGCGGCAGCTGCAGCGATCAGTCAGCTCGTGAAATCTCAAGATGAGGGCAATCATAGTCGTCGCTCTGCTCGCGTTTGTAGCCGTACAGGTAAGTCTCAATCTGAACAATGAAAATCTGCTTAAAACAATAATAAAATAAATTAATAATGTCACATAATTAAACATGCTGTTCCTACTTAGATTTTGGGCGTTAAATTTTTAGTATCGAATAATTGAAATTAGGAATGATTAGCTTAGTAGAATTATTTAGCATGTTGTACCAACTTACTCAAACTTTGGACGTGGTACCTAGTTTATTATTTCTTACTAGCTTTCCGCCCTGCGGCTTCTCCCGCGTTTTACACTTTCCCGCAATTTTCTTTGCTATATTATAGCGTATGTTACTCGGGGATAATGTAGCTTTCCAAAGGTGAAAGAATTTTTGAAATCGGTCCAGTAGTTTCGGAGCCTATTCATTACAAACAAACAAATCTTTTCTCTTTATAATATTAGTATAGATAGATAGTAAGTATAGACAAACAAAACTATTCTTAGTTACCACCTAAGCATTAATTTTTCAAAAGTCCAGCAATATTTTAATTACATATTGAACAATAATTAACAAACTAACTAAGAACCTAATATAATATTCATTTGAATAATAAAAAAAGAAACTTACATGATTAGAAATTTTGCGATCTATTAGCAATCCCATGAAAATAACACGATTCATGGCAAACAGTATGTAGTAGGTTATCGATGAAATAATAAGAAAATTAAAAAATAATTAACCAAGAAATCGTGAAGGCCATCCATTGTAAGCGAGTGACCTTTTGTAAACGAGACTTCCACCACATTTTCCGGGAAAAGTTCTTGATCTCCTCAGTAGGTACCTATCTAGCTTAAAAAAGCTTAGCTTTCCTATGTACCTTACAAAACGAATAAACTTTTATGTAAGTAGGTGGATCCAGAGATTACCCCTCTCTTACAACAACTAACAAACTCTTCTTACTACCTACTTGGTTTTGACCACAAACCTTTAACTTATATTAACAAATACACATGCATGGAATCGCGTTCCTAGATCCCGTTCGCAGGATCCCCAAATACAAAATGAAACGTCTAATAATAAGGCGGCCATTTTGTTTAGGTCTGCCACTCGGCACCTCGGCCAGATGAAGACAAGAAGCAGCCTCCTCCGTCCGCGCCCGAGGTCGTAGCGCCAGCGGCGCCGGTGGTCGCTGTGGCTGAGGTGAGATCAGTCATTTATCTCCATAAAATCACAAAGATAGTCCAAGTAGACTAAAGGCTTTCCACTTTCATCCCTCCGTGCTGTGTGGTGATGTCCTTAGAATACCTAGACGGTAATACCATGTATAATTAGTCTATGCGTGGTCTATCTATGGTAATACCAAATTTCTGGCCGTGCGTGTCGCCAAACCGATACTACAAGAATACGGACAGAAAATTCGTTTTGTGTATCTACTTTGCAAACTGACTGCGATCACCAACTCAATCAAATGGTAAGCGTGGTGGTGACTATGCCAGTTCCCAAAAAAAAAACTTATGGGTTCTGTTGGGGACGCTCTGTTCCGAGGTGGGACGCTAAATATAAGTTAATTAAAGAAAAGTAAAGTTTCAAGCTTCGTGGCACTTCAAGTAGTTTTGGCTGTAGCTTTGGCTATTTTAATTAAGTCACAGGAGCATCATCTAGCTACATAAAACTATTTTATAATTTCAAATTTGTTAATTTTAGTTCTAAAATCGCCTATTTCTAATCTAGGTGGTAAGAGTTGAATCAGTGTCCACAACGCCGCCTGTAGTAGACACCACCGTGCCAAAAGAAGAAGCGGTCAAAACCCCCGTCACTGAGGAAAAGAAGGAACAGTAACTACCTAGTTCGGACATCTCAGAACAGAGGGCGTGTAACATAATTTATTACATTTGGTTGAACTTTTCTAAATTGTGATATTCAATAAAATTCGAAATGAGGTAATTAGCATCGCTCGTTTTATTATCAAATTATTTGATAACTTAAACCAGTTGGCCCATGTTTAAGAGACCCAATAGTCAGTCAAAGTGATAAATCTTTAAAATCCATATAGAATGTAGAATTGATGTCCTTGTTCGCTAAGAAAAGTGTTTTGTTATCATCTGCTCTCTACCGTCTTTCGTTTATCCGTGCTTAAAATAACACTTAGAGGAAACTTCGCGCCCAGGAAGTGTCAGTTGTCAAGACGTGTTGGTAGTGAAGAAGAGTATGTCTCTCACACTTCCGCCAGAGGGCAGCTCCAGCGCCGGCAGGGCGGGGGTGGGGTCCGCGCCTTGGATGTATAATCTTACCTGGAAGAAAGATAATACATATTAGTATTATATTAGAAATAGTAAGCAATATTTGCATGCTGTGCTCATAAACTGCCAAAATAAGGGCTTCGGCGTTGTCCTGTGTACTGTACCAACTTACTGCGATAACCAATCGGCCTGGTAAGCATGGTGATTATAACGATTCCCCCCTTCGACCACTATAAGCTGACCAAGAGATGTTAAGTCAAGTTAAAGTTGACCAAGAGATGGCGCTGTAGTAAACTGACCTGCGCGGGGTGCGAGTGCTCGCTGGGCTCGCTGGAGAGCGGCACCGAGCGCGGCTCTCTGCGCCGGCGCGCTTTGCGACGAGTTTCCGCGCGCTTACGGCTCAGACACGATTCTGTAATAAAGGTAATAGTCATAGAAATGAATAAAACAGGTTTCTACTTCTAATATCAAGAAGTTAAGCAAGGAATCTAGTACGGATGAGATGATTAAGTTAAATTAATTATATTGGATAGTCATGTCATTAGTCTATGGTCATATTTATATATCGAAGTACACATCAATAACTTCACAAGTAGAATTCTTACCATAATTCCTTGCCCTGTAATGACGGTGATTGCAGTACCTAACTAATTATAGCGCACAGAACGGCAGTCATAATAATTTTGATATACATCCATTGTGTTAGAATGCTTATAACATAACTAGGGGTTTAGTTCTTAAACATTAGTACTTAATGTTTTTGTCTTTTATATCAGTTTGAACATTAAAGAGCAATCAAATTTTTCAGCAATCACGTTCAGGATGCTGTAGTACTCCCGCGAATTCTGGCGAGTCATGATAGCGTCAAAGGTGCTGGTATGTGCCTGCACGAACATAGCTGAAGCTCTGCAGAATCGCGGTAGCCGCAACAACATCCTAAACTAGCCGCAGAGCATTGTAAGCTTTTTGGGTTGAGTTTGGTTGGTTGTTGAGTTAAATTATGTACAGTAGGAATGCTCTAAATTAGCTTATTTTCACAGCATATTGTGGCATATTTTACAAGCTTCCAAAAATACCTTCGCTCTCCTTGGGCCTGGGCGGAGGCAGCGGGTGCACAGCCGGCTTGGTGATGGAGGCGCGGCGACCTTCTATCAGCCGCACCAGGCAGTCCAGCGCTGTTTGCTTGTTCTGGAACACATATTGCATTTGCATTTCAAAACAAACTATTTTATGTGAAACTATATGACTCGTACGCGTGTCAGAATGAGAATCATCCGAGTGTTTAATTTATTACGATGGTACACAGGTAAGAATAGTAATTTGCTTAGGGAAGAAAGAAGTTCATAAATGGAATCCGCATACTCAAATTCCAGTATGAAACCGGAAGCAACAAAAACATATATTATGTATTCAAACTGAAAGGATACTTTTTGCAGCAGAAAAATATTATAACGCTGGCGAAAGCTAGTTTATCTTAAAACACCAATAAACATGACTTCTACATCGCTCGTCAAAATACATAACCTACATACCTAACTAAGAACGGCTAGTAGGAATGTACGTACCTATAAGGTATATAGGTAACATTTCGGAATACGAGAAATGCCCACTTGCTACACCCAAGTGCGTAATTGTTTGTAGCTTTTAATATACAATTAGAATAAATTTATAAGAGAACTCGTAATGTCTAGAATTCTAGATAAACCTAACATAGGATTTCAGACGCTATTAACCATGTAATGTACCAAATTTTCACCAATAAATACTATCTATCTATCTATCTATCATGGCGAAGAAGTTTTATTGTGTACAATACAAACCCTAATCTCTTCCAGTAATGATTCAAAGGAGGCGGGGTCGTTGGTCTCCTTGAGCGACTCCCAGCTCTTGTACAGCTTGCGGTCCGACAGGCGCACCTTGTTCTCCATCTCGCGGAGTTCTGCAAATGTTCTCTTATCCACCAAAATATCTACTCTTCAAAATAATAAAAATAAAATAAAATATCTACTCAAGTAGGTTCTAAACCCTTGTTTTCGGTAGATAGTTTACGTCCACCTGAACATGTTAAATGTTCTCCAGTCAATTTTGCTCCTATTTCCCTCGTCAGATAATTGATCAGTAAATACTAGACGACGTTACAGAGTGGAACTCTAAAGTACCGACTGGCAGGAAATGGCTTTGGAGAGGAGCACTGGCAGACATCGGGGGAGGCCTTTGCTCAGGAGTGGGACACCAATGTCTTTTTGTGAAAACCAGCTTGCCCTGTACCCCTGTGTAGGGCAACATAAAGCTGAAATTAACTCTTTTTTGGCACACATCAGCACAGGGCAGAAAATATGTATATGTGTGTCTGTCCATATGTGTACCTATTTAGGTATGTGTGTACAAAATAATTGTATTTTCTTTCTTTCGAGAAAAAAAGTAGGTACGTACCGGAATCCTTCAGTCCCGCGAGCTGCTGCCTCAGCGCCGCCTTGTGTTGCTGCAGAGCGCGGCGCTGCACGCGCGTGCGCACCGCCACGTCGCGCGCGTGCCGCGTCTCCGCCCACAGCGCGCCCACCTCGCGCGCCTCCACGCTCAGCCGGTGCTCCAGCTCACTGCACACACACACACACTATCAGTGCACGGAACACACACAGGTGCGCGCCGCCACGTCGCGCGCGTGCCGCGTCTCCGCCCACAGCGCGCCCACCTCGCGCGCCTCCACGCTCAGCCGGTGCTCCAGCTCACTGCACACACACACACACTATCAGTGCACGGAACACACACAGGTGCGCGCCGCCACGTCGCGCGCGTGCCGCGTCTCCGCCCACAGCGCGCCCACCTCGCGCGCCTCCACGCTCAGCCGGTGCTCCAGCTCACTGCACACACACACACACTATCAGTGCACGGAACACACACAGGTGCGCGCCGCCACGTCGCGCGCGTGCCGCGTCTCCGCCCACAGCGCGCCCACCTCGCGCGCCTCCACGCTCAGCCGGTGCTCCAGCTCACTGCACACACACACACACTATCAGTGCACGGAACACACACAGGTGCGCGCCGCCACGTCGCGCGCGTGCCGCGTCTCCGCCCACAGCGCGCCCACCTCGCGCGCCTCCACGCTCAGCCGGTGCTCCAGCTCACTGCACACACACACACACTATCAGTGCACGGAACACACACAGGTGCGCGCCGCCACGTCGCGCGCGTGCCGCGTCTCCGCCCACAGCGCGCCCACCTCGCGCGCCTCCACGCTCAGCCGGTGCTCCAGCTCACTGCACACACACACACACTATCAGTGCACGGAACACACACAGGTGCGCGCCGCCACGTCGCGCGCGTGCCGCGTCTCCGCCCACAGCGCGCCCACCTCGCGCGCCTCCACGCTCAGCCGGTGCTCCAGCTCACTGCACACACACACACACTATCAGTGCACGGAACACACACAGGTGCGCGCCGCCACGTCGCGCGCGTGCCGCGTCTCCGCCCACAGCGCGCCCACCTCGCGCGCCTCCACGCTCAGCCGGTGCTCCAGCTCACTGCACACACACACACACTATCAGTGCACGGAACACACACAGGTGCGCGCCGCCACGTCGCGCGCGTGCCGCGTCTCCGCCCACAGCGCGCCCACCTCGCGCGCCTCCACGCTCAGCCGGTGCTCCAGCTCACTGCACACACACACACACTATCAGTGCACGGAACACACACAGGTGCGCGCCGCCACGTCGCGCGCGTGCCGCGTCTCCGCCCACAGCGCGCCCACCTCGCGCGCCTCCACGCTCAGCCGGTGCTCCAGCTCACTGCACACACACACACACTATCAGTGCACGGAACACACACAGGTGCGCGCCGCCACGTCGCGCGCGTGCCGCGTCTCCGCCCACAGCGCGCCCACCTCGCGCGCCTCCACGCTCAGCCGGTGCTCCAGCTCACTGCACACACACACACACTATCAGTGCACGGAACACACACAGGTGCGCGCCGCCACGTCACGCGCGTGCCGCGTCTCCGCCCACAGCGCGCCCACCTCGCGCGCCTCCACGCTCAGCCGGTGCTCCAGCTCACTGCACACACACACACACTATCAGTGCACGGAACACACACAGGTGCGCGCCGCCACGTCGCGCGCGTGCCGCGTCTCCGCCCACAGCGCGCCCACCTCGCGCGCCTCCACGCTCAGCCGGTGCTCCAGCTCACTGCACACACACACACACTATCAGTGCACGGAACACACACAGGTGCGCGCCGCCACGTCGCGCGCGTGCCGCGTCTCCGCCCACAGCGCGCCCACCTCGCGCGCCTCCACGCTCAGCCGGTGCTCCAGCTCACTGCACACACACACACACTATCAGTGCACGGAACACACACAGGTGCGCGCCGCCACGTCGCGCGCGTGCCGCGTCTCCGCCCACAGCGCGCCCACCTCGCGCGCCTCCACGCTCAGCCGGTGCTCCAGCTCACTGCACACACACACACACTATCAGTGCACGGAACACACACAGGTGCGCGCCGCCACGTCGCGCGCGTGCCGCGTCTCCGCCCACAGCGCGCCCACCTCGCGCGCCTCCACGCTCAGCCGGTGCTCCAGCTCACTGCACACACACACACACTATCAGTGCACGGAACACACACAGGTGCGCGCCGCCACGTCGCGCGCGTGCCGCGTCTCCGCCCACAGCGCGCCCACCTCGCGCGCCTCCACGCTCAGCCGGTGCTTCAGCTCACTGCACACACACACACACTATCAGTGCACGGAACACACACACGTGCGCGCCGCCACGTCGCGCGCGTGCCGCGTCTCCGCCCACAGCGCGCCCACCTCGCGCGCCTCCACGCTCAGCCGGTGCTCCAGCTCACTGCACACACACACACACACTATCAGTGCACGGAACACACACAGGTGCGCGCCGCCACGTCGCGCGCGTGCCGCGTCTCCGCCCACAGCGCGCCCACCTCGCGCGCCTCCACGCTCAGCCGGTGCTTCAGCTCACTGCACACACACACACACTATCAGTGCACGGAACACACACACGTGCGCGCCGCCACGTCGCGCGCGTGCCGCGTCTCCGCCCACAACGCGCCCACCTCGCGCGCCTCCACGCTCAGCCGGTGCTTCAGCTCACTGCACACACACACACACACTATCAGTGCACGGAACACACACACGTGCGCGCCGCCACGTCGCGCGAGTGCCGCGTCTACTCACGTGGGATACTCGCCCGTGACCTTGGCGTAGGACTGTATGTTCCTGATGACGTCCACGAGGTGGTGCAGCTGGTCGCAGAACTCTGGTAACTGCTCTGGAGTGAGGTACTGCCCTCCATATCTGATGATGAGAGCGTTCATCAACTGTTGGACTTATAAAAATTGAGAGGAAAATTTAAATTAAAGAACAGGCATTTACAAAATGTAGGTACGTTTTAACATTAGGTACATTACTAAGAATCCGTGGTTGTAATCTGTAACTGTGAGCTCAAAAGGTAGAAATTAGAAATACAAGACCTCGTAAAATAATAAAAAATAAAACCTGAGGTCAATATTAGCGGGGAACTGCGGCAGCTGGTCTTGGCTGGCGGGAGTGGCGGGGCCCGCGCGCTCCTCCTCCGACAGGTCCTCCGCCTCCTTGCTGCTGCTGCCCGTGCCCAGGTCACTCATCCTGTCCAAAGACACTGCTATAAGAGACACCCACCCAAAAGCCAAAAGAAACGACTTGTCTTCTTGCAATATTTATGTGCGCTTTAAACACGTGCTCTAGCGGTGAAAGCATACAAGTGAGGAAACTGGCATGTTCTGATAAAGTTTTAAATACATGTGAAACAGTAACTTACCCGCTAGATGTGAAAGATATCCCTTTATCCAGGAGTTTATGGTGATCGCCGCGCAGCTTGTTCAGAAAACGCCCGAGCCGCGAGCGGCCACCGCTCTCCATTTAGTAATAGTCAGGACAGGCTGGGTAATGGATACGATATTAGGTATTAGGTTAGTTACTCCTTAGACTCAACAGGAAAAAGGCGGAAATTCATAAGTAAAACAAACAATATACCTAACAGTGATGTACCTAATTGAATAACTTATTTAATTAATACACTCGATTGTTATTCCAAAAACCAAATTTTATCTCTTAGATGCAATTGCTAGAGCCCAAGCAAACAATGATTTGGTGGCACATTAGGCAGTAGGTAGGTTAGGTACCCTATTTCGTTCGGTACAGGCTTTTTAGTACTAAAACTGAGTGAGATTGCGAGCGGATAACAAGCACGTGCAGAGAAACCTACTTGTAGTGGCTTACCTGGTTACCACTGCGCTTTTCTTATCTTGATGATACCTTCACTTGTGAACTGTTGAGGCTGCAGCCTAATATTCCCAATTCTTGCAGGACACCTGTTCTACAGTTAAAGATTCCTCAGCCACTTGCACCAGACACCACCGATGAAAACAGCTTATTGTACTCAGAAGATGAGCCAATTCGTACGGAATAGTGCCCTTTCAAAACTTTAAATGATTGGAAGAATTCGTGTTTTTTTTCGCTTAGCCTGTATTTTAATTTGCATTTAATTTTACCTTAGTTAAACCTCAGTTACCTGGGTTTGGTTGGTAGAGCCTTAAGATTTATTAAATAGTTGGGTGTGAACATTTTTAAGATTTTGAACATCATTAGGTATTTTTTAATTTATCTGGATTCATCATTTTGGTACCATGTTGATTTCCAAATTTCAAGGGGGTGGTTTTGTCTGATATACCTAAATGTCATAGTTGTTGACAGCATCGAATTCATAAGTAAATAGGTTATATTATGCCAGTTATAAAAATTCAAGACATTTCCAATTTCCAACATCAAAATCTGAAACAATCACTTGGCTTGGATAAATGAATGAATATAATTATTACCTACCTATTATGGTCACTTATAACGTAGTGATTATATTCTCTTTGTGGTCACTGATATACTGAAAAATTATCAAATTAATCCTTGTGCTTTACAAAATTAGTTGACACACAACTGAAGTTAAATGTTGGCTTACTTGGTAAGTGGTGAATATTGGTTCAAGTATAAATACTCTTCTACAGGTGATTTTGTTTTCGACCAACCAATACTATAATGATAATTGGTTTCCATAATCATAAGAGATGCACCCTTATGTGATTTCCTTTATTAATTACCTACCAATATTAATTTCATAATTACTAGGTACACCAAGTCTTCATAACTAAGAATACTGATACTGATTACAGACGCATAGCATGATCTTTAGGATTTTATGGAAATAAATGACATAAATCTTAAAATCTTAAATCTATCCACCAGGTTCAGTTCATCGTATCAACGCCAACGATTTCTTATAATAAGCACAATTTACAGGCATTCAGTTTGTGCTGAATACTTTTAGTGCTGTTTTTAGTTATAATTAAAATAAAACAAACAGTTGCATTTTCTGAATTGTAATTCGTATAAAAATACAATTTTTATAGATAATCGCGACCGCCAGCAAAGGCTTTGAAATTTTCAATAAAATACAATAATGCAAAATATTAAATGCGATTAAGTACATTAAAGACGTCAGTCCAGATAAAATTAGAGGCTTTTCTCCAAGATTGATACTCAGTTCGCTCGGAAAGCCGTGAAATTCAACACACAGTCTCAAAACGTGGAAATTGAGTCGGTCTCCTAAATTTTATATCTAGAACGCTATTTCATTTTATTACAAAATTATCATGTTTTCATGCGAACAATACACAGTACACTCCAAATAACGACCATTATTTTTAAATTTGACAAAATAACAAAATCGTCCACATAATCGTTGATTGTGAACGAAGTATTTCTAATTAAAGACATTTAAAATACGAAACTAACATCCTCTAAGTTCGAACAATACTTATAGACCATCCAAAGCATGATATAAAAATGAAACAAAGAAGTCTATATAGTTTGGCCTGTCCTATGACGAAGATAGTAATTTACCATTCAGTGATAACTATTGGGGAGAATAACGTATCAGTTGGACGAGAATCAGGTGTAAATTCAAAACGTTTGTGTTCTCTGAATATTACGATATTATTTTTAAAATAACAGCAGTAACACGATAATTTGATATTCCACATAAGGATAGAATTAGTATGTATGAAAGTTTATCACTGGATGGTAAAGCTCATAACTACAGCTAAGGGATACAAATAAACATAATCCTGCGACGATCAACCATCATTGCTTAAAGCGACACAGTACGCGCGGACCAGACAGACAAACACGCTTACTCATATATATCGACCTAAACCAATGTGATGTTCAACCAATATTGATCTAACAATACTCTACAACTGCTTTTCAACCGTTATGATATGCGTTTATGCATTTGATATCCACCAATAATCTTACAGCTATTCGGTGATTGGTCAAATGCATGACAACATATAATAGTAATCAAGTAGAAATGTGTTGCGCAACGATTTAGAGATGAAAATGGATATGAAATGAAGATAAATTGAATAGCGTAGGTCCTAAAGACCAGTACACTATCTGTCGATGATGATGATGATGATAATAAGCTCAAGTGTTTATGGAGTATGTTCCGCAACTCTTTATCGGTGCGCAACGACGTTGCTTGTAGACTGCCTTGTGGCCACAGACTTGTCCTGTTGTTAAGGAATATCAAACTTTGAGTTTAAGAGGTCATAGAGCATGGATTAATCAAGACAGCACCATAGAGTAAGAGAATTCACCACAAACATAACTAACTAGCTAGCAACAACAAAGGCACAAATTCCACAAAACTGGGGCACAGACGCATTGGACATACAAGGCTAAAGTTGGGATTTATTGGAGCACTTTAAGTTGGCACAAACTTGTTCAAATATTCATCTGTGTGTAGTTTCATTATTGCCAAGAATAATGCGAAATGGATTTTGATAAGAAGTAGATTTAGATAAAGTTCAAGATTTGTATGGAAATGGATTTCTGTTACTGTCCTAACTTGACTCAATTACAAATTTTTACAGATTGATTGAATGGATAGAAAACTGTCTATTGTATTTTTCCATAGTCATGAATGAATATCAGACTTCTCAGAAAGATACACACAATCAGATGTTAAATAACAAACCCTAAAATATTATCCGTTCAAGTAAAGCTAAGCTTTCTTAATCACATGTGTTTCAGAAGGATAAGAGGCTTTCAGAATACAAAAATATCTTTATTCTCTTTATATGTTTCAGTTTGATTTTGATTTAGCTTGTAATTTTTCAAATTTACATTTTTACAAATGACAAACTAAACCTAACTAAACTGTTATAGAAATAGCCGCACAGACACAGGTCCTAACTTTATCCATTTCTTAAGTTTTCAAGGGGAGGTGTCCTTTAACCTACCCATATCAATCTCAATGGTATAATTAAAATGTAGAAGTTACAACAAGCACAATATGTTCGGGTTGAGTTTAGCATACAAGGTATAGTGTGGGTCCAAGCGCCGTGCCCTGCCTAGCGCCGGTCCGCGGAGGCAGTGTGCAGTCGTCTACCAGAGGCCGGACGAGAAGCCTCCGGGGGGCACACGGACGCGCTTCGGCCCGTCAGCGGGGGCGGCGGCGGGGGCAGCGGGGGCGGGGGCTTCCTTCACGGGGCTCTGCACCTGGAACGGGTAATGGGGGATTAGTTTGAAGCATGAGTAATTGATTCCGCTACCGCGATAGATTAGGACGATTCGGTCATGATAACAATAATAGAAGCTAATCTGTGGGTGGGTCAGGTCGTTGACAATAATGTTAGATACCAACCTTAGTGTCAACCTGCACTGGTTCCGGAGCTGCCTTCGGTGCCGGAGCCTCCACGGGGGCTGGCTCAGGCTGCGACGGGGTCACTGCTCCGTTCTGCACGGGCTCTGCACCGTTGGCCTTTGGCTTGGGCTCGTCACCTTGGCCTGGAATCGAACGTTACTCCAATTAATTATAAGGAGACTTGAAAGCACAATAACGTTTGCATATTTTGGGGATTATTTATTAGAGATACGCTGCTATGTATGCGTTTAGAAGTAGAAGTTGTAGAAGTCATATATAAGAGTTGGGCTCTCCGCCGAAGATGTCGGTGTGTCCGCCGCCGGGGGGGCGCAGCACGCGGGACGAGTTGTACAGTCACATACCGATGGAGGACTGCGGCACGGCGTAGCCCTGGCGGCGGCCGCGCGTGGGCTGCTCGGGCTCTCCGCCGAAGATGTCGGTGTGTCCGCCGCCGGGGGGGCGCAGCACGCGGGACGAGTTGTACAGTCACATACCGATGGAGGACTGCGGCACGGCGTAGCCCTGGCGGCGGCCGCGCGTGGGCTGCTCGGGCTCTCCGCCGAAGATGTCGGTGTGTCCGCCGCCGGGGGGGCGCAGCACGCGGGACGAGTTGTACAGTCACATACCGATGGAGGACTGCGGCACGGCGTAGCCCTGGCGGCGGCCGCGCGTGGGCTGCTCGGGCTCTCCGCCGAAGATGTCGGTGTGTCCGCCGCCGGGGGGGCGCAGCACGCGGGACGAGTTGTACAGTCACATACCGATGGAGGACTGCGGCACGGCGTAGCCCTGGCGGCGGCCGCGCGTGGGCTGCTCGGGCTCTCCGCCGAAGATGTCGGTGTGTCCGCCGCCGGGGGGGCGCAGCACGCGGGACGAGTTGTACAGTCACATACCGATGGAGGACTGCGGCACGGCGTAGCCCTGGCGGCGGCCGCGCGTGGGCTGCTCGGGCTCTCCGCCGAAGATGTCGGTGTGTCCGCCGCCGGGGGGGCGCAGCACGCGGGACGAGTTGTACAGTCACATACCGATGGAGGACTGCGGCACGGCGTAGCCCTGGCGGCGGCCGCGCGTGGGCTGCTCGGGCTCTCCGCCGAAGATGTCGGTGTGTCCGCCGCCGGGGGGGCGCAGCACGCGGGACGAGTTGTACAGTCACATACCGATGGAGGACTGCGGCACGGCGTAGCCCTGGCGGCGGCCGCGCGTGGGCTGCTCGGGCTCTCCGCCGAAGATGTCGGTGTGTCCGCCGCCGGGGGGGCGCAGCACGCGGGACGAGTTGTACAGTCACATACCGATGGAGGACTGCGGCACGGCGTAGCCCTGGCGGCGGCCGCGCGTGGGCTGCTCGGGCTCTCCGCCGAAGATGTCGGTGTGTCCGCCGCCGGGGGGGCGCAGCACGCGGGACGAGTTGTACAGTCACATACCGATGGAGGACTGCGGCACGGCGTAGCCCTGGCGGCGGCCGCGCGTGGGCTGCTCGGGCTCTCCGCCGAAGATGTCGGTGTGTCCGCCGCCGGGGGGGCGCAGCACGCGGGACGAGTTGTACAGTCACATACCGATGGAGGACTGCGGCACGGCGTAGCCCTGGCGGCGGCCGCGCGTGGGCTGCTCGGGCTCTCCGCCGAAGATGTCGGTGTGTCCGCCGCCGGGGGGGCGCAGCACGCGGGACGAGTTGCGGGACTCCCCGGTCAGGCCGATGTTGAACGATGTAGAAGTCATATTTATTTGTTATTGATGATTATACAATCTGTGGAAGAATTAATGATTAAACGAACTTACCTGTACGTGAAGTTCTATCATAATTATACGATGTGGTTTGTTCTCAAAATGAGTAACTGAAAAGAATTATTATTGTTTTCATTTGACTTGTAGTAGTATGATCCAGTAGCCATCACTCCGCGTCACTATTGAGGGTAAAAAGATATTTTTTATTTCTGTGACCTACTTATCTACTGCCCACCGTCCCGTCATTTAGTTTGGAGTTAAAATTCACTCCTGTACTCTTGTACTCCTGTGTACCATCATATTACCGAAAAACATTCGGGAAAGTACCTGGACTTACTTGGGGTCGGGAGGGCGTTTGTTACTCATTTCTCGAACAAACCACATCGTATAATTATGATAGAACTTCACGTACAGGTAAGTTCGTTTAATCATTAATTATACTTCGTGGTTTGTTCTCAAAATGAGTAACTGAAAAGAATTATTATTGTTTTCATTTGACTTGTAGACTTTGAGAGTATCTTTTGAGGTAATATGAACCAAGTGCAAATAAAAGTTTATAATTAATAGTCAATATTTGACGTATAATGTATTTACTTTTATTTTTAAGTAATAGTTATTTACAATATCATATATGTAAATATATTATTGAATTTTTTAATCATTGAAAAAACACTAGTTTTTAAATGCTACACTTAAAAAAATAGGTATGGCTTCTCATCAACTATACATTAATCGCAGGTTAATAATAAATCTATAATTGCTTATAAGTGTTATATCTTATTTATATAGCGAATGTAGAGAATGTACCGTTCCAGACCGCAGTCTTGTGGGTGGTATCTATTATGCTAATGCCCAAGAAGGGCACAAATAATAAATTGTTAGGTACATCAATAAGATCTATGCATCTTCAAAATGAGAATACCATATACCAAGTTTTCTAACTATACTAAAATATTTTTAGTATTCCCTTTTTTCATACCATGAAAAGTATTCGTAGAAATAGTAGGTACATAATTATTATATTTGTGAATAAATTTTCACTATATCCGATATCAATTTTACACATTGTTTGCACCCAGTATGCTTCATTAATATTGTATATTTCTTTAAAACAATTATCCAATGGTAAATCGTGGTTTGGATAGTAACTTCTGTAAAACAACCTTTAATGCTACAGGTATGCGAAGTGACCTAAGGTATACTTAAAAGCGAGAAGCTTCAATAATGAGATAAAATTTTCATTTGGTACTTCAGTGAGGACACTTTCATCTAATAAATGTACTTTATTACAATTCGCTTACATAAATGGTCAAAAAACATTTGCACCATTAAGCAGTCTGATTTTTCAGGGCATTAATCTAGGTGCTAGTAACAGTTACTGTATGGAGGACCTACATGAGTAATAAAAGTGAAAAAATTAAATAAGGAAGTCAAGGCGAACTTCATAGCAATTTATCCGTTTTTAAAACCACAGTGTTTTCCACAGAGAAATAATTACAATTAGGTACAGCAAGTAATTTACAGCTTGTTAATTAGATACAAAAAAATAACTAATTTGAGTAAATTCTTATTTTAATTTTGTTATTATTTCTAAATAAATAAATAAATATTGCTGGACAATTCACACAGCGAAATCTAGCCCCGTGGTAAGCTCGAAGCTTGTGATTCGGGTGCGGGTGGGATTTCTAAGAAGATCATTGATAAATTGTAGCAACAAATTTTGATCAATATAAAGTTATTTATTCCATAATATGAAATATTATATATTACGCATATTATGCGTTATCACCTATATGATTTATGATACATAAATATGACATATTTTATTATTCGAGTCGCGAATAGGTAAATTTTCTATATCCTGTTACTTATTTTTTAAATAAAAATATGATTAGTTTATAAAAACCAACTTGTCAATTTCCACTTGATATCAAAGTCTTATAGATATTGGTCTTCGGACCTTTTAACCAAACCAAAATTTTTCCATAATAGTTTTTGTGCAAAAATATGGAACATAGATTACGAGAACCGAATCTAAACATGAATTTTAATTATGTACGACGGCAGTCGTGTTTTTAGAAGTATCTTTTCTTAAAATACCGGTTTGAAATATTTTGAAAAAATACTAATTTCTTTATAGGGCTGTTAGCAGCCATTAAAGTTAATTTGTTTTTCCCCTTTCCTTAGCAAGACCACAGGCCGCTGGCAGCATCCCCATGATGCTGAGTGAGTACCCCGTTTTTGAGGAGTCAGAAAATATTTCGATTCAGCACCTGTCATCTAAAATTGTGCGCATCAATCCATAAATTTATGAATTATTTTTAGTTTAAGTTATTGTCAGAAAAGTATATCTTTCTTCAATAGCTTTGAAATAACTATACTAGCATCTTCTTATTTCTTCGGTGTATAATCACCCGAATTCAATGGCTAGACAGCTAAACAATGTCTGCAGTTTAATGATCTATGATAAATTGTACATAGTTGAATAACTGAATGTTGATATATTCCAATAACTCTGCCTTAGTCTGTTTTCTTTATTCATCCTGAAATGCAACATCATAAAACAGCCCCAAAGGAACGAAATTTATTTGACGGTATTAAAATACCTGTTTAATCTTGTCGTCAATAAAAATTAACTTAAAAAGTACAAACATTGTCTCAATAAATTCAACATTTCTTATGCACTCATTATATCTATATAATGAGCGAACAATGAGATTTGAATTATCTCGTAAATTCCGCCAATCCTATAATTGTGCCATTAGATTATTGTTAACAAAGCCCTTTAGATATATAATGCACAGCATTCGTTTACTTTGTAATCCCATAAAAATATCAAGGTACTTGTTACTTTCCAGGAAATAAGTAATACATTTTTGTATTTGATAAAATGAAAAGCACGTAACCTTTGGGGAAGTTAGGTAGGTACTTTGTATAAAGTATGTAAAACGTTTATTGTAAAAAATACAACTCGTTTAATATCTAATGATGTTTTAGGGTTTTTTGATTTAAAAGTCTAATTTTAAAATTGTTCATGTGATCATGAACCTGTTCTTAGGTAATTTACCTTTAAAATAGATACGACATCATTTCAATCCAATTCTTAATTAATGGATTTTTGTTGTTGGTTGTAACTAAGACACCTTCCTCTGGAGGACAGTTTTTATGACCAGAATTGATCTAGGAAATTATCCTATTGATTATAGCTTCTAGAAGCTGTCTGTCAGATTCTGGTCTATAGCAGAATTTGCAAATAAGGTAATTATTTTACTTCGCACCAGTACGAGTATGCGCGCTAGATGTTCATGATAGCTGCTTTCGCTGACTTGAAGACCAGATAGATATTATCTACACAAGGATACCATATTATCTATTTTTGTGTGAACCAACTAGGTTCCTGCTCGAAACTGACTTGAGTATTTATATAATGTTGGTCACTTGTGTGCGCATTATCTTAAGGCTTCCAGAGCCTGTAAAATAGTTTAAAATAGATTCTCTCTTGTAAATAGCCAACTGAGTTTTCAGTTTTCACGTTTTAACTGAGTTTTCAGTTTTCACGTTTCATCTATATAGTGGATTTGACATTAGTCCTTAGATAACTCTGATTAATCGGAGCTCTGAATAATATGCAATTTCCAAAATGCAATTGAGTTAAAGTAGGTACCTACTTTTAACAATACTGTTTCGCTGGTAATATTTTAAATCATTGATATCACCGTGTGGTGATATGAGTGGATAAAGCAAGACCTCTGGCCTTGAAGCATTTGTTATCTATATAACCTCTCATGCCGATGGGTTTTATCCCAGAATAATAGGAATGCCATTCTCCAATGCAGATTTTTCTGCTATAAGGTTCTGTTGATTTCAAACAACACCAGCAACCATGGTTGGTTTTATCCGCGCTTGTGCCGGACATGTTAGGTACGTAACGTATGTAGGTACCACAGGAATTTTTCAGTGCCAAATGCACTAGAGATGAAAAAAGTGGTTGATCCAAACACAGCTACTGTGATTTTTTCACAACGTAATGGCATACAGGAGATACTGGATTTTCAGCCCCTTCGATTGGTTAAAACAATCAACTAACCTTTTATACAAAAAGGTAAACTTATAGCATACATATTATTTGCTTGCCAGATTATATTTGTCACTTCCTTATCAACATAAATGTCATTGTGAAAAGGATGGACATATTATGCTATAGTGTTGCGCTCGCATTGTAGCAACGCGTTTGCGCCCCGGGCACAAAACCGGTTTTATCGAGGGGACCGAGTGGCGTTCGGTCAGCGTATGGTGCCACAGAATGTGTAACAGTGAATAGGCGTTGAGCCTTAGACTCGCGTTCTATTTATAGATTATTCCGGAAAATACATTAACAAGTTGTTTGTTTCTTACTGTTAACATATTAATAGCTTCTAAACTGAGGTATTTTATTCGTTACCAATACGAGTAATTTAATTAGGTCTACCGTTATAGGTTGGTACCTACATTTTTCGCTCGGATGGCCCCACAGGCGTCCTTATGCGAAAAAAAAAAAAATATATATATATTGTGTGTGTATTCACTGAGAGCGCCAGGTCTAGCGGCCGTCTTTGGTTGCACGCGCGGAAAAACCCTGCAGGTTATCATATGTGTTGACCGTTTGGGCAAGAAAGTAAGAACTTTTTCGATCGAGAGATCCTTTGTTCATTAGATATAAAAATATTGGGTGACGGTTGTCAATGAGAGCGCAAAGCGTGACGGGCGTCATTGGCTGTCCGCGCAGAGAATCCCGCAGATTTCCATATGCGTGCCTGGCCGATGGGGCGAGAAAACTCTCGACTCCATCATTTGATAATTAGATAAAGATATTTTGTGATACCACCACACTGAGAGCGTAAGGCCGGGCGGCCGTCGTTGGCTGTATGCGCGGACAACCCCGCAGGTTTCCATATGCATTGGCCTTTTGGACGAGAAAAAAAATTCTCGATTATTTGCTCATCATAATAAAAATTGGGTGACGGTAGTCACTGAGAGCGTACCGGTCATCGTTGGCTGTACGCGCGGATAAATCCCACAGATTTCCATATGCGTTGGCCGATTGGGCGAGAAAGTTCTCGAACATTTGCTTGTTATGTAATTTTGACGCTTTGTTGTTACATATATCACTGCACTTACCGCAACAGGCAATATTTTGATGAATCTTCAGAATCAAACGGCGAAATTATCCTTCGGCGAGTATTTCACTGGTTTAACAAATTTTCTTAAAATTCTTGCAACACTTTCTTCTTTGCAACGCTTCCACAAAGACATTTCTACGTCGAACATTTCAACGAAGTAAGAAATAGGAAGCGAACGTGCGGAGCGATCGACACTAAAATCACGAAATGACGGGACGGTGGGCAGTAGATAAGTAGGTCACAGAAATAAAAAATATCTTTTTACCCTCAATAGTGACGCGGAGTGATGGCTACTGGATCATACTACTACAAGTCAAATGAAAACAATAATAATTCTTTTCAGTTACTCATTTTGAGAACAAACCACGAAGTATAATTACATATTATATTCTGGTGCTGGTTATAATAATCTTAAATTTATAATATCCTAAGTTGTGATGGCTAAGTGGTAGCATACTCGACTTGCGTCGCAAAGGTTCAGATGTTATAATAAAAACACATAGTTGAACTAAGACTTCACCAGGCTAAGGCATCATAATACGCATGTGATAGTGTATAAAAACAGCTTTAGGAATATATCACTCACTAGTTTTTATCGCGTTCATTGACTTATGTTATTATGTACGTACCTAATTTAGATATAAATGCGACAACCTTTATCGTAAGCACGCAGAAACAGTATTTAAATTAATTGCAATTCAATTTTATCAAAACGACAAGAAAAATAATGTGATTCAACTGGAATTACTATGCGTATTGTGTCATATCATAAAGTGAGAATATTTACGTAGATATGTTGATCATCAGAATTATTAAGGTCACTACGGTTCATCGCCCTAGGAGACGTCTTATTTATCACGGTAACATAAATATCTATTCAAACCGTCAGAAATCTAGTCCTATTAAAAATAACACAAACATTGTCGACCATAAAAAATAACCAAGGCAAAAAATATATCATTTAGGAGAATATTGATGCATGGTGCAATTTTACATCTTACACAGGAACCAATGTAGATTGAAAGAAGTACAGCTTCTTTCTATCTAGAATCTAGCTTTCACCGAGTTTGACTTATTCAATCGCAGATTCTGCGTCTTCGTAAACTTCATAATTATATAAGATTACATAACAAATAGGCTACTTATTCCATTCGATTATTTGCAAATTCTTTACATTCCGCGAGGTCAATGCCTGACACCCACGTTATCACTACAGATAGCCGTTTGTGCAATACTGGCATGAAAGAGCCTATTGCAAAAAACGCCTACAACATAACGGAATAAAATAACAAAAAACAAGAGCCAAGTCACACGCCGCGCCAGATGGCATCCTTATTCTTAGAACTGTTCACTCACATACACACCACAACCTAATAGTACGCATCTTACTTATTCAAATACATATTTCGAGACCAGATTTTTGCCTAAGATGGCCGTGTAGTGCGGCCTTAGAACAGTACTACCTCTCTTCCTATAAGTTTCTTTGATGATAATGCAGCAATGGGTAGCATTGTGGTTCTATGTCTGTGTATTGTGCCAACTTTCTGAGAAACCCTAGCCGCCTGATTAGCGTGCTAATATTAATCACCACGCTAATCAGGATCACCAATTCCCCCAGGATACACTATCGAGTAACGAGTGCTAATACGGACACGTACCAGTAGGTACATAAAATAAACTAGAGTAGACATTTAGATTTACGAATGAGGCCTTTATGTAGGTATGTGGGGTCATAAAAAATACAATGCATATAAAGAAACCTAGAGAAACGTGAAATCTACCCACGCCGTTGAATCTACGCAAGTAAAAGTAACAAATCGGTTTCTGACTCAGTAATTAGAGTCAATTATGCTGAGGAAATGGGCAATGTACCTCCATAATAGACTATGTGCTATGTTTTAACAATTAACTTCATCAACCGCTATGCCATAACAATTAGTTCAGTAATGTAGAGATTATAAGAAAGCAATATCCATTAGAAAATAACAAATATAAATATTTATTTAAAACAAATTAGAGCGATCCTTATAACTTAATTTTAGTTGAACAGATACTAATATTCTATGCATTCACGACGTTACGTGCTCTGTTTCTTTGAAATAAGTTTATTTTTGAATTCAAGTGTTCATTACTTACTGGGAAGATGCTTCAAATGTTAATGAGGTAAGAAATTGAATGAAAGTAAGTTCAAATCAATAACTGTGTTCAAAATGTTCAACCTTTCATATATACTACAATTAGGTACATAAAATCTTATTGACTGATCAAAATATATTAGATACCGCATAACGTTCTCGTCTGCAGTAAGTATGTTTTTCTTTAGTAGTGGTTCAAGTTGAACAGACTTAAATAAACATTGGAACTTTTATAATGTATGTCATATTCAATTTATTAGACAACAAGATACCCGTATGTATTACGGGTATCTTGTTGCTGTAGTTATAATTTCATCAACAATGTTAATGTATAAATCGGAAGAACAACTACTTTTCACCTCGAGAAAATCTCTATCAAAGTATCAAGAACATAAAATAAGCGTGTTACACCTCACCAATACAACTAACCCTACATTTTATGAGCTGCAACAAGACAAAGAATGATTCATAATGGCGTGGAAAGCTCATTAGCATTTCAATAGACAGTAGACAGACATATTCGTATCCTGTGCGTAAAATGTGAACAATGGTGCGCTTAATTAATCATATTGAGTTTCATTTAAGTTGGATGCAAAAACAAGAATTATGTGCATTACTTATTGTTCCAGAGTATTTTGCCCACATTTTGCTACAGCACGTAGCTTTGCTCGAGTTCTGTTAATAACTAATTTTTATATCGTAAACAGTAGGGTAAGAATTAATAAGAAATCTCATACAAGTTAAGTGGATATCAATCAGTATGGAAAGAAAAGATAACCAGGATTAATTTTTTTTTACTTTTACAAAGAAATGCATGAGTTATCAGTCCCTATTTATTTATCATTATTTATTTACCAAAGTTATTATTATCGTTCGGAGAAAAGGGTTGGGGCACACACACACACATTTCCGCGGAAGTGCGATACGTGTTTAATCGTTTGACGAACGATAAGCTGATAAGGAAATAAACTATCGATGACTACAACAATACCTTTGTTGTTAATGATTATAAAGAAACATCTGTGCTAATAATAGAGTTCTGTTCATTACCTAATTATTATCGGTAAATATGTATGTGGAAAATCATTTTCTATGTAATTAGTTCACCACTTTTCACCAATTTACAAGTTTAACGAACATGCTAGTTTTAGGTAGTCTATTTCCATATTGTTTTTTACACAAAATAACTATTTAGAGGTTAGTTTAAAATGCTTCATAGGGTCAATTACTAATTACTTTTTTTTCCGGCTGAATCATTTAATTAAATTAAATAATAAACATAACTATTAATCAACCTTATTGAAGACATTTGGTTCTTTTAGCCGGCAAAGTCAACGTAGTGCTAATTTATATTTTTTAATCGGAAAATAAACAAGATATACTTAAGACCGAATGCAAATGTTCATCAAGCCATGTTTTACTTCCACGCGAATGTTTGTGCAAATGAAGTAGATCAGTACACCAAGGTTCAAAATGACCTTCGTTCAACTTATAAGGATTTAAGAGGCAGTGCCCTTCCTAGTCTGATCAATAACAGCAAGTCTCGGGTGGAATGCGGTTGGGATCAGAGACATTATAATTAACATAGAATACAAATTGAATTATAATACAAATTGATTCGGCAAAACCGTTTTCAAGCCGAATCAAAGGATTCGTTCAAGAGTTAGGTAGATCAGAGACTCGACGGGGAAAATAATATTTCGCGGATATATAGAAAGCGGGCGAAGCGGCATGGCGGGCTTTTAGTTATTTAGTCTAACATCCCGTTATGCACGAATTTCTAATTTTAATTAAGGTTTATTTTCTATTATTATAAAAAACCGGTCTATTCACTCGACATGTCTAATGATGTAACCTGACACATAAGAAATCTATAATATTGGTAGAATTCAAAGGCCGAAGACCCCGTAACGCCTCAAGTCTACTATGCAATACAAATGCAGCTGCATTGCACATTGATAGCCTGCAATAACATGATGAGTAAGCTAGTCTAACACAACCGGTCGGCTAACATATTCTAAAACAAGACGGGAGAGCATAGCATGCCGTCTAGTAAATAGCAGAATATTGAAATTGGAGTATAAGGGAATATTGACTAAAACGTAACCACTAACATGATGCCAATACCAATTCATAGAATAAAATAATTTATGAAAATAAAATTGTTATTTCAAAGTTTTACACCCAATTATAACGACCTTAGTCTAACTTATGGTAAACAAAAAAAACCATATTGGATTCCGTCCACCCACTACTTATAGGAATTGGTAAAGGTAATCGCCAAAATAAGCTTAAGGTTAACATTAAAATAAGGAGATATGTAGTGTACTAATTGGGATATTTTGTTGTGTTGTTTTTATTCCGTGTAGCATTTGTGACATTTTATTTTAACATGGTGAACATAAAACGTAGGTAAGTATTACTAATTGAAGTCGATTATTGATGTTTATTTTGTTTGACTTGGGCAGGTTTTTACAAGTATTACCTATTGTAAGTGTTCTGTTGATGTCTAATTAATAAAGTCATTATCTTTAAAGAATTTATTTATGCAATATAAAATTTTTAAAATTACGAACTTATCTCGAAGACAATCTGAAGATTAAATACCAGGCTAATATAATCTTTACTACGGCTCATCCTGTTTATGTATGACTAACTCTAGACTAGACAGATAATAGTCTGCCAAATTTCCTAGAAACACAACCCTCATATAGCCTCGATACTTGGGGTAAAAACGCTAAATGTCTAGGGGCTGAGTTTTACTGGTTGATTGAACTCTGTAACCCTCTCCAATTATACACTTACCTAATTAGGCAAAGTTGAATAAACTCTAATATTTAGGTAGTTCTAGCCAAATTCTAATGGAAATAGCTGTAGATTCTAGTCTAAATATTATATTTAGTTTGACCTGTTAGGGTCTTATCTAGGGTAATATTCGAGGAACAAACAAAGGACTAAAATGTGTTTTATCGTAGACTATCAATCTAAATGAGGGCATTTACATCAATAACTCTATACAGGGTAATCTTACTAATCTTGTAAGTTAACCTAGATACTTTCTAACATTACCCCTAAAATGATCTAGGATTCTAGGTCATTCCTAACAGTCGACAAATTAAACAAGCCCAAAAACATCGTTCCGCTGACTTATAATATAATTGGCCTTATTATGTTTTTTTAACAATACAATTAATGAATTCAGGTTTAATTAATGAATAATAATATCCAGTTTTTTTCGAATAAAAGGTTTGTTTCAAGATAAAATAACTATCCTCAATGCACCTGAAATATTAAACTACCGAGTTTTCTATTCAAAAATGTTCTGGCTACTTTCAAGCTTCTACCCATGTACGTGCTACACGCAAACACGGAGGTACGTACTTACTTTATGGAAATACCCCGCAATTACGGGTGCGCAAGGGATGGGCAATATCAGTCTGGTCTTTTATGAATTATTTTTGTCACGAGAGCCGTAAATTTATCAAGCTATATAGTATAGTATAGTGCTTATGTGATATTTGTTAATTATAGTCATGGAGTCAATAGTTATGTGTTTATTATGGTTATGAATAAGTAAAAACAACACAATTTATGTGTAGCTAGTTATAGCCCTTATTACACGCCAATGAACCTCTGAAAATGACAGCTCTAGCTCTCACGGTTCATAAGAATGGTACATGGAAGAGACGAAAGATATGATGAACCATCCAGTTATTTAACAAAGATTTTCCAATAGAGGGTTTCGTAATAAATTCGAATGATATATTATAATTACAGATTTTAAAGGATTGAAATATGGCCCTGTGCTGTCTATAAATACTAGAACTATTGCGCCCATGATACTATCTCATAAGTGTAAGTTGATCATTTATATAAGAATAAAGAGTACATTCATTCGGTATCGTGGGCATTTAATGGGCTATACTGAGAAATGCGATATTATTCCAATAGTAGTTACTTTTTATAAGAGAATATACTCATGTGCGTTTAAATCGTCTTACGTTTAAAACAGCTCAAAATGCCAATGTTTGAAGATAGTATCCTGTTATCAAAGTATTAAACATCAATCGATACGGCTGTCTAGTTAGCGTCACGCACATCAAGAGTACCTACCTAACTTACCTATTGCAGCCAAGCGATGATTAAAGCATTATGCCAAAGGAGACTAGTAGCAGCCTATTACGGATGCATACCGAAGTCTGTAATTTTCTGAATTTTTTCGCAAACAAAACTTACTTAACATAATTAAAAAAAGACAAAGTTAGGTTTTTTAGGGACTTTTAAGTTAGCATTAGATGTGGTAATATAAGTTTTAGTTTCCCATCAGTTAGACCAAGATAGTTATTATAATTGGTGCAAAACTAATTATATTCTAACAATGTGTTAATGTAATAAAGAATGCATTATAACTAATCACAGCTGACCCCCGGGTACACAACAGTGTAACATGCATATGAGCGGTGATCATGTAACTTGACATTGATGACAGCGTGGGGAGTCGCTCCGCTACTCTTTTACAATATATTCACTAGGCAGTGAGTACGAGGCAAAATATTACAACGCTACACTTGCTCATCAATTACACACATTGATGGCTCATGAAACGATTCAAAGGAACCGTGACGCAGGGTCGTCAAGACAGGCTTACGACGATTATTGCTCACCAATTTTTTGGAACTTTCAGTTTTATGTATGTAACTTCCTTGCTTTGGAGGAGTTATTATCCGTTTTACCTTAAAAATAATGTACAGTGTAAAAAAAATCTTTGAAATTTATTTTGGTGGATTTCATAAACAAAACGACCCCCCATATACGAAACATGGTGAACTAATAGTCCTTAGTCTGTTTGACGACTAAAAAAAAGCTTTATTTTAATTTTCAAATTGTAATTCATAATTCATTTATTCATAAATTTTGGGTTTTACAGAGATCTTAATATATAAAAGTTCAAGTTATGTTTTTGAAAGATAAAGTTATTATTGTAAGATATCTATATTAGTCAGAAACAAAGATCAATTTTATTAAATTCAATGTAAGTATTATAATTAGTCTATTAAATAAGTCTTGCAAACGGGTAGTTATTAAGATTGTATAAGTACCTACCTAGCTTAATAAATATGCACATAATATAATAATAATTAGATAGGTTCATTGCTCTGAGAACTGATAGTGATTTATTTATTGACTTATATTAAATGTTATGAAATTTTTATCTAGCAATGGGCAGTAGATAAACCTGAAATTCAATTTGGTATTTGGTGATATTTGTGGTGAAAGATTCAGTAAATTAAGGCCCATTATGAGAACATACTATCAAATTATGATTGTATGTTTAATGGGTTTTATAAGGAAGACCTGTATATCTGATATTGATAAGAGGAGTGTTATACGGGTTGTTAGAATGATAGTTATAATTAGAGGATGTAATAAGCTGTGGCGCATTGGGTGATGATCTGCCTGCAACGGAGGAGGTTGCTGGTTTGATTCCCGTCTCAGAACAAAAATGTGTACAATCAGAAGATTTTTTGTTCCTATGTTCTGATTGATTTTAAATCACAGCATTCAAAAGATCAGGACAGATATTTTTAATGGTTACAGTTGATGAAACATGGCAGGAGATTATCTTAGCAATAAGTATATGAGACTATATTATTATGTCTTTCAAATTGAATACTTCTATGGTAATCATGACCTCACTAATGAGTGCATTGTTTTCATGGTCTATTAGGAGCTTGAAGGTCAGTAAATTGATACCATCAATGTATGTTGAACAAATTGTTTTGTATCATCTTCAGTCTGAGTAAATAAATAAATTTGAATAAGATATAATAAATAATTAAATCATGGATTATTCATATGCCCAAAAGAGATTGCTGAGATTCTTGCTGGGTCTAGGTTTGTTACTCAATTTTAACTTTAAGAGCAATGTACTTATGACATGTTTTAACTAAAGAACTTGAAATGTTGCTGGACAATTTAATAGGTATACAAATACATAGAGACACCAGAGTATTAATCTATTTATAGAAACTGAAGCCTTTACAAATACCAAAAGACCACTGAAATAGTGAAATCACCAAGCTAAAACAATTCACTAGGTAGTTCATAACTGCAGGATAGATAACAAAAACATCTAGCAGGTAAATTGACACATGATATGATGTGGTTAGAGATTTGTCATGAAGAGCAACTGCGGTTGGGTGTAACATTACAATGTAAGTCAGTTGGAGAGTTTTTGAGTCTGTACAGACAATTCGATTAACTAGTTATTTTGTTAACTATTTAGAAGGATATCCAATAATAAGTACATATTAACTTAATTTAAAACAATGAACAGGAAAGGATAACGAAAATGTCATAACGCTCCAACAGGGCTCATGTTATGGACCCCCCACATAATTTTAGGAACTAAAATGTACCACATGAATCACCAATAAATAAATGAAATGTAGTTTGGATTCTAACATGTTTAACAGGAGTGCTTCAATCTGCCACCCTTCAAATTATGCATAGGTACCTATATAAAGTATTATTAATAGATAGGTAATTATATGAGGAAACAAACACAATTTATAAAGCCAGTAGTGTACATCATTTGAGGATGAATGTTAACCAAGTTGTAATACAAAACAAAGAAAATAAAGAAGGCAGTTCAGTATTTTCTTTGTGCTGTGCTGTGGGTGACGCATTTTGCTAGAAATAATTACCACACATAACAATTGCAACAACTTTCTGAAGGGAATGAGAGATAGTTGGTTATAGTTACACTATCAAATGGCACAGGATATACCGTAGCGCGGTCAGTCCATTCATGCGGTAAGCTAACGGTGTTTTTTCATCATAGCCTAGCGCATGGTTCAAACCGGTTAAAACCAATTTGTCGGATATATAACGCCCAAGTATGTCGCGAAATTTGCACGACCATACCGGCGACACCCGTCTCGACTCTCAGATAAACAAAAGCTCATTGACCCTGGCAGAATATTGAAAAATAACGGCCTCGAAATAGTTCACCATGTCGGCCGGTATTTTATACGAATAAAATTTTCTGCACTTACCACTTTTAGCACTCAAAACACTTTTTAATGGTTGAATGAAGACTAAAAGCACTTTTATCTTTGGAAACAAACAGATTGGTTTGGGAAATGGACTTCTATTTTTTGATTCGGTGAAAAATGATTACTCACCTACGACAAGCGCTCGTTTTCCTTCTTTTTGACGGAATGACAAAAAAGAAACAAAAAGTTTTTTTCTTCACTTTGTGCTTCCAACTCTTAAACATACACCATTTCATAAATAGTTACAATTTACTCGCCAAAAATAAAAGAAGAAGAAGGTACTATTTTATTATGCAAGTGAATTCAATTAGTATAAACTCTTCAAAAATCAAATTTTGATCATAAATAACTGTTTTATTTCTTGTACCTTGTACCTAATTTTTTCATAATTATTCAAAAAATTCAAAAATAGAAATTTCACATTTGTGTTACCACCTAACACAAATGTGAAATTGGTTAGAAATAATGTTTCGTTCAGAAAATATAGATAAGCTAGCTAATTCATGCCTTTTTAATTTAAATAATATATTAGAAACAAAATAGAGACAAGATAATAAAAGTTATTTGAAATAACTATTCAAAAAAAGGATTTGGTCAATCAACAGTTTGCGAGTACGAGCGAGTTAACAAAACTCGTATAATAACCTCAAATCTGTTGGACTCGCATAAATAGAATCGAGTAGTTAAGCAAGTCCGATTTGATTCTCCCTGACTCGAGTACTGAAAATGACTCCGGCGTACGCGAACCAAAATAAATAAATTGGTATTCGAGTTTAGCGCGTCCAAAACCTCCTTAATTCCGTTAGCTAATTTAGTTATCTAAAACAAATTATGTAATACTCATAAAATTTAATTCACAATAAAATTATTTAGTACAAGGCAAAATGACATTTCGAAATAATTTGTAAACTTTTGAACGATTTCATACATCATAGGAACTCTGCTGTAGGTAACAATAAATGATTATTAATTTAATAAAATAATAAAGTGATTTGATTTAATAGTTATCCCTTAACGCATTCAAGATCAGATCATGATCATAATAATCTTATTCAAGATGATTTGATATTGGGTAGTGTTCTGATAATGTGCGCGTGCGCTAGATTTCAATCTTCCAGAGTTTTTTGTTACGATTTCTGTTCTTAGCATGATAGATTTTTCTTTTAGTCAGTAAGTACAATATTAATGCCTGCCTCCGTTTTTAGGAACTGTAATGTTATACTTATTGGATTAAATACATTTGATTTTTAAATGGTGTCTAGTTGTTGGAAGCACAGTTTCGAGTATCTCATTTTCTTAATTTATTTTTGACGCTGAAAACAAGCTGAGGGAGGGAGACAAAAGTCGAGTCGGCAATCTGCTTTTCGTTTTGGATTTCGGAAAGAAAAATAACTGACTGACTCTGACTGTGACTGACTGACCGGTGACCGGAGCACTGACGGAATCGTTCGCTTTGTTTAGATATTTTTTTTACCGAAAATTTCATCGTTTTATACTTTTGTTACTTATTGAAATGGAAGCAGAAGCTATAACTGAAAAAGCGAAAAAAGAAAGCTCTGAAAAAGCTCCAGAACAGGCCGCTTGTGTAAGACTATATAACTTTTCCAGCTGTTAAAAATAGACCCCGATCAGGTATCGGGTATAACATGATACCGAAATATTTCAGCAGTTTTACTTAGATCTTCGTTAATAATTTTATAACACCTTTAGTAAATTGTATATTTTGATTTATTTTGTGATATTTTACGTAAAAGCGGCTTAAATCGTGAAATATCTAACCTAAAAGTTTGTTGGCTCTGTGCCAAGCTGAATGTTTACTATTTCTGTACGATCGAAAGCACGATTTAGGTGGATTCTTCTTATACAGTAACAGTTGACGACAAAGCTATGCCAAGGTGTTCATAGAATGCTTCCATTATGATGACGAAAATATATAAGTAAACAAGTATCCTAAAAAACATTTAATTTTTATTAAATTTATTAAATACCTATCTAAAAAGTCATCATTCCTTACTAATAAGTTGTTGACTACAAAATAACCTGTATTTTGTATCCACACCTCCTGAAAATCATGACAACAAACAATAATAAATTCCTTAGCAACAAGAAATGACCAAACAAAATCTTAAGCTATTTTTAGTTTTCATACAAAGTCTTAAAAACTTATGAATTACTTACTTTCAGAATATAACATAACAGAAAAATTACCAATGCACTATAAGACATTACCATGACATACTATAAGTTTTCTAGAACTGACTGTGCCTATTTCTTATTATGAAGCTTTATCTATTATCATTCACAAAAAACTACAAACCCTATTTATATTTTTCAGGCTTCTACACAAATGGCAAAGCCACTAGAAACTTCCAAAAGACCTCGCAGAGAAGACCGGAACCGCAAAGATGATAACTATGAATTGTTTTTAAAAGCAGTCAATTCTGCCGCGCCTGGTGATCAAATCAGTGTAGCGAGTCAGAGGTACCTGGCTATGGTAGATCAGAACAAGAAGATGCAGTTCTACATCAAACAGTCGGACAAGCACCAGGCTCTCATCCTGAAGGAGAAAGAGCAGTTGCAGTTGGAGTTTAATAAGACTATTCTCCTTAAATCCAAGTTGGAGAACCTTTGCAGAGAACTGCAAAAGCAAAATAAGTGTATAAAGGTTGGTTTATACAATACTAGCAGCCCCCGCGAACTTCGTCTCGCCATATACTTTTATTTGCAACTATATCCATACTAAATTTCATCCAAATCGAATTATCCTGCGTAAGCATATATTTTCCCGCGGAAGCATTTAATTTTTACGCGGTAAAAAGTCTCTCGCCATATACTTTTATTTGCAACTATCTACATACTAAATTTCATCGAAAAAGGAATTTTCCCACGTAAGCATATATTTTCCCGTGGAAGCATGTATTTTCCACGGTGAAAAGTCTCTCGCCATATACTTTTATTTGCAACTATCTTCTGCATAATAAATTTTATCTAAATCGATTTTTTCCGCGTAAGCATATATTTTTCCGCCGAAGTATGTATTTTTCCGCGGTAAAAAGTAGCCTATGTTAGGATTAGGATATTACATGACATTACATTGACTCCCCCCCCCCCCCCCCCCCCCCCCCGTACCCCAGTGACGTTACACAATCATGGAGTCTACATCGCATGCTGGCTAGCTGAGCGCGGTGAGCGACAACCTCTTAGACTTTTTTCTAATACTTGCATTTTTTAACTCGTGATATCTTCCGAATGAAATGTCCGAATTGAATAATTCAAAAAGTTATAAAAAGGTATTAAAGCCGTCTTGAATATAAAGTAATTTATTTTGATAAGGATTAATACCAAGGTACAAATGAAGACCCTTTCAAGAGGCGGCATATATAAATTAATATTTTAGAATAAAAAACTGGTTACTGTGACATAACTATAATATTTAGACATATGCTGTCGCGACATTTTTTGTAGATAATGATGAGTTCTGCAAAGTCGTAGTACATGATTTTGTTCTATCATCAATAGTTTTCGCAGCGCACGCGACGTAAGGAATTTTTCAGGTCATATTTTTACACCTTATGTTACATTATTGGAGTTTTAGTAAGGATCCCTAATTTTTTTTTAAATATAATATAGCCTATGTTACTCGGGGATAATGTAGCTTTCCAAAGGCGAAAGAATTTTTGAAATCGGTCCAGTAGTTTCGGAGCCTATTCGTTACAAACAAACAAACAAACAAACAAACAAATCTTTCCTCTTTATAATATTAGTATAGATGATATACAATTGAATATCAAAATAGTCTCATCATTTGCTAGTACTATTATATCAATCAAAAAACCTAATTTGTGCTACACAATTCAAGAGACATGAGTAATTTTGACAAACATATTCCATAGATAATAACACAGTTTATACTGCTTTATGAAAAAATAATTTTCAATCGAGTTTACTCAAATTCATAAATGACCTAACATTCTAATGGGGCTCATGTTAAGTACCGCAACACAAATTGAAGAAAGAATGTACTACATTAATGTCTAATGAATAATATAATTAAATTATATTGTTTATTGAATACTTTCAGGAAGAGTCCCTCCACAAGATCCGTGAAGAAGAGGAGCGTCGTAAAGAGACCCAGGTGAAGTTCCAGTCGACCCTGGCCGAGATCTCCACTCTGCTGCAGCAGAACAATGAGAAGAACGCCAAGCTGAGGGATGATAACATCAGCATGACGGAGAAGTTCAAGACAGTGGTGCAGCAGTACCAGCTTAGAGAGGACCAGGTAATATTGTATAACTCAGAATACTAAAACTATCGCTGAGTGGCAACAAATTTCGCAATTAATTTTACATACATATTATGTTACTATACCTATTGTTGTATTACTATACCTATTGTACCTACACTCTGCATATGACCGTATACAGTGGGGGCTGATTGTGAAACTGAACTGAAACGTGGTCGCGATCCTCAGCAGTGAGGGACCGAGCAAGAAAAAGAAGAATACCTATTGTTACTATACTAGCTTTGTGGGCGAAAAAACGTTTTATATTCTATTTTTGTAGGTGGACAAAATGTCGAAACAAATGGATTTGGAAAACCAGCTGAACGCAGCCAAGATGCAGAAGGCCCACCTGGAGCACCAAGCGGAGAAGGAGCGCCTGCTCGCAGAGATGGAGGGGCTGCGCGCCGGCGCCGCCGAGTACCGCGCCAAGCTCACGGAGATGCACGGCACCGAGACCGGTGAGCCAACTAGTCTATAGTCTAGTCGTCATGAGCAAACCGGCATGTTCACAGGACTAAAGTTTGAGGGATATGTGCCATTCACTAACCCGCACTTGGCCAGCGTGGTAAATTAGAAAGTTTATATTATAGGAATTATTATGTTGTATGCTGACAACTACGCCATCGAGGAGAGAGGAAATTTAAGAACACATTAATCTACTCAGTTATATGCCGTTCGTTACCCATTTAATAAGTTGTAATAATATTCTTTGTGTTTTTTATACATTAAACGTTAGTGTTTCGTTTTCAGGGCTGCGCGGCCAGCTAGCCATATACACGGACAAATACGACGAGTTCCAGTCAGCGCTCCTCAAGAGCAATCAGGTCTTCGGAGGGTTCAAGGAACAGATGGAAAAGGTACTTACTGTTCTTTTGAATTTAAGAGCATTTTTTTTAATATTTATCACTTTGAAACATCAAATTATAGAATTTTGATTATGTCAAATCCTAGAGGCTTATGCTGTGTGGAATGTAATAATTAACACTATTAATGCATCCCCAATATTGAATGTTATACATACAAACTTATATCTCATGTTCCAGATGTCAAAAAAGATAAAGAAGCTAGAAAAAGAGTCACTATCATGGAAGCAACGATGGGAATCGTCCCAAAGCGCGCTGCTCGACATGTGCGGCGAGAGACAGACCTCGGACGCGCGCCTCGCGGCCGTGCAGCGCCAACTCGCGCATATGCAGAGTCTGTGCAGGACGCTCCAGGTACGCATATGCGCACTCCATCTGTGATACAGACCTCGGACGCGCGCCTGGCGGCCGTGCAGCGCCAACTCGCGCATATGCAGAGTCTGTGCAGGACGCTCCAGGTACGCATATGCGCACTCCATCTGTGATACAGACCTCGGACGCGCGCCTGGCGGCCGTGCAGCGCCAACTCGCGCATATGCAGAGTCTGTGCAGGACGCTCCAGGTACGCATATGCGCACTCCATCTGTGATACAGACCTCGGACGCGCGCCTGGCGGCCGTGCAGCGCCAACTCGCGCATATGCAGAGTCTGTGCAGGACGCTCCAGGTACGCATATGCGCACTCCATCTGTGATACAGACCTCGGACGCGCGCCTGGCGGCCGTGCAGCGCCAACTCGCGCATATGCAGAGTCTGTGCAGGACGCTCCAGGTACGCATATGCGCACTCCATCTGTGATACAGACCTCGGACGCGCGCCTGGCGGCCGTGCAGCGCCAACTCGCGCATATGCAGAGTCTGTGCAGGACGCTCCAGGTACGCATATGCGCACTCCATCTGTGATACAGACCTCGGACGCGCGCCTGGCGGCCGTGCAGCGCCAACTCGCGCATATGCAGAGTCTGTGCAGGACGCTCCAGGTACGCATATGCGCACTCCATCTGTGATACAGACCTCGGACGCGCGCCTGGCGGCCGTGCAGCGCCAACTCGCGCATATGCAGAGTCTGTGCAGGACGCTCCAGGTACGCATATGCGCACTCCATCTGTGATACAGACCTCGGACGCGCGCCTGGCGGCCGTGCAGCGCCAACTCGCGCATATGCAGAGTCTGTGCAGGACGCTCCAGGTACGCATATGCGCACTCCATCTGTGATACAGACCTCGGACGCGCGCCTGGCGGCCGTGCAGCGCCAACTCGCGCATATGCAGAGTCTGTGCAGGACGCTCCAGGTACGCATATGCGCTCTCCATCTGTGATACAGACCTCGGACGCGCGCCTGGCGGCCGTGCAGCGCCAACTCGCGCATATGCAGAGTCTGTGCAGGACGCTCCAGGTACGCATATGCGCACTCCATCTGTGATACAGACCTCGGACGCGCGCCTGGCGGCCGTGCAGCGCCAACTCGCGCATATGCAGAGTCTGTGCAGGACGCTCCAGGTACGCATATGCGCACTCCATCTGTGATACAGACCTCGGACGCGCGCCTCGCGGCCGTGCAGCGCCAACTCGCGCATATGCAGAGTCTGTGCAGGACGCTCCAGGTACGCATATGCGCACTCCATCTGTGATACAGACCTCGGACGCGCGCCTGGCGGCCGTGCAGCGCCAACTCGCGCATATGCAGAGTCTGTGCAGGACGCTCCAGGTACGCATATGCGCACTCCATCTGTGATACAGACCTCGGACGCGCGCCTGGCGGCCGTGCAGCGCCAACTCGCGCATATGCAGAGTCTGTGCAGGACGCTCCAGGTACGCATATGCGCACTCCATCTGTGATACAGACCTCGGACGCGCGCCTGGCGGCCGTGCAGCGCCAACTCGCGCATATGCAGAGTCTGTGCAGGACGCTCCAGGTACGCATATGCGCACTCCATCTGTGATACAGACCTCGGACGCGCGCCTGGCGGCCGTGCAGCGCCAACTCGCGCATATGCAGAGTCTGTGCAGGACGCTCCAGGTACGCATATGCGCTCTCCATCTGTGATACAGACCTCGGACGCGCGCCTGGCGGCCGTGCAGCGCCAACTCGCGCATATGCAGAGTCTGTGCAGGACGCTCCAGGTACGCATATGCGCACTCCATCTGTGATACAGACCTCGGACGCGCGCCTGGCGGCCGTGCAGCGCCAACTCGCGCATATGCAGAGTCTGTGCAGGACGCTCCAGGTACGCATATGCGCACTCCATCTGTGATACAGACCTCGGACGCGCGCCTGGCGGCCGTGCAGCGCCAACTCGCGCATATGCAGAGTCTGTGCAGGACGCTCCAGGTACGCATATGCGCACTCCATCTGTGATACAGACCTCGGACGCGCGCCTGGCGGCCGTGCAGCGCCAACTCGCGCATATGCAGAGTCTGTGCAGGACGCTCCAGGTACGCATATGCGCACTCCATCTGTGATACAGACCTCGGACGCGCGCCTGGCGGCCGTGCAGCGCCAACTCGCGCATATGCAGAGTCTGTGCAGGACGCTCCAGGTACGCATATGCGCACTCCATCTGTGATACAGACCTCGGACGCGCGCCTGGCGGCCGTGCAGCGCCAACTCGCGCATATGCAGAGTCTGTGCAGGACGCTCCAGGTACGCATATGCGCACTCCATCTGTGATACAGACCTCGGACGCGCGCCTGGCGGCCGTGCAGCGCCAACTCGCGCATATGCAGAGTCTGTGCAGGACGCTCCAGGTACGCATATGCGCACTCCATCTGTGATACAGACCTCGGACGCGCGCCTGGCGGCCGTGCAGCGCCAACTCGCGCATATGCAGAGTCTGTGCAGGACGCTCCAGGTACGCATATGCGCACTCCATCTGTGATACAGACCTCGGACGCGCGCCTGGCGGCCGTGCAGCGCCAACTCGCGCATATGCAGAGTCTGTGCAGGACGCTCCAGGTACGCATATGCGCACTCCATCTGTGATACAGACCTCGGACGCGCGCCTGGCGGCCGTGCAGCGCCAACTCGCGCATATGCAGAGTCTGTGCAGGACGCTCCAGGTACGCATATGCGCACTCCATCTGTGATACAGACCTCGGACGCGCGCCTGGCGGCCGTGCAGCGCCAACTCGCGCATATGCAGAGTCTGTGCAGGACGCTCCAGGTACGCATATGCGCACTCCATCTGTGATACAGACCTCGGACGCGCGCCTGGCGGCCGTGCAGCGCCAACTCGCGCATATGCAGAGTCTGTGCAGGACGCTCCAGGTACGCATATGCGCACTCCATCTGTGATACAGACCTCGGACGCGCGCCTGGCGGCCGTGCAGCGCCAACTCGCGCATATGCAGAGTCTGTGCAGGACGCTCCAGGTACGCATATGCGCACTCTATCTGTGATACTGTTTCCGAGATATTTGGTATTTATAAGAAACTATTAAAATTATAATTGAATTAAATTGTTAGTCTTCGGAACCAAACATGTTGATAACCGTATCACTTAGATATTTTTATCATTGAACGCTTTTGGTTGTGATCATTTACACATGTCATGTCAAAAATCAAATCCAGCACCCCACAGGGGTAACTGTGTGAATCAATGTGCAATATTTATTTATTTTTTTATATAAATGTTTTCAGGCGGAGCGTACTTTGCTACTGGGCACATTAAAGGAGCACGACATAGAGCGCCCCCCGCTGCCCGCCCCCGCGGTCCCCGCGCCCCCCGCGCCCGAGGCCCCTCCCGCCGCGCCCTCTTCCGACGCCAAGGTATACTACACTAGTTAATCCTGTAACGGTGCGCCACAAAGCACGAATACACGTGGGCATGTATTGTGGTATGCGACGCTCACATATAAAACACTTATATGTATTCAGTGTCTTTAATTTACGCAAAGGGGTGGCGATAACTCGTTTCCAACTATATAGCGGCTTTAATTAAAATTCCCTCCCCCGGCTTTGTACGATTTGTACGATGTGCATATATGTATTTGAAAAAAAAAATGTGAATTGTCCGCCAATATTTATTTATAATCTTCTTTGGTCGAATGTATTACAACGGATCACTAATAACGTGGTGTCCACAGGTGGACGCCATGGCTGCCAACTGCGCGCAGCTGAGACAGAGCCTCGCGCACCTCCAGTCGCAGCTCAACGTGCTCACAACACAACAAAACCAACCCGCCGACGACACACAAGATAAACCCAAGAAAACTAAATCAAAGAAGAACAAATCTAAGAAAACGACCGAAAACGCCACCAACGAAACCGAACCTAAACCTACAGAAGAAACGGCGGATAATGCTGAAACTTTGGAAGGTGATATCGGAGAGAAGGTTAATGAAACGGTCCTGGATAGTCTCATGGAAGCTATCAACATAGCGAATGTTAATCTGTCTGATTTAGAAGTGGTCGACAATAACACTACTATTGAAGAAATTGTTACCGGTGAAGCTGCAACGGATTCTGAGCCTAAGCCTACTGAGAATGGGGTTGGAAATGCTACAGAGAGTGCTAGTCCTAAGGTTTCTGATAAGGTAGCTCTTGAGACGACAGTCGCTCAAGTAGAGACCAAAGAAGCTGAGACGGTAAATGTGTAACATGTATAACAGTATTATGAAGAAAAGTCAGCATACCATACTTTATATGTTGATAGTTTAGGATATTTTTAATGGTGATTCGTTTTTATTTCCTGGGTATATTATTAACTTTTAATAAATTCGCCTCGAAGTAGAAATTTTGGCCATGTCCTTATTGGTTCCTTAAGTTAAAAAAATAATAACTTTTGTTAACGATTTTGGGTATACATTTAGTGTTAACAAGGGATTATCTGTATTACTTTAAAAGATTTTTGATAATCTATGATGCAAATTAACTTCGGAACTAAAATAAAATATGCTTCCAAGAAGGGCTTTCCCAAATTATTTTGATACTAAGAATGTAATGACTAATAAGTATAACAATTGTCAATTAATGTGAATATGAAACTGGACAAAATTATCGGTAAATAAAGTATGTTATGCTCGGCTCACAATTGTAGTGGTCATGTATATTAACATGTATTTTCGTCAAAGTAACATGTAAGATTGTATATAGTTTATATAGGATTTTTTTTTTCTTAATCAGTTTGGAAGTCGTTTTTAATTTATTTTGAATACTTATAAAGTAAGTAATTTAATAGTATGACATCAATTAAAACTTCTATTTGGCATACTTTTATGATGTTTAACCGCAAATAAATTAATGTCCATAATTCAGTTTGATAAAATTATATTATGTCCAAGGTCAAAATTAAACATTAAACTGTTTGTCTATGAAAAAAAATCATAGAATACTAAATTATCTATTGGTATTAAGTCCATGGACACAAAGATAACCTGACTGTATTATTTTGAAATCTCTGATCCAAGGTACTGTAAATGTATTGTTAAGGCAGCACTTAAGGAACCTTATATTAATAGTGACTCGGTACTTAAATAATTAGTAAGGAAGTTGTTATTTTCCTTTCAGCTTAGACTTTTTTGTAGAACTTAATTTGGAATCAGCCCAATTCATGTTTATTTTTTTAACTCTGTAGTAATTATGAGTTGAAAGTGTGGTATAAATTGATAAAGTTCGCCAAAATGTATTTTCATTTTTGAATGGCGTAGTACGATTTACAAAGAATTTGTGGTTTATATCTCTCTCTCTCTTGTTACAAACTACTGCTGTTACTCTGGTTAGCAAACCTGCGACCTCATATTGACCATAAAAAGGAAATTGAACGAAATTATATCTACGTACGCGACCTAGTAAATTAACTAGTTGTTAAGTTTTGATGTAGGTAATTAAGATACCTAGTACTTTGTTGACAATATTTTTGAAGTTAGTTAATTTCAAGTATCCATCTGTGTTTATTATCTATATTTAGGTAAGTACTTTACTTTACGATTTATGTTGAACATTACGTGTGGTGCCGGCCTAAGATTGGGTTTCGTAAAACCAACTAAGGGCATATGAAGACGGGCAGCAGCGTCGTTCCGTGTTCCTACTGCACCAACTTACTGCGATCACCAACCCTTACCTTACCAGGCAAGCGTGGGGATTATACCAAATCCCTCGAAGACGTAAAAGGGTTTTCTTGGGGAAATGAAACCTTTATTTCTAGTCGGTTTTTTATAACCGAATTCACTTACTTTACTTTAATCACTTTATTAGCCATAAAACATCAGTTACGATTCTCATATTTTGTGATTGCCTACAAATATGATAGGTAGGATATCTAATCAAAAATTTAAAGATGACATTGTTTTAGTTTATAAGTAGCTTTTGGTTGTTGAAATTGCCATATTTTGACTGGTAAATATTTCTTTTTGCGTCTAACTTTTCTGCTTAATTAAATTATCTTTTGTAAATAAAGAGTTCCTAGGATAGACATGTTTTCTACAACCAACTAAACTTAATGTTATGGATCTGTTAAGTCAATTTTCGTAATAAAACGTGTTTTTCATCTTTATACAATTTGTTTATGTAGTACAAAAAGTTTGTTTCATAAAAAAATTCAAAATGTATTTTGTTTTATTAAACTTACACACACAATTATTATTAGTTGATAATCTGTAAAATATCCTCTAAACTAGTAAAATTATTGAGTATCTACAATGTTCTAATAATTAAATCATCGATAACTCAGATGGTTGCCCAAATTATACAATTACATTACTACTAATTCATCCGTAATTTTATAACTTACAAATGATATTACGTTAACAACTAAATTGCATTTAGACATTTCCGCAAAATAAAATGAAAACGACGATTGGGTGCAATCTAATTGTGCGTCTTACGAAATAATCTCGTTTGAAACAAGATTAAATAAATTACAGACACAATAAGAAACCGTAGTCTAGAAAAATATTCTTTTTGTAACCACTATCTAAGTCTAGCTTAGAAAATATAGTTTGGCACTCGCCACCATAACTTATGTCAATGTAGAGTAAGTAAGTATTTTGTGTGACTACCCTCTTTACGTGTTTACGATAGGTACTGAGTTATTAAAAAAAACACTAGAGAGTAGATTAACTTTAACTTACCTACTGCTAGTTTTAAGATTAAATTGAGAAATTATATTTTTATCTCATCTTGTTCATGACGGAGTTATAAATAATTTGTGATTTAGGTAGTTAAATAATGGTGAGAAAACGAGTAATGTAGGAAGACAATGTGATCAATTTAAACAAAACTATTTCCGTCTGAAAGTCTACATATGATATTATAACCTAAGAGCCCGTGATGGCCAGACCTTCCTTTAATTCACAAGCGTGAAAATTATTTCATGTGTATGTCTAACATAGGTAAGAATAACCCCCAAACATGAAACCTGGATCGCGGTTGCTTTGGGAGATAACAACCTTTTACCTGTTATCTCCCAAAGGAACCACGATCCAGGTTTCATATTTGGGGGTTATTCTTACCTATGTTAGACATACACATAAAATAATTTTCACGCTTCAGAATTAAAGGAAGGTCTGGCCATCACAGGCTCTTGGTCCATTATGTGCTTTTATAAGATTAAATCGTTACCCTATTTATGAAAGAAAGTCGTGATAATTACACTAATTATAACTCAAGAACGGCTTAATCGATCGGCTAGTCTGATACAAATTAAAAACCTTGTGAGTTCCCCTTTCGCAGCCCTTCCAATTGTGCAACTAATATTAATGTCAAGTATAACATTTATTGTAGAACTTTGTAAAAACCGCTAATAAAGGAGAAAGTCCATTTGTGGACCTTGACCTAGCGGATAGTATCATTGCTTACTTACGCAGGAAACGCACACAGTTAGGACCACTGACAATTTTATATTTTGTGCAAATTTTTTGAACCCTGTAAGTATACTTACAATATAATTTTCCACTGAAAAGCTATAATATTTAAGCTTATTTTGGAAACTCATGTAAATATAATACAATCAAGAAAATAAATAATAATATCGACCGAAAATCAAATCCGAGCATTGCCTTTGGCTATACGAGTACACACATCTAATAATATCTACACTTACCTTCTACTGTATTTTACCAAATAAAATACATACAGACAGTTAGTTGCTAAGGTTACTCATATAATGTATAGATAAGTCATAACAAAAAGGTGCTTTGCCCTCAACAGCAGGCCACCAGACTGCTATTTTTTGCGGTACCTTTCAGTGTTCCGACTGGCCATTCAAATGAGGTTGTGTAAGACGTTATTATCGCCCCATTTACGGGACGAGGAAAAACCACTGACTACTTAAACTAGCAACATGTGAAACTTATGAAAGCTCTATGTTGGGAAATGCAAACAGAGTTAAGGGGTCTAATGTACATCAAGCAGGTAGTATGGTTTGAGTTTGTTTTATGATGGATACCGCTCTATGTTTGCAGATCTGCTTTCAGCAAACGCAGCTTCAAGGTTCAATTAAGATGGATAGACATAGATATGTGGTTAAAGAAACAGAAACGTCGGATATAGGTACTTATTATCATAGTTTACGTGAGTGGACTTCCAAAGACAACTGGATACATAAAAGCTTTTGTGCCGTGTAAATCGTACGGCTGAGCTGATAATGTTGTGGCATAGACAAGTAGGTGTATAAGTAAGTATCTATAGGTATATTTTTACGGTAACCTACCTCAAGATGCTGTTGAGCAATGTTTCCTTAAAAATGTTTTAATTATGCAGAAAAGTTGAAGCTTTTGTTGAATTCCATACCTACAGTACGAAAAAACTTATTGTGGATGAGTATGATTGTTCATAGCTTTACTCTCGCTTCACGACCAGCCACAATCTCCATTCAGCTACTTTAAGAACAAAACCTAGTCTTTGAAAAACTTAGGCAATTTCCAATTGTCTAACTCGAACTTTCCGTTCGTGATGTCTACCCCGACAATAAAATCACTTTTACTGAATCAATACATCACGATCCATCTGAAAAATGCTTTATACTCGATCTTCTGCCGTTAAGAATAAGGGTCATCTGATTTATAGCGGAGTGTTGTAATGGTTACGGTGGAGTTGTCACGTGATTCAGTTCGTCACACTTTATGAAACATGTTCCGTAAGAACTTGAAACCAGCTACATTGGCCTTAACCCTTCATGCTTTACATCTTATCTTTAGCATTAGGATGATGATCTTTGCGTATGGCCTATACCTTTGTGGAAATACACCCCACTTACATTCCGAAGGGTGTTTAAAACTCTGCCGTGGCTCTGAATTTCTCTGCCAATTATTAGATAAGCTAAATAGGTAGGTACCGCTAACTTCAAAGAGAATAGATACATTTTACTTATTACATTATAATTACTGATATCGCTTGAACGACCACGTGCTTGAATCTGGCACGTGAACATTTGTATTTACTAGATGAAGCGCCCGTGGCTTTGGTCGATTTATAACTTCGTTTTTAATCCCTCAAAAATACGGAGTGTTATAAGTTTGGCATATGTTTGTGTGTCTGTGGTATTGTAGCCCCTGAACGGGTGAACCGATTTTGATGTTCTGAAGTTACAAAAATAAAAAATAGAAAAAATACAATCGACTTGAGAACTTCCTCCTTTTTTGATGTCGCGATGTCATGTCGGTTAAAAGACGAATACCATCGGGCCGGCTGGGTTTTGTCGGTTTCAGTGATTCTCGTGTTTTAGCGAGACAAACAAACTAAAATTTTAATATACATTATACGTAAAATGATGTATGATTTAAATAATGAGTTGACTGCACGCTCATATTTCATGATCGACTGCACTAGCCTCTTAAGTTCCTGTAAACAACTTAAAAAGTATTATCCTAAGATCCCGCTATACAACGACCTTCACCGAGATGTATAATTAATGAGACATATTTTTTATGTTATTAAATATGCCAATAAATATATCTTATATGGGTTGCCTAACAAATTTCAGTCCAGAGTTTTTTTTATTAATAATTAAAAAAATAGCTGCAGTCTGTGGCTTGTGGGAAGCGTTTACGTTGGACCTGTCACGCGGCTCACGGATGACCCCCATGGCTCGAATGGTCCGGTATAATAAGGCTCACCGATGAGCCTTGTGGCCTGAATGGAAATACTTGATTTTTCTTAAAGAGTTTAACGTGATAATAGGGCAACCTAACGTTTGCATATTCTATGGGCTTCAAACTTTCGATTGGTATCAAATTTATTTAATAATCACACCGGTGCAATGTTTAAAACAAAAACAAAATTTTTAATTATTAATTAAAAATACTCTGGACTGAAATTTGTTAGGCAACCCATATAGGATATATTTATTGGCATATTTAATAACATAAAAAATATGTCTCATTAATTATACATCTCGGTGAAGGTCGTTGTATAGCGGGATCTTAGACTATATATAAAAAAATTGTGTTTATAATTATAAAAAATAAAAAGAGCTTTATTTATTCCTTAACACTAATAACATAGGTAATATGAAACTTAACTAATTTTTTAACTTGAAAATGAACTTATAAAATAAAACTAAAAACTAAATTATTATTTAGGTAGAGTAGTGTTAGGACCGCATTGCGCGGTAAAAGCCTCCTTCAAAGAACTCCATTGATCTCTTTCCTTTGCTGTCCTTGACCAGAGATTACCAACCAGCTTTATGAGGTCGTCTTCCCATCTCTTGGTCGGTCTTCCTTTTCTTCTTGTCCATTGTCTTGGTACCCAGTTAGTTACTATCTGAGCCCATCTGTCTGAATTCATTCTTTGTAAGTGTCCAGCCCATCTCCATTTTTGGCCTAAGATATGTTGCCCTACGTCCTTTGCTTTTGTTTTTTTTCTTATTTTCTTGTTTTGTATCTTGTCACTTAATTTTATTCCTAGGAAACTTCTTTCCATAGCCAAGAATAAATAGCAAAACTTTAATTTAGTTTACAAGTTATTGATTTTGACCGAGCCAGATTCCTCTAACACAGGTTTCATTTTATTTATAAGGTTATCTCAATGAATGTAGTAGGTAAGTACCGACCTATTTAAGTAGGTACCTAATTATATTACCTATACTTACAAGTTTTTTTTTTATTGGTAGCAAGAATCTTTAAACTATTTTATATGGCGATATGTTTTGCGACTACAATAATTTATCGTAGATTTTAAACGGATATATGGTATCAAAGTTTACAAAATCAACCCTGTGACAGACCAGTTCCAATATAATAACTGGAAGTCGAAGTCAGTGGACGTCCGACGGCAAAATAGTGATGATGATAAAACCAGACATATTAAAATAGGGATTATCTCACTACAGCTATGAGGATAATATATAGGTATCTATATTTTAAATAAACACTAAGATTTAATAAAGTTACCTAGTCTATTATCTTAATGTAATTTAAAATTTCATAATTTTAATTTTATACGACAAAGTGAGTATTGGTCCATTTGCGCTCAGCTCAGATTCAATAACGCAAATCTGCTCCGAAATGGTAAAGAGCTGGTGATACCGCATGGTTTTAGATTTAGAAGGATATACCTACCGGTATCAAATAATTTTGATTGAACTTAAAATTGTAATGTTCTTACATGTCATTTGTAAGTAGTACAATATTATAAGTATATAACGGAATACATTATTATATCTGTTGTCTCGATCTTTTGAAGGCACATTATAAGAAGATAACGTTAATTTATTTTTACATAAAAAAGGGATGTTTTTGATATATACAGGAAACGATAAATTCAGAGCTTTAATTGACAGATTTGTTTAGTACATAAGTAATATTCATGACTATTTATGAATTGTTATGATTCTACATTATAGTACCTACATTTAAATACTAATTGTTATAATCCCAGAGGAAATATAGAAAACAAAACCAAAATCTTAACGTACTTTTTAAATAGGTACATACTTTTAGATTTCCCGTCACGATGAGATGACAAGAGTTATGATCAATTTAACTTTTGCAAAAAGCAAGCATGTAAGTATAGCAATTAAGTCTGTATTTATGGTAGGTACCTAAGTAGTAAGGACTAACGTCTCCATACTGCGTGAACTGAAGATCTCTACGCGACTGTCATCTGAGTGCCTTCGTAGAGTCCTGGAATACTTCGGTCACATAGCCAGAAAGGACGGTGACAACCTGGAAAAGCTCATCGTGACCGGAAAAGTAGATGGAAGAAGGCCTCGAGGACGCAGCCCCATACGTTGGTCCGACCAGATCCGTACTCTTGATTCTACAATGCATAACGCCCTTCACACCGCCGGGGACAGAAAATGCTGGAAGAAGATCGTGCGGGAGAAAATTACGCATAATGGCGGTCACGACCCTCAGCACTGAGGAAAACGAAGCAAGGAGGAGGACCTAAGTAGTACCAATTCAATTATTGGAAACAAATAAATAAAAAAGCTGTGCAAACAACTTTTAAAACCATCTAAAATACCACAATTGCCTAATTTCATTAACAAACAATAAATTCCATGATTTCCAAGCAATCGTGACAACGCACAATACCTTCACAACTCTATATAGATTTACTGCAACTTCTAGAGTACCACTGGAATCAGCAATCACTATATATAGAGGTACAGACAAACTAACCTCATTTCACCTCCGACCACCGCCCAAGGGGGACCTAACCCCTATTCTTAATTATTTGTGCAAATTCTGAAAGGTAGCTTATTTACGTTTTTTGTGAATTGTGTGTGTAACTGATTAGATATATCTAATTAGTCGTGTTGTGTTTTCAGTTTGGCTGTAGTTATGAAGTCGTGCAGGACGATTTTGCTGTTAGTGGGTAAGTTTAGTATTTTATTTATTTTTCATTAATAAATAAATAAAATAAATATTTTTAGACAATTAACACTGCAATATAGATATACTAGATATTACCACAAACTCGACCTTACTCGGAGCTAACCCTTACGTTACGGGTAGGTAGTAGGTACTAGATAATCCGATACACTTAAGTACTAGAATATACATACCTACAAAGGTTGTTTTTTTTATACCCAGACACCCAGAATAAATATTTATGTATCAAATGAGGCGAAAGGTCAAGGCAAAATTATTCCCGTGTTTAAATTAGCAGCTTCCTTTGCTTTTTTTCGTTATCTAAAGAAAGTTTACTTTAGTGTTCCTAAAGTTTGAATAAATAAATTTGAATTTTCCCTAGGCTACTGCGAAGATTTTAAAATCAGAAACACCTAAAATAGCCAGCCGTTAGTTTTCCCGCAATATGTGTTACAAAATTACATCGAAAAGTACCTACATAACATGGATTTTTATATTTAGATAGCTATTATATAGCCTAATATACCTAGTGTAGGAATATAACCTTTTATAGCCTATTTAAATATAATATAGTTTTTCATAAGTAAGTATCTAATTTCCACACTGAAATTTCATAATTAAACTTTTTGGTATCGTATTTTTTTTTAAATAATTTTTCAACTCAAATTAGTTATTAGTCTCAGGAACCGCTGCGCTTAGTGATTATCTTAGCGCAGCGATTAGTGCGTTCTATAGCTTTACAAACTCTATAGCTTTATTATTATTAGTATGGATTCTGATAAACGCGAAACTTGATATTATTTTTGGTAATTTCGTATGCCAAATCCACACGGCTGATTAAATAATGTATCATCTAAATCCAACCCCTCCCCTCTACCTCCAATAGTTTTCACTGGGTAGAGTTGTGTACAGTTATGGGACTTGGCTTGGTATAAGTTATTATGATTTACATTCCACAGATCTCATTAATTAAACATACGTAAACGTACTTAGTACATGCAACATTACATAAATGCAACTTTATATAAGCGTAGGTATTTCCTCACGCGAAATGCGAACTTCCTATACGCATCAATGGATTTAAACTTTCTTCTTGTAATTATAAACTCTTTCGGTTATATACATCCCCGGGTTTTGTAACAATTGGTTATCATTTCAGCAACAAATAATTGTATGTGGCGTCAACTTATGTAAGGTTTTTGCGGGAATTTATACCTACCTAAAAATCACGAGCTTTAACGGTGAAGCTAACATCGTGACGATAGAAAATCGGCATGTTCTGAGAACTTTAAAGTTCAGAGACTCCTTAGGCTTAATGTCTCTCGTTATAATATGATAGAAGTCATGTCCCAGTTATGGGAACGTAAACAGGGGTGTGTGAGTGTAGTGTGTTATGTTACCTATAATTCCGCGGTTTTTTAGTGAAACTTTAATAAGTAGATCATACATAGCTACAAAAAAAAACAATAGAAAAACAACCTTTGACTGGGAATTTGTTGAGAAAAATGGATTTGTTTGATGGTTTTTGATTTTGCCTAGTTCAAAACTATTATTTCATTATCCTAGAGAATTAATGCCAATTTAAATTATGTAAAAAACAGAAAAAAATCACGTTGTAAAACGGCTGGAGAGCTAAATAGAGCAGCGCACATCGCTCACAGCAGCGCGAGTTCGGCGCGTCGACGTTGCGTTCCAATCCAATCGACCTTCTCACACATTGTGTTTACGCAAGGGTCTATTTGCGTATAAAATATTTTATTCACTTTCCTTCCAGGAGCCCTATCCCTGGCCAGCGCGGCTCCCGCGCCCGCGCCTGCGCCCGCGCCGGCGCCGAACCCGCGCCATCACCAGAACGTGCAGGTTCAACAACCCCAGGCAGAGTATGAGTACGACTACGAAGGCACCGCGTCGGGACAGAGCGAGCCGGAGGAGTCCGCTAGTCATTACGACGCGTATATTGCTGAGGTAAGCAATTCACACAGCAATATTTAGTTACTTGGCAAGCTTAAAGCTTGTTTTACAGGTAGGTATCTACTGGATATCTAATATATTTTACGTGTGTAAAGTTGGTTCTCGGTGCAAGCCACTTCCGATATAAAAAAAGCTTTATTAGGCTATCGTGCTCACGCACTAAACTCTAATACAGCGACGGTGGGTTGTCCACTAGACATCCGACGGCCGCAATGATGGGACTGAACTACGTCGCATACCTACTCTAGAGATGAACTGTGTTTGACTAACTAACATGGTTTTGGAATGTACATATCGCTCTTACCTAGTATTTGAGTGTAGCAACTAAATCAATACTTATAGCTTAGCTTGCATTTATGATAGACAATCGTTTCGATGATTGTTGTAAAAACTTCGACAAAACATCATTTACTCAGTGGTTTTGTGCGTTCAAGTGTAGGTAAATAGTGCGATTCCTATATAGACTGACTATCGAATCTTACCAAAAACAAAATCTCCAACAAAATATTTAAAGCAAAATTCTACATGTAAATTTGACACAGGTGCAAGCTGCGAACGAGGGAAAGAAGGGCTTCAGTCGAGGCTCAGGGCTCCGCACTATCGCGGTGGGCTCCGCCAACCAAGCCAAGACCGCGCTGGGGAACCAGCAGGCCGCGGCCTACCAGGCGGCCTACGTCGCCAAGAACACGCTCGCACAGTCCGCCGCACAGTCCAGTGCCACGGCGCAAGCCGCTTTGGCAGGTAATATAATCTATACTTAATATTATAAAGCTGAAGAGTTTTATTGTTTGTTTGTTTGTTTGAACGCGCTAATCTCAGGAACCGCTGGTCCGATTTAAAAAATTCTTTCAGTGTGGGATAGTCCATTTATCGAGGAAGGTTATAGGCTATATTTTATGAAAAAAAACAAGCGAAGCTGTTGGCGGTCGGCTAGTATTTGTATATAAGGCTATGTTGTCATAGCTCTCATAGAGAAAACGACTTGGTTAATGCTTAGGAGAACACTTGACAACATAGTGTGCTTGGGCCACTATAAGAATGGTTTCAAGTTTTATAATAAAGAGTTAAATAAATTGTTAATAATACCTACTTGTAAGAAAGAGCGCAGCATTTTGTGACCGGCGAGCACGCGTTAGCTGAGCGGCATGTCGCTAAACATACGCGACAAAAGGTATCCACAGAGTCACATGATCTCTACCTATTCATTTACTAGTCCAAGTAATCTTTAGGATTTTAATAAAATAAATGACATTAATCTTAGAAAATCTTAAATCTTTCCTAAGTTCATGAGCTTAGAAGAATCAAAACTTCCCTAGGGATATTTAAGTGACATCTTACTTAAGTTTTAGTTAGAGTTTATAAAACAAAGATTTTACAAATCAATTAAATCACTTATATTTTTCTTTTAAGTAAACACTGATTCATGTTCATTTTATAAAACGGGAATTACTCACGTATTTACATAGGAGTTAAATCCCGTTTTTTAAAATGAATAGTATAACTCACGAAAATTTTGAAACTGATTCATGTCTTTTAAAATTAACCCACCCCTTGCAGGCAAGCAAGTAATCCTCTCCGGGCTGGAGCAGCAAGTCAGAGACGCCAAAGTGGGTCTGCAAGGAGAAGAGATGCAGCTGCAGCAGGCCAAGAGGTCGGCGCAGTCCGCGGCCCAGGCGGCGCAGCAGGCGATGCACCAGGTGAGGGCCCGGACGCATGTGCAACTCTATGCATCCTATTCACATTCACTTTCAACTTATAAAGGACTTTGTGTTTCATCATCACCCCTATTACGTTTCCACTGCTGGTACACAGGGACTTCTCTCTTGATGAGAGATAAGGCCTTACCAGGCTGACTTTAACGCAAACTTTTCAAAGATCTCAGAACATGCCAGTCCTCACGATGTTTGTTTTACTGTTAGAGTACCTATGTGTTTTCGAAGCGCAACAACATTTTTCAAGAACAGGAATCCATGGATGAGAGGCGTTGTTAAAACCTTTGACCTTTGGAATAAAACATGAGTGCGAGTTTTCTCCCACCTAGCTAACACGGCTCTTTGGCTTAGTAAACGCAATGTGCCTGCGTCTGTCCAGTCCAGTTCACTAAAATGGCAACATCCTGCCCTCCTAACATTTTCACGAAATGTAAGTTATAGAAGAAATTGAATCTATAAAGTAAAATTTACTTATTTCTGTTTAATTCGTCACTGTAAGATTTTGTAAGGATGAAAACCGCTGATTGATTTACGAAAATGTTGACTAACACCATCACTTGACGAAATATTTGCAGCGAGAGCGCGTTGAAATCTTTTGTATCGGAAAACGGCAGGGGTCGTTACTTATTCTTAGCCCACAAAGGAAAATAATACTTATATTATTATTTATGTGTCTCTTATTATATCTCTAGTATACTTTTAAATTTATTTATTTTATGTCGCTTAAATAAAGTGGCATAGCTGATTATAAAAAACCAAATTATAAATATACACACAGAATTTATTTATAGAATATAAAAATAACGCATTTCTACAAGTTAGAAAAAGTACCTAGTAAATCCAACTTCACCTGAAATAATTAATATCATCCACATTGCCCATTGAAAGACCCATTCAAGCGTAACGCTAATAGATCACTTTTACTGTTTGTTTGTTTGGTTCAGTCACGCTCTGATTATTCCTCTTGATTAGTTTTTGTAGTGGACATTGCTCTTTGCAACTGGGCATTACACGATTCTGGAAGGCCATTGAGTTTCTTACCTTTCATTTAAACTAAATGAATTGGACGTTATTGGAATCAGATTCACTTACTTTATTTTTGTTACCTTTACGTTTGTTTTACTTTAATTAAGCTGCTAAGCTAGCTGTAATTAATAAGCTTATACACTTCCGCAAGATACTAGATCTCAACGCAGGGTTGATTCTCTTCCGGTGTGGTTAACCCTTTAGAAAGTGTTTATTACTCATTGGTTACTACATATTTTAAAGGTAACACCTAAACCTATAGCCATTCGTGGACAACGTATATGTTTTTCGTCAGACTCCCAAGCTCAACCTATTAACTGTATTATTAACCTGTTAACTGTGATCAGGTGAACGTGATCCAAGCGGCCCTGAACGCAGCGCAGGCCACATCGGAGAACGCGAACGAAGCCGCGTCGCAAGCAGCGGGCGAGCTCGGCGCGCAGACCGCCATGGTGGGCGCGGCACGACAGCGCCTCACCACGCTGCAGGAGCAGCTGCACGGAGTCAGGATCGACTTCGAGGCCACGCAGGCCGCTGCTAGGAAGGCGCAGGTATGTGACACTAGCCTAGTACAGACGCCCAGACCGCCATGGTGGGCGCGGCCCGACAGCGCCTCACCACGCTGCAGGAGCAGCTGCACGGAGTCAGGATCGACTTCGAGGCCACGCAGGCCGCTGCTAGGAAGGCGCAGGTATGTGACACTAGCCTAGTACAGACGCCCAGACCGCCATGGTGGGCGCGGCCCGACAGCGCCTCACCACGCTGCAGGAGCAGCTGCACGGAGTCAGGATCGACTTCGAGGCCACGCAGGCCGCTGCTAGGAAGGCGCAGGTATGTGACACTAGCCTAGTACAGACGCCCAGACCGCCATGGTGGGCGCGGCCCGACAGCGCCTCACCACGCTGCAGGAGCAGCTGCACGGAGTCAGGATCGACTTCGAGGCCACGCAGGCCGCTGCTAGGAAGTCGCAGGTATGTGCACACAATGGCTGTTTTAATACCATTTTAGGAGTGACAGGTCACCCCAACTCTACATTTTAAGCAGGAGTATAGATGGGTACATTAATTATACAACATTTCCACTTACGTGTTCGCTTTTGATCTCGGCTATAAAACATTTGTTATGTTTTTTTATGGTTTTATATTAATTTGGGTACTAATCGTACAAGTAAGTAGATATAAATCAAGTCTTCGCACTTGGAAAGTTTTTATTTTATTTTGTCCTCCAGGACGCAAGGAATGAGGCAAAGATCTACGTTATCGAGGACATTACTATAACCCTGCTCTACTAATCTTCTATCACTTATTGTAGGTACATCACCTAATAACTTTTTATTCATTAAATAAATAGATATTTTGAATGAAAGGGCACTTTCTACACTTTATTCCAAAATCAAAGTAACCATTACACAAGCTTCGAGTTTACCATAGGGGTTGGAAGTTGCCGTATGAATAGTCCAGTAATATTGATTGATGTATCGCAGGCTGCCGCTCAGCAAGCGCAGGCCAACGCCGCCGAGGCCGCCGCGAAGGCCGCCGCCGCCGGCCTCGGGGGCCACCAGCAGAAAGACGCCTCCTACGAAGGTACCAACTACGAACAGTACACGGTAGAGGCCCCCAGTGGCCAGCAGGACGACTCCAGTGTCGAGTACTACCCCTTACAGACTAATTATCAGTGACAGTAATCAATAACCATTAGTGAGGATTTTGGGATTTTGAAGAAAGTCTCAAATTGAGATCGTTGTAAATGTTCTGTAGTCTGATTTGCTTATTTACCTGTGACTGTGACGATAGTTGCACCATTTTCTATATGAACTTAACAATATTAGAACATGAAACAAACTTTACCTATCTATACTAGGCCGGGATCCGTAGTACATGGAAATCAAGTGATTACTAACAAGCTAATTTTTGGTGAGTAGCTTCGTTTCGATGAGACGTCCAAAGATATCCTATACCCAACTCTCGATTGTGGTAGCTAACAGAGATATCAAGGATTAAAAAAATCAAGGATGTAAAACCGGGATAACGGACCACGAAATTTGTCGGACAATATGTCCGTTAGATTTTATATATATTAATTAAGTATACAACAAAAAATCAGCTGGTTAGTAATCATAGTAATCATTTAAATTGACCTCGTTTTCGATACATTTTCGAAATGGCGGACTCTTTGATCAAACCATAGGTTTTGTAGGACAAACATGTTTTTATATAATTTAGATAATTATCTTGAGATATAACATATTGTCCTACAAATTTCGTGGTCCGTTATCCCAGTTTTCCATCCTTGATTTTTTTAATCCTTGATATCTCTGTTAGCTACCACAATCGAGAGTTGGGTATAAGATATCTTTGGACGTCTCATCGAAACGAAGCTACTCACCAAAAATTAGCTTGTTAGTAATCACTTGATTTACATGTACTACGGATCCCTGACTATACAACTTTTTAAAACCTATCTAAATTGTTTTGAGTTTCCCGATATGTTGGCACTACCGTTTCTTCTTAGATGCGTCTTATTTTATAGTAATACCGTAGGTAATAATACCGTACGGGTGCGTCGCGAATTACTTTTAATACGTAACTACTTATATTTCAACCTAGTTTTTAAAATATCGCTTTATTTTAAAATATGCCAATCGGACTACAGACTTGGTCTAAAAATGCCTTACCTGAATTGACGAAACAATTAAAATAGATATTTAATTCATACATGGGACGTTAGACGTATCATGATGATGATGGTGATGAATAGGACGTAAGAGGGGCAATCAAAAGTACGAGGTTCTGAATAAAATCCAAAAATCTTCAGCTACGTATATGCATCAGTTAATAAGTATGTAGGTAGGTATTTAAAAAATGTTATATTAGGTAGTTATAAAGATTAAAGCTACCTTACTACCTTAAAGTCCAGAAAACATCTTCTGTTAGTCCTTTATCATTTATTCACTTCTACGGACTACAAAAAATATATTATCCTTAAAATTTTAAAATTCAGTCCGTTTTAATAAGATAGTAATTAGTAGGCACCTAACTCCAACTCCATTCATCCAAAACTATTTTGATTTCAATTTTTTTTATCGGGAGAGGTAGTTATCCCTACCCTTAATATTAATATAGACGGTAACTTATTTGTTCTTAATATTATTATTAGCTCATACCTACTTAAAAAAACTACATTTCAAACATAATATGTAAAAAATCATGAAATTTCAGAACCAACTTAACATTTAAGTTGTAAATAATAGAGATTATATTGTATGTATTGTAAAGTACATCTAACCGACCGATTGTGTGATATATTTTTATACTTTTATACGAACTAACATTTTATTTAAATTTTTTTAATAAACGCTTTCTAGTTTTGTATAACTTTAGAAAGTAAATGTGGTACAATTTTGTAACTTGTGACAAACTTTACATGTCACAGCTCACATCATGTTCCAAATATAGATGTTACACCTCACATAAAACAAATTCCTTATAATCTTTGCCCTAATTGAATCATGAAAATAAATTCATAATACGAGTATTCGATAACAATTGAATTAAAATATTACCTTGTTTCAATTATTGCAAAGATTTTTGAAAGGTTTTGAAAGTCAAAAGTGCGATGTCAAATAAAATGTTGTTGTTATTATTAAAATAAAATATTTTTATTTAATTTTTCATTTTGTATCACGACTTTACTTTCCGACTTATCTTCTTGGACATCTCACTTTCGTAGTGACTCTAACTTTCACTGTAACTTATGACTTATTTAAGCTTGACTCACAACTTTACACTTGACTCATTAAACTTATCTAAGGCTTGACTCACGATTCTACACTTGACTCACCATTCACTAGACTTAACACTTGGTTGACTGTTAGCTACAATTGACTCAATTTTCGATTTATTTGACTAACCCCTTATTTTCCTGATAAATACCCAGTAAATTAGTAATTAGACTTAAATTTAAGGAATAATATGGCAAAATAAATAAAATGTCATATTTACCATCATAATAGAATAATAATTTTCTTAAATTTTTAATTGAACAATTTAGTAGGACGTAGCGCATTCTAACAAAACATGCAAAACAAAAAAATGAAATAAATATCCAATAAATAAATGAAAATAAATACCTATATATTATACTTGTAAGTCGTTTTTGTGACTAAATAGAATGGCATAGAAAGCAGATTTTATCAAAAGTGGATTAGTGGTAAGTAAACAACAAAATATTCAATTTTCTTGTGTAGGTAGGTACTTACAAGTTTTAAGATAGTAGTTTATTGTATTGTATTTATTGACTTGTCCTAGATCTTTTGGATTTTATGCAAATAAATGACATAGATCTTTTATCATAATAATCTAATCTGTAGCGCAGGTGGTTGCGGGTTCGATTCTCGCCTCAGGAAAAATGTTTAGGCGATCTGCAGATAATTCAGGTTTTCCGGATTGAATTTCTATGAATTGTTTTGTATTTCAGATAAGTAGATAACTAGGTGGTCCCCGTAACACAAGCGTCAAGAGGGTTAGTTGCTGTGTAAATTGTCTAGAAATGTTGATTTCTTTAATTTGAAGTTGATATTCAATAACAAAAAACTAACAAAATCTAACAAAAAGTCAAGGATAACTTACTAATAGAAACCAGTCTGCGCAGGTAAGTAAAAAAATCTGACCTTAAGTTAAAAAACAATATAATCAAGTAACAAAATGCTTGTACATTCGCATTATTATATTTATTAAAATTATAATTAAGTAAATTAAAAATATTTAGGTTTCCTACATGCTATATATATCACCCAAATTATGTTTAACACAATTAATCAATAGGTAATTACCTATTCAATAATAATTAAAATATCTACACAATGCATGCATAAAATTTATTAAAATAGGATGAGATTAACAACTTTTGTTTTAATGTTTATTATTAAATTACAAAATTCGTTTTATTTACAGAGCCTCAGAAACAGCCCCAAGAACAAGAAGAAGAAGAGGCAGAGGAGGACTGTGAAGAAGAAAAGTGATAACAACCTCACATTTCAAAAGCTCATTAGATATCATATTATGATGTACGACTCGCCTAGTTCGGACTATACGAGTATATTTTAGTCGAGTACCGAGTAATTTAGTGGCCTGAACACTACAATTTTGTAGAGTAGGGGTACCTACCACCACTACTAAACTACATAGGTACCTACTTACTAAATTATTCGGTACTCTACCAGTCCGAACTAATGTTAGTGTTTTCTCCAAAAGTGATAGACTTTTGGATAATATTATTTTGTTACTTTACTTAACTGAGATAGTGTGACGCAGATACAAACATGCAGATTTTTGGAAGAGTAGGTACCTACCCAACTTGTTAAACCTAGCTTGCTAACGTAAACAGCGTGACATGTAACATGGTGTAACTCTTTGGGAACCCACCACAGAATCAAAGTAAGGAGGGAAGAGTAACGATATTTTTGAAGCGTTATGTTATAACCTAAGAGCCCGTGATGGCCAGACCTTCCTTTAATTCACAAGCGTGAAAATTCTTTCATGTGTATGTCTAACATAGGTAAGAATAACCCCCAAACATGAAACCTGGATCGTGGTTCCTTTGGGAGATAACAGGTAAAAGGTTGTTATCTCCCAAAGGAACCGCGATCCAGGTTTCATGTTTGGGGGTTATTCTTACCTATGTTAGACATACACATGAAAGAATTTTCACGCTTGTGAATTAAAGGAAGGTCTGGCCATCACAGGCTCTTGGTCTATTATGATTAAGAACGATGTTCGTTTTATGATTCTATAATTGATCACTAGATGGCACTTTTAAATAAACGAAAATGCATTTATTTACAACCAATGGTGCTACCCACGGAGTGCTACCTGTTTGTTATTTTCATCATATTATCAACAAATCTGATGCTAAATAGGTATTGTTGCTTAGTTTTAAAATTTATTTTTATTTTATACATCAGAATATTTTTTGGTTGATTGTTACTTCTTGAACATTTTTCAATGTTGATCTTTGTTTAGGTATTTACTACTTATATGTTAAAATCTCGATCTAACAACGGAAATATCATGGAATACAATTAAATTTATTTTCTAAAACCATCTCAGTAAACTGGTTTTTTAAATGTAAAATGTTAATATTTTCTTATTAACTTCTTGGTAATTTATAGTAGTAAGACTGAAAATGAACTGGTTGAAAATTAACTCGAATAAAAAGAAATAAATGTTTCTAGCCTCTAATTTTATCTTGACATAATAATATAGTTTTCGAGCCCTATCCTTTCCTTTGTAACGTTACCCCAGTTAGGTATTGGGCAATGAGAATTATAATCACTACATTATAATTGGTATTAGGTTGTTCTTTCCACCTGTATCATCCAACCGCGCCAACTGTGTTATCATAAGTATAGAATTAAACATAATTTACCTAATTATTTAATGTAATTTGTAGGAACAAGATCGAAGAGAATGCACTGTTAAGGCATGCCTCTTCCATTGTATGATACGCTTGTACTATGAAGGGTGACTTTGTAAATAAGGATAATAAATACAAAAAAATATCAGTTTTTATTAAAAACAAAGGACTTAATGAAAACCCAAACAATATAAAAGGATAAAATACAAAAGTACATTATTTACACATAATTATCTAGGTGTTTGTTTCAAGGCAACAATACAACAATTATGGAGGATACATTTCTGTCTACATTAAGTTATTTATTTATACCTGTTATTATTGCATAGAAACTGTGCATAGGCCTGTAACATATATCTATGTTTCTGGCAACCTATTTAGTTAAGAATCTATATAATACCTGAATAATATACAGATTACATAGTAAGATTACAAATTGGAAAGATTGTCTAAAAATACACAAGTTATGTCAGATGGACTAATACTTAATGTCATTTGCTTTGAATCTTAATATAAATAATATTTTATCATCATTACAGAACTACATACATTATGTACAAAATAATATTAACAAATGTACATTGGTGTGTGGATTTGCCCAATAACTAGGGTTTATAACTAGCCGACCCACCGACAGTTCCGCTAGTGTTTTGTACGTTATCTACATAACCTATAGTGTATATAATATACATCCTACCCCATAGTCTTCAATTCAATTCAGTTTATTTATTCCAGATGCAAACATATTGTGCACTTAGAACAGTCATTGAATACTTCCTCGATGAATGTACAAATACACTGAAATAATTTTTCATCGCTTCCTGAGATTAGCTCGTTCTAGCAAACAAACTCTTCAGCTTTATAATATTGTTATTTAAATATATTTGTGTTCTATTCGGTCCGTTTGAGTTGTCCGCGTGCGCGCCAGGCGGCGAGCAGCGCGCGGCTGAAGTGCAGCTGAAACAAGTGCACTTGTGAAGCCAGGAGCACGAACGCATACCACAGTAGGCCGTACGGGTAGCCCTGGAACACACATTGTTTTGTATTAATCTCTTTTCACAATTATAAACACAATAAAAATTATATTTTTTTTTATGTAACTTAATAAGGAACGATGCTGTCCTAAATAGACTTAAATGCTATAAAAACTGTCGTGGTTTGATAAATTCATATTGAAATAAACGGGCAATACACGAACCTTATTTACGTAGACTATTGATCAACCGATTTCGTCCCAGAACGTGGGACATCTTCAGGATCAAGGACACTGCAAGGACACGGATCACGAACGCTCGCCGGTCCGCAATGCACCGGTGGAAATCGGTTGATCAATAGTCTACGTAAATAAGGTTCGTGTATTGCCCGTTTATTTCAATATGAATACTTAAATGCATTAAAATATAGTCTCATTTAGTGAGTTCGATCTTAAACCTGACAAAACTACTGAGATTCTGAGGTATATACATTAGGTCAAAACTCATAATCAGGCTAGGTTCAGCCTAGCCTTGCAGTATGACCACTGATGCAGTACAATTCATAGGCCGGCACTTTACAACACCCGCGAGAAATGATGAGATGGTACTATTCTCAGCCTTTCATTTCCAGTGTAACTATTCTTATAGTTGTGCACCACACAACATGATATTACAGTCAAGAATCCATTACAAAATTTCAAGAAGGAAGAGATAGACTTTAAATGACTTGATTATTGTTTTCTTAAATTCACATACCTGCCAGCTAACAATATCTAGCTCTTCATCTTCGTCATGTGTGAGATAGCGCCACACGTCGCCACAGTAGTGCAGCACGCAGTAGAGCAGCGGGCCGAGCCCCAGCACCGTGATGCCGAGCATGTAGCGACGGAGGTGCTGGATGTTGTTCCTCTTGGTGGCCGAGAGCCCCAGGAACGACAGTAGGAGCGAGAGGCACCAGACGTACTCCCACCAGAGGGGCTGCGGACATTTAGGGTTTTGGTATTTAAGATAACGGAAAATACAGTTTAAAATTACTTAAATAATCTACCCAGAGAGGGTTAAAATACAGCATTTCTGGAACTCCATAAATAATAAGAACAGAGAAAGATACTATAGAGCACTCTTCGACTCGCTGCCTGGCAGGTGTTTTCTTGCGGCCCTCTGAGGCAATAGCAAATTATAATATTTTATTAACAAAAATAACTTCTCATTCACAGTTACACAGATAGAGCATCTATGATATGAAGGAATTCTTTAATAAATAATTAAAGGAAAAAAGTGAGTTATTTACCGAAGGAATCTGTAGCTCTTCAATCTCTAATATGAAGATATCCAGCCTGTCCAGTATGTCTGCGGACAGCTTTAGCAACATCACCAGGAACATAACATGGTGAAAGAACATGCAGTACTTTAGCCGGGATTTGTTCAGTGCACTGAAACATAAATATTTACCTTAACACAAAAAATATAATTTTGTATTCAAGTTTTACAAGGTTTATGGTATGTATAAGGATTTAGGGCGACTTTATATTGTACTCATGTCTATACGTAAAGTTATTATTTGTATGTTTATTAAAAAAAATCTATAGAGATTTTATTCAAATTATTGGCGCGAATCATATGTTACGACGCGACATATTCTTGCTTTTGTCTAAAAATAATTCTGCGGAACTTGGAATTCATGGGAGCTTCTAGCGGCGCCAGTGATAACCTCACAAAGCCATGAACTAATAAATAACAGAATTAAGCTTACCTTAATTGATATTGTGCTGCTATTTTCTCTCTATGCTCAAAATCAGCACCGTTGGTCCCAGTGACCATAACTCCGCCTCTTGAAGCCATTTTATAACTTATTCTTCCGGATTTTATTTCGTTATTACTATAATAGTAAGTGGGAATTAACAGGCAACTCAGTATTCATTTATTTACACTAAAACTTTGGTATTTTTCGAAGAATTTCATTGAGTATTTTTCTATTTTCAGTCAGCCAGCTGGTGAGCCAGTGAACTTGGGGGTAAAAGTGTATTGCCAACTAATGTTCATTCATTTGCACAAATAAATGTCATTTCATATTAATCAAAATTACTTAAATTATTTATATTTATTTATGATTAGTTGATTGATTAGTTTCAAAAAGGGATCACTAAAATACATATTATTTTTGATATCAGTACTTCACCCTATTCGTCAAATGATATAACTTAATAAAGGGGAAAATAGTAAACACGGCCATACTGCGTAAGTCAATGTCGATTTCTGGCCAACGTCACTGCCAACTCGAGAAACACGTTCCATTCCTTCAATCTAAACACGTCCGTCGATCAACATTGTGATACATAATTATTTCATTTGATATAATTAAGATATAATAATAATATATCAACTTGTTATTTAAAATAGTCTTATTTTTTTGTCTCTTTAACTCAACTCCCATTGTCTTTTTGTGAATAATCTTTCTTCTTCATTTTTGAAATTTGTCATGATTATACTAACTTGACATTGGCGGGCGGATGGCAAAACCCCAATGGCCACGTTAGAGTCATAGTTAGTCACGTTCGCCAAAAATAAAAGAAGAAAAGAGAGCATTGTGATAATACCACGATAAAACTAACAAAATCTAAACAAGGAAAATATTTATACATAGCAATTTCTATGTTTACAATAAATATACTAAATAGGTAGGTAAGTAGTTTACTATTATTTTTCTTAACATGCTATGCCAAATCGTTTTTTTCTGTGGCTACTGGCTAGGCTATTTTCCACTAAAGCGATCTCTGTTGTTACTTTGTTAAACTAAGTAAATAATGTGGGTAGTTTCCAAGATCCGTGAGCCACTACACAATACAAGATAACACTTTATTGCCTCGTTAACTAGAGGGCGCTATGTAATGTATCGTCTTTTTAACCAACGTCCAAACCTAACTTTCGTGTTATGCAAAATTTTATGTAGTAAACCTAAATAGGTAAGACCAGGGAATTACGTTGTCATAATAATATAAACTTCACGCTGCATTTGCACCCCTTAGAGATAAAATTTCGAAAAATTCTTTCATTATAAACCTGCCCTATATATTTGAAAGTCAAAATACTTCCACTTAATTTCAGGTTCTACCTACGATAAGGTAGTGGTTAACTTCTATGAAATGAAACCACATCGAATGCTTGCAGAAAAATATATTAGTCAATCATGTTATCATTCGGAGCGAGATTGTTTTGTGGTATCATGTATCAGATATCTGGACCTCATCATCGGAGTCTTCAGAGGAAGGGCTGCCTGCGTCTGCGCAGTCAGGAGTGCTGCGCCGCCATTTTGCTCGACGGTTCTGGAACCATGTCTTCACCTGGAAAGATATCAAATCTATCAATGTTAGGTAAGGGCTAATGATCTCTTATCTGTTAAATCCCCCAACCCATCCATATCCATATACCTACTACCTATTTTAATTGGTTGATTTAACACGGTATATTTAGAACAATTTGTTGCTTTTTGAGTTCTCGATATTTCGTAAGGACACTGTTAGGTTAGGTTAGAAACATAGGTAGGTATAGTAAAACCATTTCTAAAATGAACGCCCCTCCACCGAATTCAGAATTTTTTTTTTCTGTGTATTCTGTTTTTCTGTATTTCCTCTCACACGTTGAAATCATCACGGTTTTGTGGAGGGGAGTTCATTTTAGAATGGTTTTACTATACTTATGTGTTTCTAACTACACAACTGATGTTGATGCGGTTTTTTACTGGTAATAGTTAGGTAGGTACCCGAAGCAAAGCGAGAGCGGGTCACTAGTTAGAATAAACGAAAAATCCACGAACCTTTTTATTCGTTGGAGGCCAAACATGTTTGATTATTCTAATATGAATTCATGAAATAATTAGTAATATTCAAAGTTAATTATTCCGCTGCGGATTAGCTCTTTGAAGTGGCAATGGGCTGTCCATATAGCGAGAAGAACTGATGGCCGATGGGGCTCAGTTCTCGAGTGTAGACCTCGGATCGGAAAACGCAGCGTCGGACGTCCCCCAACAAAATGGACAGATGATCTGATCAAAGCTGCCGGTTCACGGTGGATGCAAGCTGCATCCGACCGAAACAACTGGAGATGTTTAAGGGAGGCCTATGTCCAACAGTTGACGTCCAATGGCTAATGGGATGGTCCGCGTACCTGTCGATCGCTGAGCCGCAGCGTGTTGGCCAGCGTGCGGCGCTCGTCGGGGCTGAGGTACTTGCTGGCGAGGAAGCGGCGCTCCAGCGCGCCCGTCTGAGCGGCCGTGAAGCGCACCTGCCCGCCCTTGCGCCGCCCGCCCACGCCCCACCAGCTGCAGCAGTTCGGACCTGGAGATACCCAGGTAAATCAATCATTATGAAACAAGTATGTAGGTTACAGCAATTATACTAAGTTAAAATAAGTATAATTGCTGTACTTATACTTGTTTCGTAGTAATAAATCATTTTTCATTTTGCCACGCTACACACACGCTACGCACAAGGCTTTGCGCGCTTATATTTTTCGTATTTTCTACTACGAACATTACAAGACTAAAGATTGTCAAACTTCTATAAATATGTATAGGATGGAGGTGATCTGTGGTATAGGTAGGTAACCACCAACTCTACAAAATAATGTGCTAGGCTAGGGGATTAACTTACCTCGTATTAGTTACTCTTTACTATTATAGTTACTCGTATTAGCTATGTGAAAAACCCTGAGTCTACGTCATTATAATAAATTAACAGACAAAATATTTTTATGATAAACTTATCTTTATATTATTATAAAACCAACCTGTGAATCACCATTTTACATAGGTATATGGATTTGGTTGTCAAACACGTAAAGATTAAACAAACGTAATCAGATACAATTCCGTTATTTATCAATTATAGGTCGATATACCTAATCATCTTATATTTACTATCCTATGAAGATAATTGATAAGGATATTATCAACATTTTTCAACTCGCTCGTAAATTAAACTTTATTATATTACATAGAATAAAAAAAATGTGGTTGGCTCAGCTATTATTAAACCATTAAGATGTAGCTCAGGTGTCGCATAGACCCAATCAATAAAATTAACCAAAAATGTTATTAATAACTAGCCTTCCGCCCTGCGGCTTCGCCCGCGTTTTACACTTTTTCTTCCGCAATTTTCTTTGCTATAAACCTCACACAGCCCGAGACCTTTCCAACGAATGCAAAATTGTGGAAATCGGTTCGTGCGTTCTGGAGTTATAGCGTCAGGAAGGAAAACCCGACTTATTTTTAAATAGTAGATTATTCATGAACGATTTATGTATTAATTAATATTTCTGTCCTTACCTCTATCAAATCCATAAGCCGGCCGCATCGATAAAGGATGCGAGACATATCTGCTCCCCGACATTAAATTGTGGTTCAAAATCGGATCACTGTAGTAATTAAACCTAGGTTCAATATAGCTGACATCTTTCCTATAACTCCATGGGAAATTCGCCTTTAAAGCCGTGGGGTACAGAGGGTATGTGTTTCGTCTCGCGTCTAAGTTCACTTTGTTTACTTCCATTTCGTGTTGCACTTCAGATATCACGTTGAATCTTGAGAGATTAGTCTGATATGAATCTGGTTCTTTAGATGCATTATCTCTTTCGTTCTCATTGATAGCTTCGGGTGTCTCTTTCTTGCAGTAGAGAGGTTTCGTCGGCTCATTGCTAAGGTTCTTGTAAGGTTTCTTCTTGTCACTGAGGATGTCTTCGATAAGAAAGGACTTTTTTTGCCTGCAAGCGCACATGTTGACTGTGTAATCAGAACTGCCGAATTTGTTATCGATATAGAATTATCGGGTAATTGATAGATACTTTAATGGTGCGTAGGGACCGTAATCTCTGATTAAAACTAACAGGTACTTTTAATCGAAGATTACACTTGGTTGTCGTGGAGTGGTTGGAGTATTTTTTTTAGTTTTTTTTAAATATTAACGTAAAAGTACCAAAGTGTTGTTGTGTAGGTATTGTGTAATTGTTTCTTTAGATAACAAACTTTACAATTACACAATCTGACAATATTTCATAGTGGATGTACTTTTATAGGTACCTCCTGGCCCTTACGAATTTCAATGGTTATTTTACTTTGAATTTACAAAACACTAGAAATATCAATATCGAGCATCTACATGACTTCATACATTAGGTACCTAAATAATAAGCAAGTTATAAAATACAAGTTCGTGACAAACCCATACTGAACATAATCCGACTCGCACTTATCTGTTTTGTACAGGTTGTCAAGTAGGATTATCCATGACGATCGTATTTGATAGCTTAGCGCAACTATCTACGGTGGCATTAGTATGTCTAAAGGCCTAGACAAATGACTAGGGTGGCCATCAGTGCAAGATATTTTCATAATTTTGTTAAGAAAGTCAGACAAAACCTTTGTCTAAAAATACAATTACGTAGGTAAATAAATGCAAGCCAATCAATGTAATGCAAACTAAGAGCCAAGTTGGCTATTTGGGAGCGCACTTGATATTAATTCTGAAGTTCGTGTATTTTCTTCATCAAAAATCCGTGGTCTCCACTCGATATTTGACAACGAGGAAAATAGATGGCAGATGAGGCACTTTAAACAGATCTGGGATATGTTATAAACAGAAACCCCGAACAAAGGCTTCTTCATAGCTCTTTGCAATATTTATATGAAAGGCGATATTACCTACAATAGTAAATAAATCGTATTCCTTTTGTGATAGGAAGACCAAAATCTTTCTTAAAAAGTCAATTAAAGGCTCTCACGGGAAAATTGTTTTTTACTTTAGAATATTAAGATCTTTGGTACACAGTTTTAATAAAAAAACACATTTTATTTAATTTCATAAAGAATAATAAACGCTCGCATTTCGTGCTACCACTTGTCTAGTCCCACTGAAAGCACTCAAATTGTTTGTTAACACTACGAGATTAATTAACTTGATAAGAGTCACTGAAAATTGATATTAAGTGCTTGTTTAACGTTAATGTAACTAACTAAACTACTCAGTAATATGCATTAACTGAGATTAAATGGAGTTTGTATGTTTGTCACTCAGTAATTTAGGCTTGCAAATGTGATTAATAGTATTCATTATCATCATAACCCATATCAACCCACAACTGGGCACGGGTCCAATATAACTCATTAAAAGTCATGGGAGATGTGGTATTATCGCCACGCTGGTGGACTCGTGAAATTTGGTACAATATGCTGATGGCTGACTGTATTCTGGTATATCATATTTAGGTCATATTGACCGCGAGATAAATGGGATGATACTACTCAGGCTGGCAACATGTAGGTAACAGTTATTTAGCCATCAATCTGAACATCCCTTAGTGCTGGCAAACAAGCTATATATATTTTGAGGATAGATATAACATAATGTTTTGTTCTCATGAAGATCATTAAAATTAGTCAAAATTCAAAATTACCTCCCAAATTCATTTATTTCCATAAAATCTTATTAAGTCTTGTCTATTCCAACCGCTAATGCAATGAGCCGGAAAACTGAAAACAAAAAGAAAACAACCTTACACAGCTTAAAACGGCGCAAACTGAGATTCGGATCCGGTATTTAAATTGCTAAATAAATGAATGATAAAACAAAACAGGCACTTCCCGCGGCCGCTTTCAATGGCTCCAAACAACGCGGTAGCTTCCTGCGAGAGAGGTGTAAATGTACACATCGCTGTATCTATAACAATATTATAAAGATGAAGAGTTTGTTTGATTGAACGCGCTAATTTCAGAATAATAAATAAATAAGCCTTTTATTTCCATATCATTTTTACAATTGTTTGTGTTAGTAATTTAACTTAGTGAAAAAAAAAATATATTAGTGTTAGTATCTTATAAACTATGTGATATGGACCCCTCTATGGGTAAAGGCCTCCTCCATCCTTTTCCAGGATTCTCTGTCCTTGCCTGACATTATCCAGTCTTGTCCTGCGACTTGTGCTATGTCACTTATGTTTAAAGCCTAGTGTTATAAGATGTTATTTGTACACAAATAAAATTTTTCTTTCTTTCTTTCTTTCTTTCTTTCTTTCTTTCTTTCATCAGCCCACCTTTTTGTTTGACGACCCACTTTCCTTTTTCCTACTGGTCCCTTCCATTTTGTGGCTTCTATGGTCCATCTTCTGTCTGGGTATCGAGAGATGTGTCCGGCCTATCTCCACTTTAGATTTTCAGAAGAGCTGGTCCAATTTTTAAAAATCGGCTAGTCATTCAAAGCATAAGCATAAGCATCCCTGTTTATGATCTTACTTATAAGTAGGCCTTTTGTCATCGTGCTGGCCAAGTGCGGGGTGACCGGGGTGTATTGAACCTGCGTTTTTGGAATGAAAGTAGATTGTGCACTTAGCCAACACGGCTATTTGCTGCAGGTATGTGATGTATAAACAAAAAAACAATGTGAATAATTGAAGATCAAAAATTCATAGGGGTTAAAACCCAGGAAAGTTTATTTAAAGTTTTTCGGTCCAAAAACACGAAATCATTTTTCGTGTCGTGTGATTTCAGGTATCGCCACAGCCACTTTAAAATTAGTCAGTTAAGTTTCGGTAACCGTCCAATAAATACCTCTAAAAATAAATTGCGTTGCGGATCATTTAAATTAAAAACTTTCAGGAACTGTGTAAAGTGTGGTACCATCTGGAGTAACACAATTCAAAGTAGGATAAACTTCTACACACGTTGCCTAACATGCCAAATCCTATTTCATCCCTCTAAGGATCGCTTCCCTGCTACCCGACCGTAATTAATGAGTCGAGTTTTTCTACCTTTTGTGTCATCAGGAAGGGTGGCTAATTGTGTCTAATTAATTGGTCCTGGGCGTACTTTTCCCCTTTACCCCTTTCTACTCTTTTGTCTTCTAGTTCAAATATTCGATTGAGTTTGTTCTGATTTTTAAGTTTTTGGCTAATTGGTGGTCTTTGTTTTGTTCATTGTTTACGAACTTTTTAATAGCTGTGGGATGAACTTGTGAAATTGTTTATTTAAATTATTTGTCTTAGAAATTAGGTAAGTTGTAGTGTTAATTATACCAAGCACTAAAATATATATAAAATAAATCCTAAAATAAAACCGAAATAATTAATTGTGTCAAGTTCTAAAATAATATTGTATCTGCTATTTATACAAAGTATTTTTATGGTTACTCCTTCGTCGAAATTGTATTAATATCTGCTTATTTAAAAACATCCCTTTTCATCAAGTATCTTTTATAAGTCAACCCTTAAAATATTTGAGTAGGCGGGCACGGGCAGCTTACGAGTATTACGTAATCGTTTTCAGTTAGCATCGCAACTGTTTAAACTTGGTTGACAACCAGAGAAAGTCACGACACTTCACAGAATCATAAGAGGTTATGTTTGTCTGTTTGTGAGGTTGTAGAGAAGGATTTATGACAATGGAGTGATTAAAAGCTTGTATTATAATGTTAAGAGAGAAGTCCTTGTGTCTCAGTAGTGGGCACGTAGATAGATGAGAACATTGGCTCTCGATTTTGTGCCCAGAAGTGGTACGTTACTGGGATGGTATAACCCCCGCAATTGAAAATGAATTCTGTAAATGGCGGCGGTATGTATGGGTACGATTGGCAAAACAAGGATAAAAGTATAGACAGCGATAGAGAGTGAGCGAGAACGCATGCGAGCGGACGCCATTTACAGAACTCATTTCTAATTGCGCACGTAATATGATGATAATGAAGCGAAAAGGGCTATTTAGTAAGACTTTTCTAAGTAACGACCTAAAGCAGTTAATATTTCCCTAAGTACTTAATGAGAGAATAAACATTCCAACAAGTTTACAACAGAGTGCATTGAATAAGTGCGGTGATTAAGGGCAGTATTAAGTATTTTATTATTATGACCCTTCGATTGATTGCTAGTGCAATTAATTTATAGCGCTTAAGAAATGTGGATCGGCAAGTCATTTATTTATTGATTTGACTGACTTGTTTTTCTTCTACCGATAATCATGCGGACTTTTATATAATGTTTTTTTTTATATTAATATAATGGATTTTCACGTGGAAATTTTTTATATACCTATGTATAAGCTAAGCTATATTATTGTAAACAGTAGTTTTCTCGTGAAAAATTAACAAATAATGGATCCACCATTCGACAGCTTATAAACAAAATAATGTTAGCCATTACAAATGTAATAAAAGTAGCCTATGGTTTACCATAGGCTTCTTTTATAAAATGCGAGTAAAATAGTATTCAATAATTAATAAAGCAATTATCCACGAAAAACATTTCTATTTTGAGCAAAATGTCTATTGTAACACATAAATTTACATGAAGCCTTTATTTCATGAACATTGTGAGAAAAGTTATATTTACTTCGCGAAGGCTGTTTCAGTTTTATATTATTAGGCACTTATTTGGGTTACAGCCAAGTTTAAAATAATTATGTAAAAATAGGTAGTTATCGGCGAGCCGTGTTGGCTTAGTGGGAGCAAACTTGACTTCCATTCCGAAGGGTTCAAAACCCGCCACGCACTACTGGATTTATGTTCTTGAATAATCATGTGGGCTTTGAAGACATGTGCTCTAACGGTGACGGCAAATAACGTGAGGAAACCGACATGTTATGAAAACGAAAACTATACCGCACTTAGTCAACTAACGTGGCAAATAAAAGCCAAATACTCGATAATAAAACTCCCAGTATTCCAGCAGTAAGGACCAGAAATAAGAGTTTCTTTTTTGTAGTTAGTTGTGTTATGTTTTCATGATTTTTTGTCGGAAATTGCTATAAAGTTATAATGTATCTGTAAAATAAAGTAAAGTATAAAATAAAATCAAAATAAAGTTAGTAATCATGTAATAATAAATCTAATTATATATTAGTAAACCATGATAAAATAATAACTAATCCTAAAGAAATAGCTAGTACATTGAATTCCTACTTTATCAACTTAAATTCCTACTCTAAATCAACACATAAAAACAACTCAGCAGTTAAATTTAGCAACTGCAACTCAATATTCTTGAAACCTGTTGATGTAAGAGAAATTGTTAACATTGTAAAAAAACTAAAAAATAAAAAAAGTTCAGGTCATGACAATATACCCATACAAATAATTAAAAGTAGTATTAAATATATTGTTTGTCCTTTAGTCTACATAGTTAATCTAACTTTAGAACAGGGTTATTTTCCTGATGATCTTAAAAAAGCTTTGATAAAACCCTTATATAAAAAAGGTTCAAAAACAGATATGGGCAACTATAGACCCATAGCTTTACTGCCTAGTTTTTCAAAAATTTTCGAAAAAGTAATTTACAATAGACTAATTTCATTCATAGAACATAATAATATAATAGATAGTAATCAATTTGGCTTTCAAAGGAATAAAAATACTACACTAGCTACATTTAAAATGCTAAAAAATGTATGGGAGGGAATAAATAAAAAGTCTTATGGAGTAGCGTTATTCTTAGATATGTCAAAAGCTTTTGACTGCGTTGTCCACAATATTCTATTAGACAAAATGGAAAATATGGGAATAAGAGGAACAGCTCTTAAACTTATAGAGTCCTATCTAACAAACAGAAGTCAGGCAATCATATTAGACAACTATAATAAACAAACTAAAACGATTGAAGCTGTACAGTCAAATTTTGAAAGTGTAGTATTAGGTGTACCACAAGGTAGCGTGTTGGGGCCATTATTTTTCTTATTATATATTAACGAATTACCAAAAATCACAGAACATCTTTGTATAATGTTTGCAGATGATGCTACCATATATATACCACAAGAACTAAAATCACCAGAAGAATTAGAAATTGATATAAATATAACACTAAATAAAGTTGTAACTTGGCTTGATGAAATTAATTTAAAAGTAAATATGTCAAAAACTAACTATATTAGATTTCAAAACTACAAAACGCCAGATATAGACTTGAAAATTGAATTTAACAAAATTATTATAGAAAAAATTAATAACACAAATTTCTTAGGACTCACAATAGACTCAAACCTCAATTGGAAATCCCATATAACAAAGTTAAATAATAAAATATCCAAATATTGTTACTCACTTTCAATTTTAAGCACAATATCCTCAAAAAAGACTGCAATACTGGCATACTATGGCTTAGTATACCCACAATTACTTTATGGTATAATATTCTGGGGTAATTCAGTTAATGTTCAATCTACATTCATTATGCAAAAGAAAGCAATTAGATCAATCTTTCATTTAAACAACACTGACACATTACGTACTATATTTAAAACTGAAAAAATTTTAACACTCACAAACATTTACATTTTAGAAATTTGCAAATTTATTAGAAAAAATAACCAGTACTTTAAAGAAAACAAATCCACTCGAGCTGAATCTCTTAGACTTAAATATAAATATAATATTACTATACCTCAATTAAACAATAGCATGTACAAAAATAGTGCCTATATATCTGCTATAAAAATATATAATGGGCTTCCAATCGAACTTAAGTCTTTAGATGGACCACTATTTGTAATAAAACTTAAGAAATGGTTAACATTAAATGTATTTTATAGTCTAAAAGAATTTTACGAATTTAATTCGTAAACTTGATTTATGCTTATATAATTAGTATTTAAGATTAACATTTTTATATGTAACTATTAATACCTATATAAATATTGTTGTACGCTCCAAGTGGGCAGACTGTTGATACTACCTACATTTAAGAACTTTATGTACCTACCTACACAGTTTTACAATAAATAATTCTTTATCTTTATCTTTATCTTTATACCCAACCTGTTTAAACGAGCATTTATCAAATTGAAAGCAAAAGTCCCAAACATTTCCTTTAAAATTCTAAAAGTTTTTGACCCAACATCGATCAAGTTTTCGTCTGATGATTGAGCAGCGTTTTTTATCTTTTTTATACTGGCAACACTGGAAGCTTAATAGATCCGTGACATTTGACCAATTGATATCAAAATAATGGTTCTTATTGCCTGAGAGTTTGAGAAGGTTTTCGCTTGGTAAAGGTTTTATAAAATTGGTTGTGGTCGTAATTCTCAGGTAGCCGAGGCTATTAAAATTAGTCGAACTTCAAGTTATTTCGGATTTGTAGATTAAATAAAGTATTTCTTAAGTATTTCTTTAATGTGTTTATTACGGGCTGTAGATCTGGTGACGGGGAGTTAAAGGAGGGGTCTCGGAGATCGGGTGACGAATCAATTGTATTATAATATATAATTTTTTGTATTTATTTTAGTTTCGGTATCATTTATATAAACACAATATCTTTATAAACAAACTAATTTACTTAAACTAACTAACAATGACCGGATCTGAAAACCGATTCTATACGGGATATAATACTGATAGCGATTCGGGCATTATTGCATGGTTGGGATGGATTAAGATTGCCTAAGGATGACCAGTCGTATTCGGAACAAAGAATTCGGTAATAGGTACGTCTGCGGATAGTTACCCGTTTCCTCGCGATGTTTTCCTTCACCGAGAGCACGTGTTGATAACTAAGTAACGATACAAAAGCCAAACCACGCGCAGGAGACGCACCTATAAACATTCATCTCATTTAAAGCCATATGCCCAATAAAAAAGTAATCCCTTTTTTCAAACAATTAAGATGAAGCAATTAAAACAGCCATTTAGTTAATCGCTCTCGATCCTCGACAAAAAGTCGAGTAAAAACACCGAAACAGCTTTAAACGACGTCTTTATAATGTGTAGGTACTTAATTTTTTGTGAGTTTAAACTGACGTTCGGGTCATATTGTACTGTCGCGGTCGAAAGTGGTGACATGCAACATTGAAAATTATGTCTTCGTGCTTACCGGGGCTAGATGTTGCTGTGTGAATTCTTCACTAATATTTATTTATGTAATTACACAGCTTATAAAATAAAATCAAATTTTGATGATAAAGATCTTTTATGTTAAAACTAATGTAATCTTTTTGTTCTCTTATGACTGCAACAGTACTTAAATATGTTGGAAACTGGCAACACGGCTCATATAAGTACCTGAGTAGTTTATGTCCCCGGATTCTTTCGGATTAGAGAATCGAAACGAACACTATTAAATACAGATTTACTTCAATCTCTCTTTTCGATTGAGATGATAGAAAGAGAAAGCTAACATGATTATTTTACTGTTATACGATATTTTGTATCTTAATAATTTTAAATGACGAACATTTTAATAATGATATAGGTCTTGAAAGATTTGGAATAATCCTTACCACGCTTACCAGAGGGGCTGGAGATCGCAGTTATACACAGAACGACTGCTGCCTGTCCGTGGTCTGGTATAAATCCCGTACGATTCTTGCGTAAGAAGCATTATTGTGTAACTGTTATTTAAAAAGAATTATAATTTCTATAAGAATAGCATATTCCCCTGTTGGAGACAGGGACTTATCTCGTAGCGAGAGCCACGCTGACCAAGTGCGAATTGGTGAATTTCACATATCCTTCAAACTCTTCAAATTTCTCGAAACATGCCGGTTTGCTCACGAAATTTGACTTCAATGTTAGATAAACTTTTCAAGAAAAAATATCCAGAGATGAGCGACGGGTTTTGAACCGACATCTTTCGGAATTAAAGTCGATTGTGCTCCAACTTAGCCAATATGGATTTGTTTCTATATTCTATATGTTTGGTAATAAAACCTTACTTTGTAAAAATATTAAAGACCTATAATATTTAATAGGCTAAAGAATGCTTTATAGCACAAAAACTAAAATAAATACTTAGCCGAAAGCAGGAGTTACGAGGAAGTAAACTCGCCCATTAAGCAGCTCTCTTCATAAAGTTAAGCTACACTTTGTTAATAGTGTTGTATTGTGAGGAACTTATACTGTATGATATGGACTAAGTGCTTTGTACAGGGTGTGCCAAATGTAGCAATTTAGCGCGCAGAATCGTCATCAGCCCTATTTGCGATCCCACTGCTGGGTCACACATCACACTTCTCTCTTGATGAGACATTTAGGATTATTTAATTTTGTAAGTTCATAAATTTTGACTAGGTAAATCAAATTAATATTTATATTTCATTTCAAACTAACAAATGATCTAGTTCTGCAAATTCAATGAGAAACCCATATTATGTCCTCAATTTCGAGAACGATTTGTAGACGTGACTCAAATTTTGATATACATATAAATAAATATCTGAATTTAACATATCTGGATGTCATGATATACATATTACATTATCATGTTGATAAAACCCTCAATATAAAATTTAATAAAATTCAACTTACTTTAAATGGTTGTTAATGGGAGCCCCCCGTATAATGTCAATAAAAGCGACGTTAAACAGGGAGAGTCGTAACGCAATCAGTCGGTTATTGTTTCATTCGAAGTGACGCATTCCTATAATATACATATTTGTATAAGTATAAGTACCTCATCTATGTACCTATAATATAAGTAAGTATATAATATACATAACATAGCATAGCATAAGCACCCCTATTTACGTTCCCACTGCTGGGACACGGCAGGAACACTTGTCTCTTGACGAGAGAGGCCTTTATGTTCACTGTGCTGGCGAAGTGCGAGTTGGTAAATGTCACATGATCTTTAAACTTATTTTATATACCTTTTTTTTTGAATACTAAATCCAGACGGCACCAAATACTTGTGTCTTGAAAATGGACTATTTGATTAAATATGTTTTGTAAAAAACTAAATCTCTTAATATCTACCTATTTGTTTTAAAAAAAGTAATGCAGGTACCTGCATTACTTTTTTTAAAACAAATAGGTACCTCAACGAGGTTCTAACCCACGCCCTTTTGAATTAAAGTCATGTATACTCCCAGCTTAGCATTAAAAAATATAGATAGGTACTATAACGCAAACTCCACTTGAACTAACAACCACCTCAATTATGGCATAGAGTTATACATCTATGCCTATGCCGTAAATGTCGCTGTTATGCCGTATGCCGTAATCCTCGGCGTTAATATTTCAAATGGATACAGTAATAACAATGCGATGTGATGCCAACACACAATTAGCGGGGTGGGACGCACGGCAAAAGATGGTGCAACAATATAACATTTTTTTTAAATAAAATAAACTAATGATTATAACTAACCTTCCATCTGGGAAATTTGTCAAATGATATTATAAGTCTCATATTAAAAATCTGTCTTAGAAAATTGCCGGGTGTTGCAGGCCTAAGAGTAATACCGCCCCGTCTCTTGATGAGGGTGTCAAAAATGTGTATACCGTAACAGCTTGCTGCAATGGTAAGCATCACGTTGGAATTATGAAAACACACGATGAAGACTAGTTTTAAACTTTTTAACTAAGCGTGATTATACCAAATTCTACGTGTACTAATGTGTACGAATACGCAAAGATATTATAAATGTGAAAGGACTGCAGCCAAATGTTTACCTTATTTCAAGTAAAAGTGATCCAAACAATGTCAAGACTTTGAAAGCATATTAATCTGTAGCCCACTTTTCACCCGCACGTTTCATCCCTGTACACACACCAGTGTGCGCGCACCCACACAGACGAGATGTAATAGAGCGATGACGTGATTTCCTGCGTTGAGTTATTGCTACTGTACCGGCGCTAAATGGTTTGTGAGCAGTAACCTTGGCGGGGAGACTTTTACTTTACAAAAATGTTGAGGCCTTACTCATGTTCTAGGTGTCTGGTCTGTGTCAAAATAAAGAAATACTTGTCTAAAATTTAAATTGATGTGAAGATGTTAAAATTCCGGATTACGTTTTACTGATACGTAAAATAATATTCATCCATCGTATTTTATTTGTAACTCAGGAAAAACCAAAAACAAAAATTTGCAGGTTGTTTGTTTCTCTTTATTAATGAAAGTTACATTAAAACATATTTTAGTAGTTATACTTTTCACTCAGCCATGGACAAAAAGCTTGGTCATAATAAATATAATATTTTCAATTACTGACAATAATTTATCAGTTTATCGTTAAATTGCTTTATTTATCTATTTTACTAAGTATAATGAAAACATGTTTATCTTTTTTACATAATAGGCTCATAATTACTTAAAGTTTCACATTTTCCTTAAAAATTGCATGCTTGTATCCGGGTCTAAACCTATCATATATAGCAGCGCCATCTAGCTTACATTAAAAACAATTAACTTATAAACTGATAATGATAGCCGCGGTTTAATCTTATCATCTTATTTTCATTAGTCAATCCTATCAATATAATGCGGTATTATGATTAATAGAATTATCGTAGCCCAATTAGTTTTTACATATTGAACTGTTGCAGTAGCTTTTATCAGTAATTGCTTTGTTATAGGTATTGTGTTAATCACTCGTATCATAATGAATTTTAGGTAAAGAATTTAAGTAAAAGTCCATCCATACAAGTAGCAACCAATAACTCTTCGGTATAAGTATTACATTGTAAACTTGTTTTTTCTAACTGATGTTTAGTTTTTAGATAAGTTAATTAAAATAAATAAAAACGTCTCATTCATGTAATTATGTATTTAAACAACATTCATGTATTTAACGATATCTTTATTAAACAAAAAAAACTAATTAGAATACTAGCTAATATAAAACAAAGACAAAGTTGTAGACCTCACTTTAAAACTCTAAAAATATTGACCTTACCCTGTATTATACATTATGCAAATGACCATATTCGTAAAAAAAATAGACATTTATTTGTATCAAACTCAGAGCATTTTTCTAAATATAATAGACGAAATAAAGATAAACTTATTTTACCCCCTGACATGACAAAATTAAAATTAAAACATAACAAAGGTCCCTATTCAAAAATGATCGATATCTTCAATAAAATACCTGGCACTATTAAAGAACTTCAAAAAGATACGGTTTTCCGAAGTAAACTTAAAGAATACCTAATATCCAAAAGTTACTACTCTGTTGACGAATTCTTGAAGGATAAAATGTAATAAATTAATAACTAATTAACTTATGTACCAGTTATTATCACAAATATCCTATTCTATGAATCAATTGCTGCGCCCTTACAGGGTACATGTACTTACTAACAATTAGTTAGCAACAAACTAACCTTAGCTAACATTATTATTATTACATGTATGCAATTAAATTAAATAAATAAATAAATAATAAGATACAGAATATAACATGTAAATTCAATGTACAGCGCGCAGGAAAATGATCACTGCTGAAGAACAACTTACCTGCCATAGTCGGGTTCAACCAACAAGACGTCCCGACAAAGCCACCTCGCCGCACAGAGGGGGTGGAGAAGGCAACAACTCATAAAATTAAGCGATTTGGATGTGAGTTAGTCTAACTGTGAGAATCGCCGCGTTAACAGGCTCTAGCCGTCCCCCTCGCACACCCACACAGCCGCCCGTCACCACACAGCGGCGAGAGCTCGCGACGTCAGTCCAACGTTACATCGCAAAGCAACGTTCCGTATTTGAAATTGAAGGATTCGGTTCGCGCCTTTACGTGCTTTTTGAAATTGTGAAGTGAAGTGGGTTTTCTCGGATTTTCAAAAGGGGGTTGGTAAGCTTGCTTTTGAATTTCGGATGTTTATAGCAAATACAACTTTTTTGTGCCCAATTCCATAGTAGGTAAATAAATAATGACGAATTTGTTTGTTTTGAAATAGTAAAATACAAAATTCATGTTGGGGAGCGGAATAAGTGATTTTATGTTTAAGTAGAGTTATTAAACATGTTCAAGCAGACAAAGTTGCATGAACAAAGCGAAGCTTTTGATCAAGATGTGATAGTCCGTAGGTATAAATAAATACAAAGTTAGGTTAGGCCTAGGATACCTATGATACAAATAATCTACAAACCATGATAGTCCAATGAAGATCTACACTTTTAGAACATGTACATACAATACAATGTTGTTAAATAATAAATTAGGGTCACATATTTCACCACACACCGCATGCAATATTTTATACATAAAGGTATAAGTAAAATATTCTTAGGTATACTTATTTTAAAATTATTACAATATGACCACGCACTGCGCTCGGGCACTATAAAAACTACAACAATTTCTGCTTATACAATAGTGAATTTATTTATGTATTTTTATTTATATATATTTTATTTCAATAATTGTGATTGTGAAGAAAAACTAGAATTTTCAACTACTGCCTTTTTACTACGGAAAAATCATTCGGAAAAAATCAAATCAGTATTGAGAACAACACATATTTTAATGCATTTTTGATCAATATGTTCTTAAATTAAAAATAGCCTTATGACGGCTTTATTAGCGTTTTTTAATCTTACAAAAGTTATTAAATAAAATACCTAAGACCTTAACACAAAATAATTTACCACTCAGGGTGAATGGTCTGGTAGGTACAGGCACTATCAGGCCGCTGGTATTCTGTATGTTCTCCCGCGTTCTACACTTTCCTAAGGAAATATATTTTCAATTCAATTCGTCGTTCCGTTTTTCCGTGAAAGACGGTCAAACATAATATAATGTTTGTGATGCATCTATATTCGATTGAAATGAAATGAATTACATGGTAAGAGGAACGATTGGGAAACCAATGATTTCCATTATAATAACAATTGATTCAGCAATTATTTCCGATAATTCTGATATCATTATTCTGATATGAGACAATTGATATTATTATAGTTGCCTTGGATTATATTGGTAGCTAGATATTAAAATTTATTAGCTATTATTAATTGATCGAGCCGTGTTGACTCAGTGGCACACTCGAAGGTCATGGGTTCAAACCACGTCGCGCACCTCTGGATTTTTCTTCATGAAAAATGTATGTGCTCTATAAAAACACTGGCTATATCGGTGAAGGCAAAGATCGTGATGAAACCGGCATGTTCAGAGAAGTTTGAAAAGTTTGTAGGACAGTGTGAATTGTGAATGATCGTTCACCAACCCGCACTTGGCCAGTATAGTGAATTAAGGTCCCAGCCGTGGGAACGTAAAAATAGAGTGCTTATGATGAATTGATATTAAAATAATTATTAGGGCTTTCGTGTTGTGCCATCGTGTAGTACCTATACAGTGCCATATTTCTTCTATCTTTCACATTCTTACAATCTTTCCGAGTTGACTAATCCACGGGCTGCAATGTCGGTATCAATACTTATTTCTTCTTAGATGATGATTGATGATGATACCAATTAAAAAAAGTTTAATATATTCGTTTAGATATCATTCTTTATATCTAGATCCAAGCAAACATCAGTTTAAATAAGAACTTCTTATCGCATGATCGCATCCTTTATTGTTCATATTTGATTTATGAATATGTACCTACTTTAAATAAAAATTGCTATACAGACCATTAACATACTTCTTAATTTCTTATCTAAATATGTCAAACTAGTTTCAGCCCCACGACTTCGGCCGCGTTTTAAGTAATACATTTTCCTATATTTTTCCTGTAAATGAGCGTACAATATTCATAATTTATCATTTCCATCTTAATTTTTCCAGCCGTTCTTGAGTTATAAATAGTGAAGCGAAAAGCGAAAATTGAAAATCGGTCTGTAACTAAATTCTAGTGTTGTTTTATATTCCTACGGTGAACTTTCAAAGCTCTAACTACCTAAAGATTAGATGAGGCCGCATCCTGTGGACTGGCCGATGTCCGGGTACGTACCGGGGCTATCCAATATGACATTAATCGATCATGGCCGCGCCGGATGCCCTAGAGATCCGGATTAATCCGGCTTTTGTTATATCAATCATCATCAGTTCAGACGTTGAACGTCCACTGGACATAGAAGACAGGCCTCCAAAGACAAAGTCAAGATTTTTCTCTAGCTTAGATTTAGAAACACATTTTTTACGAACTAAATCATTTATAACTCGTCGATGTAAATAAGTTATTGAGCATACAAAACAAAACGTATAAAAAAATAATTTATATCTTGTCTGTGTGTAAATTACTAGATATCCTGAACTAATTTGATTTCTAAATTAGTACTTACATTTAATAAACATGCAGACAATGTACTTTGTCTGTGCGAATATAATATCAGTAAAGAGTTTTTCCGGCCTTTTATCCGGCTCTGAATCGTCCTATGTCGTCTTGTGTGGTCTTTGACTCGCCGCGATACACGAATTAAACCCGACATCATTATAATAAAATAAAATATCAATCGCGAAAGCAACGTGTTAATATCTAACATTTCCTGGACTGTTTTTGATGTGATTCTTTGATTCTGTCCGAAAACCGGCGAAGAGATGACAGGACTAAGGTTCAAAGAGTTTTTATTATGTTGACAACAGTAACTGTCTTTTTGACGTTTGACAGCGAGTTCTTTTGGGTATTGTGAAATAGAGTCTGGCCAACGAAAGCTGTCCAAGAAAAAAAGGCGGGAATTTTAAAAAATCAAGAGCTGTTAACCCTGGCTATACACTGCATAAACGGAGTTGATACTATTTATTTTTCAGCAAGTACATTTATTTCGAGTTGTAAAAATTTTGTTTTGTTAGCAACTGTTGTTGAAATATTCGAATGTATTATGAAGAATATCAAATAAAAGATTACTTTTAATTCTATAATTTTAATAATATCATTGTGCAGGCTTCTCAGTGTTGGAACTTGTTCTCTAACTTCATAAAATTCGTTTATTTTGTTTCTTATTGCTGAAATATCAAAATTATCCAAATTGGAAACTGTTGCTGAATGTGGACGATTTTTCCTCGGAGTATTCCACTGTCCTTTATTTTTAGACCCTTCAATTTTAATTCTTCTTAGAGTCTTCAAACTGACATCTGAAGATAACAAATACAATAAATTATGTATGTAACAGTATATTATTAATTATTAGTCATTATAGTCAAAAACCATTATAAACAAAGACATTTTTACAAAACCATAATATTATATTATTAAATTAAGCCATCCACACATTGTCATAAATTTATATAACTCTTCGAACTAACTGTTAAAATCTATAATTTCTAAAGTAATACCTGCCATTGAAGATATATTTCTAAATAATGTGTTTCAGAAGTCGCCATTTAATGTTTTTCGAGATTTTTATTTCTTTACTGCTTCCACAATGTTAAGTTTCGTCTCCTCGTTGTTAATACTTCCTGAAAAGTAGATACACCATGAAAAATATTGCTATTTGTCTTAAATAGTCTTAAAAGTATCAAAATGTTTCATTAGAAATTCAATAAACTAACCTGAAAGTTAAAGGATTGAATCCAGTCGTAGTATTTTCTCTGCAGATTTCTGATTTAAATCACTTTTTATGTCTTTATATTTGTCAATCATAGTAAATAGAAGCTTCCTTGTCGAACTTTTAATTGTTCTCGGCATTATTTTAAACAAAATCAATGAAAATATGATGCACATAAACCAACGTAAACAGAAGATGACTCAAGTACGAAACGTCAAAGTGTCAATTTAGACAATCTTAAATTATTGCCATATCAAAACTTCTGAAAATAATCCGTGGACAGCTTTCGTTGGCCAGACTCTAGCTAATGAGTGCATTGGATTGGCGTCCATACAAGTATATAATAGGTAAATTTAAAAACATTTGACGGCAAGTTGTGTTTAAAAACCGCGTTATAATAGTAGGGGAGCCGAAGAGGGGATTTCGGGATTTACTCGAGCGCGTCAGATTAAGATACTGGAGGTAGCTAGTACCCAGACAAGTACCTCCACCAAATATAAAAAATATATCTATGTTCGAACGTGAATTATAAGGGAACAAAATTTGTTTTTGTCAGATTAGGCGAATCACTTTAGATAATCGTCAGATTAAGATATGGTAGAATTAGAACATAGAGATGAACCATATACATCTAAATCTGACGCTCTAACACCTTTAGAAATGCCAGTTTTTTTGTTCTTTTTTTTGATAAAAAATGAGTCGCGATTTTTATTTTTTTAACTTTTACGTACATCCACCCCAATCGTGTAAACAATCAAATTTACAAACGTATATTATCAATCATATTTCCTAAATTATCTTTAAGTATGTAAGTATGTTAAGCTGATTTTCAATTTATTGAATCTGATTCATAGAATCTATCACTAACTGACGCGCTTAAGTACGTCCATACAACAGTATTTTTTATAATAAGTTTTTAATTATCTATGGTCGCTTCCCCCACTGATGAAACACATCGGTCTCATACAATTTTTTTCTTCTTATCATCTACCAAATGCAACCCAATAGGTCTCTTTGACGCTCGAGTAAATCCCCATTTAGCATCGTCGCCTCCCGTACTATAAGCGCAAAGTCCGTAAAAGAGCTATTACTAGACTTTAGAATAGATTTTTCCACGGAAAGTTACTTAAGAGAAAATTACTTTCGCAATTATAATATTTTAGAATATGCATCTAATCTAACATTTTTATTTTGTGACAGAAAGTATAATATAAATACATATAAAATATAAAGAAAAATATCTACCACACTGAAGTGTCACGTAGATTTTCTTACGTTTTATGAAAACCCGTGGTAGATATGACTCCTCACTCCTGCGGTAGCAATGATGTGAGCAAAATCTAATGATACTAAGTGATTTGAATTAACAAGAATAAACAACCGATTAAAAAACAATCAGTAGCATTACTTAACCTACATTATGATGCAAACGAGTCAGTGGGGAAGTGATTTGCTGAGTTGCGCCGCTCACTGACGTCAATGTCCCAATTCTAATTGTCTTTTCGCAAGTCTCAGTAAATTAGTGAAACATAAATACAATATACGCAGACATTTGTAACGATACATTTAGATAAATTGTTTTACGACGCTATAAGTTGTTGATTGATTTAATATACCTATATGTAGATAAAATAAATATTAATAAGGTATAGGTATCTGTCCACATATTTAAACATAATCAAATTCGGTTTCTAAGGACACAGAAATCAGACTATTAAACCAAAATTTCTACTTAATTATTTACCTAAAACAGCAATTTTTGGCTCTTTAAAGATAAAAAATATTGAAATTAAAGATAAAACATGAGTACATAAATGGTTATAGCATGCAAATATCTTACAGTAGGTAGGTAATTACTAGAGCCTACAAGTTTTCCCAATAGGTACTTGCGTGCAGCTATGAGAGAGATGTCTGTTTCATTGATTTAATTAATACAATAATTAAGTCAACTTAAAAATATTACAAATTTAAAGAGATTGAGATTATATTAAAATGTTAACGAAATTATCTGTAAGCTAGTCAATCGATTTATCCAGTTGTTAGTGTAACAGTTTTGCCCTGCGGTTTCAATGTACTGAAACATTACACAGTTGTCCCAACATAACCTCACCTAGTCTTTGTTTCAATTCGCCCGTAGGGTTGCCCCGTATTATCATTTATAAGATTTAAAAGAAATAAAAACATTTTACGTTTGAGACACAATTATGTGAGACAAAATTAGACTCACCAAGGGAAGAGATAAAGTAGAATTATTTTTAGGCCGATGTAACCACATGGCCGTAAGCCTTTGTTTCATTTAAAAAAACGTTAGTTTAAAAAAAATGATGAAATAATGATGATTTTTAACACAACTTACAAGGACTAAATGGTATCTCGATATTATATTGATACAGCAATGGCCCGTTAAATACCGATAGTAAATGTATAATCTTTGATAATTCACTAATTAAATGATAGATGAGATCATGCAATCGATTTATTCAGATAACGGCAATACTTGAACAATTGTCGTCAATGTTTACAGGAAAACGCAATTTGAATTGACGTAGATAATTAAATTAGTGATATATACATAGATACAACGTACGCATTATGATACCTACCGATAAAAAATATAAGAACTGGGAATTTGCACGTTATTAGTATTTTTAAATACTTTTTACGGTTTACGGTTTAAGTTCTTTATTTTCTCATTAAGAATTTACATATAAAATTCACTTACATGAGAAACCAGTCTATTACTAAATTATTCTACGTAGGTACAGTTACAATTACAATATTTCTAAAGAAAGTTATTACAACATTGTGTTAGGTTAAATACTTTTCGTTGATTCGATCTGTTTTTTCTTGAATATTATATTATCATCATAACATGAAAAATGTAGTAGATATAAATTGATGGATTTTCCAGGACGCGGAAACTATACTGGACGATGGATGATTTGAGAGATCTTTGCAATAATATTATGTATCCATACATTGTTACAACACAAATGACAAATTTCAGCTCGGGAAAATAAACTTAAATGAGGGAAAATCGACCTTGTAATTAATAACACCATATCGATTCGACTTCGTGACAGCCCTGATTTGTCATTCCAATAAAAATCAATCAGCAACGATGAGAGCTGATCCCCTGTCAATGTGTGCGTGCAGGGGGGCGGGTCCACTCAATTATGCGCTTTAATGTCAGGTAATAAAGTCGTGAATCGGGTGAAGTAGCAGCTCTTTGTTTATCGATGTAATTTGGCGGTTTCGACGGATTTTTATGGCGGGAGAGAGTTGATACTTGCGTTACAGATCGTTTGATTCCGAGTGTTTGCTCTGTCTGATAGTGATTCATTATAACAATTATGGTTAAATTGTTGTGATAAATAAGAATCTATTTCAAAGAAAGAAACAATGCTACGATCATTTATTTTTTATTTAATGGGTTATGTGCAAATGAGTTTCGAAAGTGGTTTTCTTAACGTTTTACCTTTAATGTACCTTTAACATGCAGTTGAGGCTACAAGCCAAAAGGACCAATTACAAACTTTGTCTTTTGCAATTCTATTGATTAGTAGTAGTGACACAACATTTAAGACTGAATACGAATTTTTGTTTGGAATAGGTATATTTTAGAGTCACTTTGTTTATAAGCTACACTACACTACAGTATAATGTCCATCCCAGCAGATCTCAAACCCGTAACTCCGCCATTCCGCAGCACGTCTATTTCCACAATCACAGAACCATTACATTTCAAAGGAGCTCGATCCTGACTTACTGTATTTGTTACAGGAAGCAACTTCAAAGCTCGTCTTCAAAGGCCGATCCAAGTGCCCTATAAACGATCCAATCATAAAAATAAACATGATATTCTGTGAATAACCGCCAAATGAGTCGAGAGATGCTAACCTACTCGGAGATTGACCAGGACCAGCCCGCTGACGACTCCGGCTACGATTGCGACCGAAGTCCTGAACCGAAGATAGTCGTCGACGATGAAAAAGTCGAGGAACTTATCGACATCGATCAAATCGAACCTTCAGAGACATGGCACCCGCACGTCTACGGAAAACCACCTAAGAAGCCGACACCGCATACAATAGAATACATCTTAGGCTTGAAAATCATGAGAGATAAAGATAAATTGGAGATGGAGAGAGAGAAGGATAGGAGATTGAATAAGAATAGGCTGCAGGAACAGTTGTTGCAAAGAGTGAGGACGTGTGAGAGTGAAGTGGGAGTGTTCTTGTTGAAAGAGGAGCCGCTGAACCTCTCCGTGCCCAGGAAGGACTGGAGAGAAGAGGAGAGGCATAAAGGTAAGTTCTAATTATAAATCATTTAAAATTAAGAAATCATATCTCTTCGTGTGTGTTGTCCAGCTGTACCAACTTACTGCGATACCCAAGCGCCGGACATGTCCCTAAGACTTAGCGTCTAGTACAGAAGTGTTAGAACAGAACGACATTATAATATGTCGTGGTCGTTTCACTTACGTAAAGCATAGCGTTTGGCGATCGCCGAATCGTCGCTTTTTTTATACTTATTTGGAAGTGAGAATTGTCCCTCACTGAGTTCTCCCCTCTTTTTTTAATTAGTAAAATATGTATTTTTAATTAGTAAAATATGTATTTTTAATTAGTAAAATATGTATTTTTAATTAGTAAAATAAAAACGCTAATGATCGCATATTAGTGTAACAATTAACTATTTAACGCAATGCTCAGTTACAGTTAAACCTCATCAAAGGTTTAAACTTTAACGGCCCGAAAAGTAAAGTAACACTAACCGTCCAGTGATAAAACTGATCACCCGGCCAAGTTACATGGGACTCTACCCGCAGGCACTTGTATTAATTGACGATGATTTACAATCGGTCGGTTTAAATCCCCGTAGAATACGCGTGTGATTACCCGACCAAGTTGTGTGGGGAAGCCACACAACTTGGTGCTCGAAGGGAGTTATACTAATTGAAGGTGATTTACAATCAGCCGGTTTATATCTTCGGGGAAGATGCGTGTGGTTTATATTGATGGAGTTTAATTGGTGCTTGGATTATTTTCGTCTGAAGTGGGTACTTTGTGTTTGTTTGTTTCTAGTTATGCGTTTACGGAAACATTTGATTTCTTTTTCTCACAATGAGAAAATGTCTAGATTCTACTAGACTAGTTAAAATAAGAATATATTTGGACTTACTTCATTATGGTGCGACACTATAGTAGACCTAATGCTGCATCCGATTGTATCTAATAACTGGAAAAATTGAGTTTAACGTAGGTAGAGTTTTGAGCTGATAAATAAAATTGCATTTAAAAGTCATAAACAACGTTATACTATTAATAATTTTAAATAGAATATACTTAAGACGTACTCAATCGGCCATTATTAGTTGTCAGTAAGCAGTGAGTTTAATCCTTGATGTATTTCACCGGCTAATTACAGGCTATTTGTCCGGCCGCGCTCGGCTATTTGTCAATCGGTATTAGACGTATTCCGGTCGTTCTGAGAAGCGATTATGTCGTTGTTCCGTTCTTGTTTTGCGTACAGTGGTGTCACGTGTCAGTTCACTGGTAACTATTTGATGAAATTAGAAAATAGCGGTTGGGATTCTTCTATCTATGTGACATACAATAAAGACTCTTAGAATGCAATTACAAAACGAAGTTTACGGGTAAGTTAAAACAAAAAAGTCTTGCTACTCATCAGCCTAGTCAGCAGCTTCGTGTTGGCAAGATAGAAGAGGTACGGGACAAGCTTACAGCTTTCCTCAATTACTTTACTAAAATTGGTGCCGGTTCTCAGACTATTCTCTTATCTTTATAATTTGAAATACGAGTATCTTTATTATCTTATTTATTTGAAAATGAACTTTAAAATTACTAACCAATAATAAAGCAAGTCTATGTTCACCGAATTAATTCAAAGTGACAGAGGCCTTCTGCAATCTCCAAGCCTTGTTTTAATTGAGCAAGTAACTTCCTAGCTAAATCAACGTAAAATAAGCTCTATTTCAACGTTATAAGTGACTTGGCTTGTCTGAAATTGGCGACCAAACAGCTGCAAGCAGGGTTGTCACTGTCGAAGATACACCTTATTTTAAATTTCAAATTATTGGCCGTTGAAGACGGGTTTATTGCGTCAATGCGATTTAAGAATAATTTTGAGATGTTAATTTAGGACTATATTTTGGAATTACGGAAGATACGAGTATTTTACGAAAACGGTACTTACCTATAGAAAAAATTATAAGATCACAACGTAAACTTGGTTTTCGAGTGGGAGTAGAACCCACGACCTTCCAGCTTAGCCCGAAACCAATTTAGGTTGACTTGTCTTTTAAGACGAGACAGCTAATAGTTTTAGGTGTCTCGTGGCAGTGGCAGCCCTATCGTAGGTTAATTCGCGACGGATGCCGATCGCTACGCTCCGGTATAAATCGCAAAACGTCTCCTTGTTTAGACTACTCTATGTTCTATATCCGATCGGCAGAGTTCTTATAGAGCTATATGTGATCTTATGGAGCTGTTTATTATCGCTATAACTGATCTTTGCACTTGCCTCTTTGGTTGTCTGCAACATTTGATTGTGATTGTTTTTTATCTTATGACAAAAGAGAAAATATAAAAGAGAAAATATTTACTTTAACATCAATCAAAATACATAGAAATAGTTCTCTTTCTTACAAGTCTGAGTTCCTTCATAATCAATCCATAATAACGTCCCACGCCCTCTAGTGGTCAAGGTTCTACAAAATAGAACTCAATAAAAAGGCTAACCGGATAAACAATTTTACATTTCAACCAAATTGCCTATGTGTACTTTAGAACATGAATTAGATCTTATTTTTAAATCAGCTTATTTCTATTTATAGTGTCAAGTATTTTTTAAAATGACAATCTAATTATTATGTTACTTGTAGACGTCATTTTGGCAACGTATACAAGTATTGCACAATGTCCACCTCTTACTGACTTTCGGGAGTTTAATATAAATTCCGGGTGTCAGTTTGTGATCCGCTCATCCGAGGAGCTGTCAATCCCGACATCAATCGGCTGTGAAGTCGCCGCCATTAATTATCCACTTTACAGTTTCCTCATTAAAAATTTAAAACTTCCGGTGTTAAATCAGCTAAGACACAGCGCGGTGATGTCAGCTGGTGCAGTGCGTGATATTTGATACTTTTTAGGGTTCTGTAACCAAATGGCAAGAAACGGAACCCTTATAGATTCGTCATGTCCGTCCGTCCGTCCGCCCGTCCGTATGTCACAGAGTGTGTTAAAATTTTTTTTACTATTTATTTTATAACAACGTGAATTACTCAAGTATTTACAAAGAAGTGAGCGTCCCGCCGTGCAAATCAGCGGTTTAAAATACCTATTTAAAAATTTCGCGTCGTAATCAACGGTGAAGAAACGAATCGAAAGATAAATTACTGTAGCCCGATAACAATAGAAAAATGGGTAGGTATGTCCGAAGTTTCCCAGCTATCCTATAGCGCTAGGCCCACAGGTGTCCCTTATCCTCCAGCTGTGCGTATATAGAGATTTACCGTCCGTCTGTTTGTACAAGATTTACGCCATTCGCGGTTTCTATGGTTTCAACAGTTTTATGGGCGGTTGCGTGACTCCAAGTGATGTGATAAACTTTTAAGACTTTTCTATACGTATATACTTATGAATGATTAATATTATTTCGTGTTGGCTAAGTGGGAGCACACCCGACTTTCATTCCGAAGGTCGTGGATTTTTCTTCTTGGAAAATTATGTGTGCTATAAAAACACGTGCTCTAACGGTGAAGGCAAACATCGTGAGGAAACCGGCATGTTCTGAGAACTTCTCAAAGTTTGAAGAACATGTGTCATTCACCAACCCGCACTTGGCCAGCGTGGTGAATTAAGGCCTAATCTCTCTCGCCAAGAGAGAAGTCCCTGTGTCCCAGCAGTGGGAACGTGAATAGGGGTGTTATGGTAATATTATTTCTGGAAAACATAACTTCATATGATAAATGTTTGTGTTTTCTCTTTCAACGTCAAACAGAAACGTCGAATATACGAGTAGGTACATCCTCGTTATATCGCCATAGTTTAAGTGAGTGCCTACCTAATTCCCAATTTTATAAAATTATATTATTTGGAATTGTGAGCGGTGAGCTAGTTCTCTAAAACACTATAAACAGTTCAATTACTAGGTAATTGTATACCTTCACAGAGCCCTTAAACTGTTATAACTTCTAATCGATTGTGAGATTCCTAGAAGCACTAGGTTAGATCTGCGATTCCCACTACCGCTGCTACTCGTACCACACGTGAGAACGGGCTACAAACGAGTTTGTAAGGCTGGGGACTGGGCGGGAGCGTAGCGGGAAGCGGAGCGACTAGCGGAACAAGTACCGGGCGATTTTTTTATTGAAACAAAATTACAATAGAAGTTAAAATTAATAGAAAAAATCAAATGTATTGTATTTATTGTCCAAGTGATCTTTAGGATTTGAGAAATCTTGCAAAAACCGCTACCGGTTTGTCTGCAAACTTTAAGTCTCTTAATTAGACATTATCCTAAAAATAAATACATAAAAGTCGTAATAATATCTGAGTACATTTCACAAAAGTTGTAGATATCTAAGTATGAAAAACTATACTTTATACGTACAATGACTTAAGCAGAATAGCGTACGTGGGGCAGGGGCATATACTATTGCACGCTCAAAGGATAATAATTGCTTGACCGCGTGTGACTAGTGATTTCCCAGAGCGACAGTAAGATCGCTCCGCTCATGCCGTCACCGTAGCCTGCAAACAATAAGTTCGCTGACAGCACAATTAAAGAGCCATTCTCGTTGTATCAATTACATACGGAATCGTTGTAAGTTGGTGTTCTTAGAAGTTGAGCTCCTTCGTTTCCCACTAGTTTCTTATTTTATAAACACTTACCCACAGTTTTTGTATATAGCTAATGATCATGTACTCGATTAGGTACGAGAAGCTGTACCGATTCCCATTCATTTGTTATTTCATAATAATAATAATAAATTTATATAATAGTACTATACTAGCGATGCCCGCGACTTCGACCGCGTTGTATGGAGGCCACGTTTTTACAAAATTTTAGTTGTACCTATTTATATAATTCACCTAAACCGAATTTAAATAGTATCCTATTATTTATTACCTACAACATATTACTTGCTTTCCGCCGCGCGGCTTCGTCTGCGTTTTATTTTTTTGCCGGTATAAACAGAATAGGTTCTAAGCTATCACTCCGCCAATGTTCAGCAATATCGATTCAGTCGTTTTTGTGTTAGTTATAAATAGTGTAACTAACACATAATAGCAGTTATATCCAAAATTAGTTTTAAATCACTACACGAAAAATCACTTTAAGTATTGTTCAGTTTTTGTACACAAAAAACTAGCGATTCTTCAAACAACAAAAGTACAGACAAATACACAAGTGTAATAGATCCAAAATAGCCAAATGACGTTTAGTATAAATCTCGAGCGCAACAGCATTCGAGTTTATAAACACATCGTATATCTATCAATGGCCTTAAGTTATTGATACTAAGCGAAACTCAGTCCTGTGATGGTGTGATAAAATAAAATATTGAGTACATGAACACTCGAGGTCATCAATTAATATGTACCTAATGTAGACTTCGGACTGAATAGAATATAGGTAGTATAATATTTTATTAAATTAAATAGTTATTTTACAGCAGTTCTGAAGCAAGTGAACTGACGGGTTTGCTTTATTTCTTACGAGTAGTCTTACATTATTATAATCAGTATTTCTAAAATGAACAATTATGCCTGTTATGATCATGTCATTTAAATTCTATATCATTGGCTACGTGTAGTAAAATTGTTGATTACATGAGTGATAATGAACTGGAAACTAATGTGAGCTTGAAATCCGTAGGTAATATTAGTTAATATTAATAATACGAAGATATTTTTGTCTGTCTGTCGTTCTTCACGCCAAAACTACTGAACTGATTTAAACGAAATTTTATCTTGTTCTAGTCCGAGTGCCGGGAACGAATATAGGCACAAATGTAAATTGTACAAAAAATAATAACGAAGCACTTTAGAACGCGCATGTACATTGGCATTCGCAGTAATCAATTCGCCAGTTCGCGTTCAATTAAAATAGTTGTCTCGACCGCGCCGGCTTATTGCCTTCTGTGCTCAACTGTACAACAAAACAAACCTTATTTGTAATTTTGTACTAATACGATTGTGATTTATATTTTTTGATTTAAATATATTTTAATGGACTAGCTTGCCAATCATACGAACACTTATAAAACTAGAAGAAGACTCACTGCGCCACAACGGCGATAACAAATATTTCATGAAACTAAAATAATAAAAACTCAAAGTTAACAAAACCTAAAAAAATATTTTATCATAAAACAGCATAGCGAGTCTAGAACTGAACCGTCAAAAGACAGAATGCCCGTAAAGTGGCCAAGTGGCCAATAAAAGTAAACACGGACAATGGCCATTAATGCGTCAATTACCTCGCCTGCTGTAAATCACTGCGCCTTAATAGTCCGATAGCGCGCGCCCGCGGATTCACTTGTAATCTTCCATACCAACAGATTTATTATTGTATCATCATCATACAAAGAAGCTGTGTTGGCGAAGTGACACTCGACTTTCAAACCCCGCTACGAATATCTAGATTTTTCTTGAAAAGTTTATATGCGTTCATACACGTACTTCAACGGTGAAGCGAAACATCATGAAGAAATCGGGATACTCTGAGAACTATAAATATTTGAAGGTAATGTGACATTTACCATCCCGCACTTTCCCGCGTGGTGAAATAAGACCTTATCTTTCTCGTCAAGAGAGAATTCTGTGTGTAGCAACAGAGGAACGTGGGGGTACTTATGCATCGTACCAAATCCATATGAAGTCTCTCCACTGGACACTCAAACGCACTCCTTAAATCCAATAAAATACTTTATAAAAATACACAGAATAATTTTGTCCTCAACATTTTGAAATACTGGTTTCTGATAATTTCATGAGTTTTTAATCAGAAAATCCGCATTTATGTCCCACAAACTTTCCTATTAACGAATATATTAATATCATGTAATTATCGTATTTAATATGAATAATTCCAGCACATATGAACTGTGACTTGCCTAGAACCGGTTTAAATGCAATCTTTGATGGAATTATTTATTGTATTAAATGAGATTTATTATACTTTATGATGGCTTCTGACATTTCCATGTTTAAGTGGTTTTACTGCTAATCTATAAAAACAAGATTAGAAATATTAAAGTACTGTTAACGTCACAAAGTAGTGCCTGTGCCTACCTATGACATAGAAAGTTATGATATACTAGCAGCCCCCGCGAACTTCGTCTCGCCATATACTTTTATTTGCAACTATATCCATACTAAATTTCATCCAAATCGAATAATCCTGCGTAAGCACTATATTTTCCCGCGGAAGCATTTAATTTTTACGCGGTAAAAAGTCTCTGCCCATATACTTTTATTTGCAACTATCTACATAGGTACTAAATTTCATCGAAATCGAATTTTCCCACGTAAGCATATATTTTCCCGTGGAAGCATGTATTTTCCGCGGTGAAAAGTCTCTCGCCATATACTTTTATTTTCAACTATCTTCTGCATACTAAATTTTATCTAAATCGATTTTTTCCGCGTAAGCATATATTTTTCCGCCGAAGTATGTATTTTTCCGCGGTAAAAAGTAGCCTATGTTAGGATTAGGATATTACATATTATATTACCATTACATTGACTCCCTCCCCGTACCCCCAGTGACGCTTACATGGAGCATAGATCGCATGCTGGCTAGCTGAGCGTGGTGAGCGACAACCTCGCGACTTTTTTCTAATACTTGCATTTTTAAACTCGTGATATCTTCCGAATGAAATGTCCGAATTCAATAATTCAAAAAGTTATAAAAAGGTATTAAAGCCGTCTTGAATATAAAGTAATTTATTTTGATTTATTTGAAAATGAAGACCCTTTCAAGAGGCGGCATATATAAATTAATATTTTAGAATAAAAAACTGCTTACTGTGACATAACTATAATATTTTGACATATGCTGTCGCGACATTTTTTGTAGATAATGATGAGTTCTGCAAAGTCGTAGTACATGATTTTGTTCTATCATCAATAGTTTTCGCAGCGCACGCGACATAAGGAATTTTTCAGGTCATTTTTTTACACCTTATGTTACATTATTGGAGTTTTAGTAAGGATCACTAACTTTTTTTTAAATATCATATAGCCTATGTAACTCGGGGATAATGTAGCTTTCCAAAGGTGAAAGAATTTTTGAAATCTGTCCAGTAGTTTCGGAGCCTATTCGTTACAAACAAACAAACAAACATACAAACAAATCTTTCCTCTTTATAATATTAGTATAGACTAGCGTACCCACCCGCGGCTTTGCCCGCTTTTTCACCTCCAAACCTTCCGACTGTCAACCAATAGAACCTAAATCGGCCCAGCCGTTCTTAATTTAAAAAATATTTTCAAATGTTTGATACAATTTTTAAAGATTTACTTATTTCATTTATTTTCCTTAAATCCTTAATAAAATTAGTCTTTCTTTATTGATTAATCTTTCTAATAAAATTATGTAGTCGACTGTACCAATTATAGTATTCACATAAAATTGATTTAATTTATTGTTTTTTAATGTTGTTCGATTTCATTTAAATATACTTCATCATCTGCATCAAACCTGATACTTGTAATATTGATTATCATGATAATATGATGTTAATGAAACGAAATTACATAAGTTTTTATAGAGAATATTACTTTAGAAATAGTAAAATAACTATATTTAGCTAGTTACCTCAACTCAAGGTTAGACAATCCTGTATAAGTTTAGTATAAGTTCATGAAGTGAAACTAGAAAATAGTAAAATATGTCAGTGACGTAATTTGTACATGTTGCATTATGTACATTTTTTTTTAAATGTTTTAATAAGATAGGTATATTTTTGGATTTATTTACGTACCTAGGTTATTTACGTACTTATCTAATTTAAATTGGGCAGAATACAATGTGGCATTCCATTGTAATAAGATTTTTTTATGAATAGAATATTGCTGGACAATTCACACAGCAATATCTAGCCCAGTGGTAAGCAACGAAGTATATATATAAATGATTGATCATTATATTTAGCAGATGGAGTCCGTCAGCTCAAAAATCATAATGAAGACTTCATTAATATAATAACAATATTATATAACATACTAGCTTCCGCCAGCGGCTTCGCCCGCGTAGAAATAAAAAGTAGCCTATGTTCTTTCTCAGGGTATAAAGATTGTCTGTACCAAATTTCATCAAAATCGGTTCAGAGGTTTAGCCGTGAAAGCGTAACAGACAGACAGAGTTACTTTCGCATTTCTCAGTAAATATTTTCTTCCAGACCCCTCAAAACTGGTAAAAAGAAAGAAGTCTACAGAGGAGGTTCGCTCCCCGCTGGACGGCGAGGGTTCGCTGACGTCGGAGGAGGGAGAGGACCACGCGCGGAGGAAGAAGGCGCGCACCACCTTCACCGGGAGACAGATCTTCGAGCTGGAGAAGTTGTTCGAGGTCAAGAAGTATCTGTCGTCAGGGGAGCGCGCGGACATGGCCAAACTGCTGAACGTTACTGAGACTCAGGTAGGTACGACCTTTATAATAACGAACACTACAAGCACTAGATTTTTTTTATTGATGATAGACCCTTGCTTGACCACAATCTCACCTGATGGAAAGTGTCGATGTGGCCGAAGATGGATCGCAAGGGTCTAACTCTAGAAGGTACCCATTCACTCTTGTCTTGTTTTGTATAATAATATCATAGAAGGTACCTATTCACTCTTGTCTTGTCTTGTATAATAATATCATGCTTTGACTCCATTTTAAATCAAGAACCCATTGACCCCCCTTGAAGTGACTTTGATGGAGCAGTCCCATCCGCATCATCATCAACAGTCATTGTCCCGTGGGAGGGATCACTTAGTTGTTCCCGGAATATCCCAAATTAAACGTTTAGTGGAGCCACACGCCGCTAGGGTATTCTTCTGTCGGGCCGAGTCAGGGGCTGTAGCGGGTACAGTACTGTTTATGTCTTATTCTATATTATTCGTGTTAAAATAATTGTTTCTATGTATAACTCAATATATAATATCAAAATCAATGACACATTTCGTTGTAATTTCGCTCAAGAGCGCCTGAGACGATTTAGATGCGTTTTAAAATTAAATAGTCGTAGTAATCCAGGGAATTTAGAAGGTGAGTAAATACGGGTATACATTCTTAATGGAATTTAAAATTATTTATAAGTAGTAATTTATATAGACGAGTTATAATTGATTTATTTAGCTATAAGATCTTCAATGGAAATGAAGTTTTTGTCTTTATTAACTTTTTGCTAAAAATGTTCTCAAATGAATTAACACCTGAAATGCCGCTATCCTCTCCCGCGCGTGCCGTGGCCCGCCGCTCGGATAATTATACCATCCCCGCGATGTGATCCGTCACATATGGCGGCACTAATTAAACCACCTAGTGCCTGCCCCCGACGTCGCTTCTGTTTGTTCGATATTACATAATACATGATTTAACCTGAGATTTAATTAGTTAATCATCGTTGTAACATCACTTTATTTATAGTGTATAAAGGATGTAAGAATATGTTCGTTTTTAAGTTCTTGGTCTGATATCACCTAACCTTTTAAAATCTAAATCCCTTAAGTAACATTAAAAACCTATTAATATCTTCGTTGGTGGGTCCGCCAAACCAACAGGACATCGCAATTCCCCGTAACATCCTAAAATAACAAAACATTATTTTCAAGAAGTCCTAATGATTAAAACTACTTTGGCCTCACATTATTTTTTCAACGCAGCGGTTAATAGCTATTTTGGACCGAAAATTAATTAATTTTCTACCATTAAAGTATCGTCGCCTAATGACTTGTGGGAGTTGACACGTGGTCGCCAGTTTTGGGAAGTTCAATTACCGGCCAGCTATAATTGACGCGGCAAAAAATTACAAAAAGTCCCGCAAAAAATGCTTTTAAACGATCCATGGAAGTCAACGTGTTAATTCGTGATGTGTCACTTAAAATTTTGTTTTTGACGAATATGAAAGCACATTATAAACTCGGTTTTTTTCGTTCTTGGTCAACAAAAAAAGGTTTTATTTATTGACATTTAAACTTAATGTATTATTTGTAATTTATCTTTTTTAAAGATTAAAGATTTTACAATTTAAATAATGACTTTTGTGGGGAAACTCTACTCTGACGAATGTAACATACTTTCTCACTGTTAATCTAATGCAAAAACTACTCAATATGTTTTGATGAAACTTTATAATAATGTAGGACTAAGTCTTACAGATATTTTTTAAATCTAATATAACACGGAAAAGTCCATTAAAACGCGGACAAAACCGTGGGTAGAAACCTAGTAAGCAATAAAATATCTATCGCATAATTCAGCCCAATAGAGTCATTACAACCCTAACCTACACCAACTCAACAGTTTATTGAAACGCATTTATAAATTTCACATCTAAACTGCGTCATCCAATAATTGAACCAACGTCCCCAGAGCGAACCAAAATACACTTTATTACTATACGCATAAAGTCTGAATCTCTAGAGACCATTCTACTCCACCATCCGTTCGAAAATATACTTTATTGCTTTGTTAATAAAGTTTGTTTAAGTGTGAATGTTGCTATTGATCTTTGGGATGGGTACAGGGTGTATGAAAATTGTTGTTTCCATGATTGTGCCGTTTCGCCCCGGGATAGGTTTAACGTAATTCAATGAAACAATGCCGCTGTTAAAACGACATTTCCGGATGTTATTTGATAACGTTTTGTATTTTAATTAGGTTTTTGAGTGAGCATTCTATTCGATAGGTTTAATTGATGAATTTTGTAATATTTTTGGTTAAAATACTTATATTCTCTTGTTACGTTTTCAGTTATTTTTGTTGTCTCGGTTAATTAAAATATTTTATATGTTTTTATTTTTATATATGCCCTGATTCTTATGAGATAAGTTTAAACCGTGACCGTGATACATAGTACTGAATGTTAAACGTATTTTTATATTAAAACAATAATTCTCTGACACCCTGTAAACCGTCATTCTCACCATATGTCATTAGTTAAGATGTTTTTTGTAGTCTCCCGCGCACCGCTGCGCGCGCAGATGGGACGAACACGCGGACAGACGACTCTTAATTGTTGTTATTGCTACTCTGTTTACTTTATCTTGATCGATTAATTTTAGTTATCCATTAATATATTTTTTATTAGACTTTCAGCCACTTACGCTACTAATATAAACACGATTTTTTTTATGAATGAATGTTGCAAAGACTACGGACCCTTTTCAATAAAACCTTTCAAGCAAATTGATTCCCGCAATAAATTCTTGCAAGATTTTTATCGTCTTGCATATCCTAAACAAATATTTCTATTATCTTCAATTCTATATTAAGCCGTTACTTAAGAGCGTCTCACTATACTTCAAACCACAGTGGGAGATCAAACGGTGTAACGACGGGACTATTTATAAATAAATATTAATTGAGATACAACATGCTTTAACTGCCTTGATTCTAATTAAAATACAGAGAACTGAAGTTCAGTCGTTATTTAGTTAGAGACATTGTTTATAGGTTCAAAAATATGATACTGAAACTGATGGTCAATTTTTTTCTGTCTGTATGTAGGTATATAAGTTTCTCCATAACTCTTAAACCAATAATCCGAATTCGATGAACTTTGGTAGAGTAACATATAAAACACTATAGGCCGGGATCCGTAGTACATGGAAATCAAGTGATTACTAACAAGCTAATTTTTGGTGAGTAGCTTCGTTTCGATGAGACGACTAAAAATATCCTATACCCAAATCTCGATTGTGGTAGCTAACAGAGATATCAAGGATTAAAAAAATCAAGGATGTAAAACCGGGATAACGGACCACGAAATTTGTCGGACAATATGTCCGTTAGATTTTATATATATTAATTAAGTATACAACAAAAAATCAGCTGGTTAGTAATCATAGTAATCATTTAAATTGACCTCGATTTCGATACATTTTCGAAATGGCGGACTCTTTGATCAAACCATAGGTTTTGTAGGACAAACATGTTTTTATATAATTTAGATAATTATCTTGAGATATAACATATTGTCCTACAAATTTCGTGGTCCGTTATCCCAGTTTTACATCCTTGATTTTTTTAATCCTTGATATCTCTGTTAGCTACCACAATCGAGAGTTGGGTATAGGATATTTTTAGTCGTCTCATCGAAACGAAGCTACTCACCAAAAATTAGCTTGTTAGTAATCACTTGATTTCAATGTACTACGGATCCCTGACTACTAGCCCGATATGCTATTTAAATTCTTGCTCCAGTTATGACGTGGCCCGTATACAAACATAATATAACGCGGATGAAGTCGCGTGCACAGCTTGTATTATAACCTTTTCGCACACAAGACACATAAGAACGTAATAATCCCGACTCTCCATCACATTCGTCCCTACAAAGCCATAATTAACAGACTCAAATAAAATATGTCTTCCTTTTGATTTATTCCCAGTAAATCCCAGTTTCCTTTCTATAGCTACGTAAACACGTTAATTGGGATGGCTATTAACCCCACATTAGATGTGAAACTGCGGTTGATGATTTATCTATAAAAATGTTAAGTCCTGTTTGTTTGAACGCGCCAATCTCAGGAATTACTCGATTAATTTGAAAAATACTTTTGCGTTATATAGCTAATTTATTAAGAATATTTATTCGCGGAAAAATATACCTTAAATATTTTTTTAAGGTTTTGTCTGTCTTTTTGTATTTTTGGCCGTACCGTAGCGGTTCTAGTGAAAAATATATTTTTTTCTAATAAATTATAACTAAAGACACTAGCTATTATTAACTAAGGTACTGAAATAATTTTAACTCGTATCATGAATTCATTTCATTATTTATAAAAAAAACAGGTCTTATAGCTACAAACGAATTAACGGAATCATCTCAATTTTTGCGCAATAACAGAAAATGAGCTTCAGAAATTTTAACCTTATTACCTGAGTAATTAAATACAATATCACGTGTTTAATATAACTCTAGGGTTGCCACGTTGTAGTTAGTCGACTGGAAACCAACGTTTATTGAACTTTGGGCCTTATTCAAATGTAATAGAGTTTAAACTGATAATGCCTGGAGATGTTTGTAAAATAACTGAGTGGAATAATTTTGGCTCATGTTAAACGTATTGGAGTTTGGATTAATATTTTGGTTCGGTTGAGTATAATTATTTGTGTTTATATCGGGTAACATCTATAAGCTTCGGCAAGCGTACTTATCTACGTTTCCACTTTAACATTCGTTTTTCATTGATGAATAAAATGGGTTTATTTTTAGACGTCAGCTAACAGAAAAATAATCATGTCTTTTATTTCCAAGAATCCTAAGGATTACTTAAACAACATTGAATGATAAAGTCATCATAACAAACAACAAAACATCATCACAAGTGAATAATTCGCTCACCCAGCAGTGTGACTAAATATAATTTGTTATTCTTTATTATTAAAGTTTTATCGTATTTCGAAGAAAATACACAACCGAACTTTACGGAAGTACAAAAATCGGGGAACGACACCAAAAACACCATAACTCTAAAAAATCTCTATAAACCAGAAAATAAACTCTTATACAATCACAATCCATCACCTTATTTCTTCTCACAACAAACTTAATGCCTTAATCACATCAAAAGCTTATCCCACCACAATTAAGAGATCATAAGAGATCTAAAAACCAAACTGTTAAACAAAAATAATATTCCCAACACACGGGTAACTTTAATCTATCCAAATAGACGGGCATAAAGAGATAGTTAAACCATAGACAATAAAGGAGAACCACTAAAATAATAGAGTTTAAATCAAAAAGGATTTATGACAGGAAGGATAAGGGCCGTTCTTTTTGCCTTCGTCTTTACTCTATGGTTTCTGCTGCTGAGTTTGGATAAAGTTATTTTAGAAAATCAGAATACAGTTAAATAGAAAGAAAATTAGGATACAGTGAAATATAAATACACTCGAATTATGAAGATACCTACATAGATAACACTATTTTGTAGTCGGTTGAGAAAATTTAGTTTATATTTTTACCTACTAAGCAGATTTTTAAAATACGAGTAGTAGTTCTGGTTTGGATGATAGTTGTTTATAATAAAATAAAAAACTACTTAAAGTTATAACTAACATTAAACAAAAATTCCGTTGACACCATTTGTAACACGATTTATTTTGCTTCCCCAGTTTATATTTAAAACGATCCTGACACGATAATGTAAATTAATTGCGTTTGAACAATATGAAGTCGTGTTTTAGGAGTTATTGTGTTTGAAAAGGAGAATGCATGTTTTTTTATAATTTATTACAACAGAATTTCTTGTTTTATACCGATAAGCTACCTTCCTACTTTTTATTTCACGTTTCAACGTTTAATTTGATGTATCTTATCTACAAACACAAACTCTCAGTTTTTTTCATAATGATATTAGGTACTTACTGCAATATTTTTTCTTAAAAGTAGGTTTAACTAACTTCTTTAAAAGCCAACTATAAATGCAAACTATAATAAAGCATCATCTTAAAATACGAAGTAAATGAATAAAATATCAAACTTAAGCAAAACTTCTTACGGTAAAACAACCAGCTTGTTCTAATAAAAAAATTACGTAGAACCAAGTAAATGTAGTCCCAAAATGAAAGGACACGTTAATAAAATTAATTCTTGTACCAAAATATTATATAACATTTTCTTATAATTTTGTTTTACTTTAAAACAAAGAACCTGTCATGCAGTAATTATAGAATTAGGTATGACCGACGCGCGTGACTTATCACGTCGTGAAAACTCCTTGCTGACGGTTTAAAACCTCGTGAAAAGGTCACTTTTATATTGAAGGGACGAGTGACAGTGCCGCAAGGATTTTGAAAACGATTTCGATATTGTAAAACCGTTATATTTATTCATTTTTTTCTAATAGGATTACTTCTTTATGTTGAAATTGCTGGCAGTAATTTATTAGTCGTAATAATATTAAGAAAATTGTAAAAAGCCAAAATGTAAATAAACGATAAAAACAGTAATAAAAAGTGTCTGTGTAAAATCTTTCCCACATTCACAATCTAAAATTAACTACATTTAATAATATAATAAAAGAAAAACAATAGAAACGAATTACTCTAATAATACGGAAATCATAACACGATCATTTCAAAAATACTTTAACTTTAACAGCTTCTAGCTGCCCAGAAGTAGGACGTTATTTATTTTTTTATATAAAGGGTGTCCCAAAAAGGACGCAAGATTTGAAATTGTTGAAAAACACATTATTTTTTTCGTTATAATATTTTTGTTCATAAAATCTTGAAATACATAAAATAGGGTTATTTGTGGAATAACACGTCAGGCAATAAATGTCCTCTAGACTTTGCTGGCACATACGTTTCTTTTGTTAAAATTTTCTATGACCATTTTGCATAGATGCGGCTGAATTTCTCCAATGCAGCGTCGAATTTCCGCTTTTAAAGCATGAGTGGTTGTGGGCTTATTGGCATAGACATTAGACCTTCAAATAACAACATAAGAAGAAGTCTAAAGGCGTTAAATCGCAAGAATTAGGGGGCCAATTCTGATCACCAAATCGAGAGATCACACGACTAGGAAATGTTTCATGCAGTACCTAATTGCATCGTTTCTCTGTATGTGTGGCAAGTGGCCCCGTCTGGTTGAAACCAAATTGTTTCCACATCAAAATCCTCTAATTCCGCTAGAAAAAACTTTGTTATCATGTCGCGATATCGAGCTCCGAACCGTACCAGCCAAACCTTCATTACTTTTGAAATATTGTTCAATAATAAAAAAGCGTTGATCTTTCATTTAACCCGTCAGTTTTACAAACCCTAAACATTCAGCCGTCAAATAGTTTATTTTTTAGGGTTGCCAGCACTAAAATACAAAAATGGCGGCAAATTGAAATCTTGCGTTCTTTTTGGGACACCGTTTACTTTTCATTATAAAATAAGACAACCCATACTGACCTAAATACATTTTATAATATGCAGACTCTATGTATAGCTAAAAACTTCAATCTTTAGTCCCTCCCTATCAATCCAAAGAAAATATACCTTAATCAGCTCAATTTGAAAGCTCAATTTCAGTCGATCGCTTTCCGATTTGTCAACTGTCAATGTCATCCAATAAAAGCAATTACAATCAATCTGAATGGCGTTTTTAATAAACTCTGCTTTTGAATCGACCATTAGGGACGTCAGATTATAGAAACGACTCTCTAAGAGCTTTTGAACCCTTAAAAATGTACAATGAGGGTTAATTTAACGTATTTGAGGGAATGGCTTTGTTATTCTTTTATTCATTTTATTATTCAGATTATTTTAATTTGTTATTTTGATTTGTAGACGATTATGGATTTGCTCAAGAAAACATATTTATAACTATCTGATAATAATCTGTGGCCTTTGAGGATCTAGGTACTAATGAAGTTTTAAAGACAAGATGATATTAATATCTTTTATAATGTCAGTTGCTAAACAACACATTTTTATCGCCTCCTTTTAGTTTAATTCTCAATGTCTCTAGCGAGTTGAAACAGCCGAACCCAGGGGAGGCAGTATAGCTCGGTTAATCTAGTTTTCGTAATCGCTCGGTTATTATAATTGTTTCCATCGGGATATGTTAGGGTTGACAAATACATTAATAGGGATACAATTTCAATGTTTATATAAAACCTACTAATTTAGTTTAATAGCTGTGCTGTTTATCACATTATATCAGTTTAGTACTTCCGGCTGTGGTGTTGGCCTAAAATAGTACTGCACCGTCTTCCCGTGGATATCGCTATTGCATAAAATTATACAATTTGCACACACAGCACACAAACATACGTAATAGTTTTATGAATCAAACTTAAAAAGAAAATATGGAACTGTTACATTTACGAAAAAAAAACATTAATAAATAAAGTATCGTGTAAGTGGCAGCCCTAAACAGGTCGATGTAATTAACCTTTGTCGACTACATCGCTAATGTGCGGGCCGGATTCAGGACGGGCGGCTTAATCCGCGCCTGAATACGGCGCTGTGTTTACTGTGGCGTTCTATTTTTAAATACTTCGTTATGATATTCTGAATTTAATTGGGTATTCTGTTTAGATTTAACATTCCTATTTATTTGGTTTTTTCGATTAAAATCACAAAATAATATCAGTTGGCGATTATTTATGCAAATAAATGCCTAAGTATATCTTATAAGTATCTTATTACTAGAATATTACAGTTAATAATGTATAGACTATTTACTGCAGAATAGTCTATGCAACCGAGAGGAAGAGCCGTGTTGGCTAAGTAGGAACACATTTAAATTGCATTCCGAAGGTTGTGGGTTCAAATCTAGGAGCACGTACACTTTTGGGTTTTTCATCTTCAAATTATTCACAAATATATTATTACCCAAATCAAAAAGACTTACTCAAATACCTACTTGAAAAATCGTGTAGAGGAGAAGGTGGTAATGTGACCCCCCACTTTGTTTTTGAGGGTTTATTTCTAAAATAAAGGAATTAAAAATATGAAACGAAGAATATTGGGTTCAGTATTTATTTGTGCGTTCACATCTTGCTATAAAATAAATTAAACTAGCTAAACAAAATTCAAATTAGCAATTATTCTAAAGTAATCAAATTTGGCATCTCGAGATCAACTGATGGTTATGTGGCCCCCTGGGGGTCACATTAAATGTATTGACACCTAACGACAGAAGTCACTAGTATAATAGTCCCCTTCTGAACCTGCATAGGCGATATGAGCCCATAATTCGCAACTCTGACACTGTATCCATTTCTCTCCAGGTCTGTCATTGGTATAAATGGTTTCGCAAAACATATAGGGTACATTTTCGTTGTCAGGAGCCCTATTCTGATTTATGTCATCAAATTGACGTTTGTTTCGTCACTGTCGGAAGTAGTGCTGGGTGTGACATCTCTCCTGCGCCGTACACTGACTCCACTAGTGCTTGATGTCTGACACCTTGTCCACGTCCGCGACCACGTCCTCGTCCGCGCCCTCTTACACGAGTCTCTGCTACTTGCAATGATTCGGTTAATTGGGTTTTATATGGCGATGATGTGATAACGTTTGCTCGAGTAGTCTTTCTTCCACGATTAGATGTACTTACGCACAAAATAAAAATAGTTATGTAAATGCACAAGTCTTATTTGTAATGTGGCCCCCGGGGCCATGATACAACCAATGTCGGGGGGCCAAATTAGAGTTATTCAAAATATTTTGTTATACAATCTAAAACAATATGAAATAGTGAAAACATGCATATTTACCTTATAAATATTGTAGACCACTGTGCCACGACACAATGTTCAAAACCACAGCAAATTTGATCAATTGTTTTACCAACTAAGGAATAAAACGCACAGTAGTAAAATAAGTTTCGCGGGTACGAGGTTCAACTTGTTCAAATGACGAACGAATGCAACCGCCCCAAGCGGATTTATAGGGTATTCAATCAATAGTACACTAAAATGATCTCGTTGCGCCAAAATAATACTAGATGCCGTTGTGGGAACTAACTAATATTGAAGGGGGCCAATATACCTGCGGGGGTCATATTACCACCTTCTCCTCTAACCTTGCCAAACTTTGAACGAGTTATTTTAGCATAGTGTGTTTAGACCCGATTTTAGAACCTCTAAGTTATTCTTATTTCGAAACATATCGAACACAACCCTCAGTTCGAAGTTTGAATTGAAATATTCAAATAAAGAGAAGCGTTTTCCATCCGTTGTTGTTTTGTAGATTAGAGCCGTTGGGCTCCGAGAACTCGGGGATTAGGGTTGGCACTAATACATTTAAAAAAGGAAATTAGAATTTAGTATGTTATACGTAAAGTGCTTTTCCTAAATGAGCTCAATCTTAATAGGTGTGTTTTATATCAATTTGATACCATAATCACTATACTTTTAATAATAGGTACCTACTTAAGTACCTAGTTTACTGTAGGACTTGTAAAAGTTAGGACAAAATGTTTCATATTAAGAAAAAGGTTTCAAATGAAAAATAAAATTGCACCTTCTTATAAAGTGATATTCATTTCACATGAGTCTCATTGTGTTCTAATAGGTAATTGCTTTTGTAACTTGTAACTAACACAAGTTTCGAGCTATATTTAAACGGTTTTATATAAACAACTGACTTCTGAGACAATGCTAACGCTTATTCAGAAGTCTACTGTTAGGTCAATAAAATTTATTTTACTTTACTTACATTCTTTATAATTATTTTGAATAGTTTTAAATTATGAACATTCAGGAGAAAAGTCTGAATGGTCAGTTGGCAACCCTAGACGCGAGCCATAACGGCTGATGTCGCCGGATTCGACGCTCCACAGATCGCCACTTAAGGGGCAGTTCGTTTCACAATCATACAATATCAAATAAGTTTTAGCAAATTAATTAAGCGATTATTATAATAACTTAGATCAAAATGTCAGGCAACTTATTTATTTAGGTCATGGTTTGTAAGTTATTTTAGTGTTTGCTCTTTTACGAAGGAAGGTTTGAGAAGATTTTGCTGAAAATTAGTGTGTAGACTGTGTAGATGGTATAAGTGGCGTAATGTGCTAATTTTTATTGCGAAAACATCTATGTATCTGCGGGTAAATTGCAGTCCAGAAAATATAGTTATAATTTGAGGTTAAATATACAATCATATTTAAATAAACAGAAAGTTAATGATTGACACTTACTTAAACTAAACGTTCTCGCTAGCAGAATAATAAAAATAGGATTTCTGTAATAAACGCAACACAACCCATCAGTAAATCTAACCAGATAGCCAAACTAACGCATAAACAATTCATTTTTATTCTGTGGTTTCAGCATCACCGGAAATCAATCCTTCAACTATTCATACCGCCCCTTAACTTCCATTTTCAAATCGCTGTTATTGTCGCATGGCTCATGCAGCATTGCTTTGATCCCGAACGCAAACAAATCTCAGCCTTACACCACTAAAATAACGTTTCAATTCAATTGACGCTGAATCCTACATATTTATAGTCAAGTCTATCGTTTTGATTTTAGCACCGATTTCTTCAAAGGATTTTGAACTGTTTGAGTATGAGTATGCCGTTGGCTTTTGCTTGTAGATAAGATGGAGTGTTTGTGACATGGCATAATTGCCGCGAAATGGCAGCTATAGCTAACTGTTGCTGTTATGTCATTATTTTGTTTTATGGCGGTTTTATTTTTGGGAATTATTGCGATATCTTTAAGTAACCTTTTGCTGTGGCTATGCTTGTGCTGGGAATAGATTATTATGATCTTTGGCTTAGCATGTGATTTATCTTTATAATGCATGGATATTACCTACAAAAGATAAAACTAGATTTCTCAAGTCTTAGTTCAGCCTGAATTGCTCAAATAAATCTAATTTGTACTATTCTAAACAAAAAGTAGTTCTCATTATGTATATTCATAAAATTACAATGACACAGTAAAATCCTTAGATCTATTTTAGTTTAAACAATTACAAAAAATGTATTATTACTATTTAAAGTTCGTCCTCATAACAGAAAAGAACTCGTAATAAAATCTCGTAACGGCATTATCCATAAGCATCACCAATAAAGGTAATTAAATAAATATTCGTATATAATTCGAATCACGCGCACAATAAAGCGACAGGCGGCATTTAATTCAAGCATCCGAGTGTCGTTATTTGAATCCTAAATTGACGAACATCGCCCATTGTAACTTGAACTGCGAAAGCTTTACACACTCCGACACGATAAGACATTCAATTATTATTACATGTACATAATACTATTATTTAATATTTTGATTCACGGGTTGGGTCTCCCCAATACCCACAACCCATTCATTTTATCATCATAACAACTTTGATTACGTCCAGGGTCTTTTCATTAGATTATCATTTCAATAATTGCTGTAACCTACATACTTGTTTCGTAGTAATAAATCATTTTTCATTTTCATTACATTGGTAAATTTAAAAAAATTAAACAAAAAAAGGTTAATAGTTAAGTCATGATTAAGTAATCACAGAAATACCTATAGGTACTTAGTTTTCGTACGCACAAGGTTAATAAAAATCTGTGTTAGGGTAAATTTAAGACAGTTTACAAAATTTGAAAAGAGTTCGGGTGTTTCCAATATTAGTCGTAAGTTATAAGCAGTTCCTTGCTAGTGAAGTTGTATTGCTCCGAGAGCGAAGTTGTGGAAACTTGGCCAATTACTGAAGATATCTTCCTCAGTCAGATGAAACTGACCGGGAGCCAGCAACTTAGTCAAGAGCTTTGAGGACCTACTGAAGTACCTACCCAATAATGTTTACATCAAAATTTAGTAATCTAGATCTAATCTCTAGGAATATCTAGATCGGTAAAACTTGTATTTGTCTTAAATTTTCCTCTGTCGTCGTCATCTCTGCACTCTTCTTTCTTACGTTTTGATAATAATTAAATCTACTTAAAGAGGATCACTAATTTAAAAGACCACCACACATTAGCTATATTTTGAATAAAAAATAATCATCAAAATCTAACTTCAGACGTTTTGAGTATTTATCTCCTCTCGATGGTCGATTAATAACATCTCTCTCGTCGAGAGAAGTCCCTGTGTCTTTATAATGGGAGAATTAGGTGTGCTAATTTTATTGAATATTGTCCCAAAAATATCGTTCACACCCGATTACAATTAAGTTTATATCAATATTTTTTCCGCTTTCATGGCAAGTACCGGCGAAGACAAAATGCTACAGCTACAGAATTGTGTTCTAGTAAAAAATATTTGGTTTTCACTTTTGTTATGAAATTTGAGTATATCATCTTTATGTTACAATTTACATGAACATTCTATAATTATTTTTAATTGTAATTCTTCCTTCCTGCTGAAGCAAATAGGCAACTAATCATAGGTGTAAAGTTAGTACATCGTAGAATGATTTACTTTACGATAGAATTCAGCCTTTTATAAAGTGTAGTGCGGGTCCGTAGCGGGTCTGCGGCGGCCGGTCGCTCGCCGTCACCGTAAACAATACAGGTTGACAGTTTTATTCGAATACTCTTTATGAGTAGGGGTGGGTATTCCGGCTTTTTTATTTAACTTTAAACAAGTATGCTTAATCACGAAGTGTTATGGTTTGGTTGTGGTTATGGCGACACCAAATTAATTAATCAATCAAAACACTTTATTGTACACCTTTTAATATTAATATTTTAATTACAAACATTAAACTTTAAGAAAATTACAGCACAATGGGCGGCCTTATCGCTGAAGAGCTCTCTTCCAGGCAACCTTTGGATGTATAATCCAAATCCCTTATTATTTAATACGATTATGACCAAGTTGGCGCAAAGTCAGAAAATATGCTCGGCAGGTATTAAGTCCACTGGTTTAATTTCGACGTCAAACGGAATAAAGTGAATAATGCAAGTTTAGTTCAAGGATCCAAAAACCGAAATTTGATGTTGATTACACAAGATAGTTTACTCGTATTATACTATTTTTTCCGTCTTATAAGTCCAAATGGACATCCCTATCCAACGCTTATTAAAGGACCAATTCAACTCATTATAGTCCCATAAAAGCGTACATCATCCTGTTCACCCCTCTTTGTCTTTCCCGTCAGGTTCTGCATCTTGCGTCTCAACTGAGAATTAAGCTGAGTATGCTTTATGAGATTCCAAAGGGTGTATTTTAGAATTTGTTCGGATCTTTAGAGATGGGAAACTTTTGTATTCTATCATTATTATAATTGTCACCCAGTTAATAAATCTAAGTTAAATTCATAACACTCATCCTCGTAATGCCTAATCTCTTTAATAAATCTCAGGAGTTTTTACCGTTTATAGATCAACTTATTAACTTTCTCAAAGAAAGTCCTTAGGTCAAACTAATCAAAACTTCAACTTTAACATAGTTTTCTTATGAAGAAATAACAATAGATACATATCGAGTTATAAAAAACATTGTAGAACAAGAAATAAAAAGGCTTATTTTTTTTTTTTTTTTATTACATATCGAGTAATGTTTATTGTTAACATCACTACCAAACATGATTATTGCTTATCCTGCCGATTTCGCTTCGTTTCATTGTATCCTTGAATATCAGTCGTAAGAATTGTGTGGCAACTTCATGTACTTACATAAATTTTGAATATTTATGCATGAATTCGTTTTTTTGCACAAATATTTTTGCATCCCACTAATATGCGATTTGCAAAAGTTTGTAAGAATGAATGGATGTTTGTTACTCTTTCACGGAAAAACTACTGAATGGATTTTGATGAATTTTCACAAAAACGTTGCTTATATATCAAAATAACACAAAAAATAGTTTTCACCATTGGAACGTGGGTAAAGCCACGGGTGAAAATGTAGTTTTTTATATGTTCGTTCAAAAGGCTCGCTTGTATGTCATATTACGAATTCCCCAGAAATCGCCGGTCGTTAATTAAACACTGAACTAAATGGGAATTAGAAGCTTTTGCTGGAAATACAGAATTCACTCCCTTTTGATTATAAATATTCATTTATCATTCTCGCAATTTGGTCGTTAAATACGAGTATCATAGGTTTTGTGTGCTGTTGGTATTTTATGTTTTATAGAGGTTAATATCTTAAATCTTTGGCTAATTCATACGCTGTTGCGTCTCATTCTAGGGTTGATATATTTTAAATTTTTTATCTAAGAAATTCTGAAAACGTTTTTTCGAAAAATTTCTTCGGCGTTTTAATTCTGTTAGCTACGGTCAACAAGCCTTTGGGTTCATATAGGTACCTACCCATTATTTGTATTTATAATATGTATTATCCTAAAACTCCTTGTAAAGTCTGTTATTTTAAAAATTTATGTAGACGTATTATAAAATTATCATTTCAAAGAAAAATTAAACACCATTGGTTTATTAGTAACATGCATTTTTCAGGAATTTGGTATTCATAGAAACATTTTATACATCCGAGATTATGTAGTTCAGTAGAAAAAGCTAACGAGTCGTTCCTCGAAGCACTTTTCACGACACGACAGATTTTCACAACAATCCGGACAGTTAGCGAGAAAAGTGCTTGTGTGACATTATGCCGAACTTGTCTAAAGTTGACAAGAAAGTTTTACTAATCACTACTAAAGACATAACAACCATGATCCCGAATGGTTGTCACTTTCTGAGTAATGGGTTCACGGGAATCGGTACGCTTACTACATATACTTAGGTTAATGTTGAAATGTGTGGCAGCATTAATTTTTTTTCGTATTCTGTAGGTACTTACCTACTTTCCCTTTGTTGGGCACTTGTTTTGATGATTAATTACGATATCTTTTCTATTACTAATATATTTTTTAAATAACTGCATCAGTGATTTTAGAACCAAGAACCAAGACATTGAATGTAGTGTATTAGATGTAATATGAAACAATTTGAATTGATTTCCAGCAATCCTGCAGTCTGGGAACTCGGTTCGGAGGAAACGTGCACTTTATTGGAAATACAGAAATTCTGCACATTTCATATTTCCACTAACACAAATGCAATACTACCATGTTTCTTAAATCCCATCTTGATTCTTCACGGCTTGCAAATATTATTTTTTATTTATATACCAAAATTTCTCCAAAAATGTGATTTAATTGTGTTATCTGATTATGAGTCTGTTATTTCTTCATTTAATGTATCTAATTAAGTAAGTAATTTAGTAATGACACCACACGGTTAATAAAAATGGTGGTCAAATCCAAATTTTATAGATAGAATAAATTTGTATAAGTACCTACTTGAATTTAATTTAGAAAATAATAAAAGATGAATCTTACAACAGATTACGCGCTGTTGAAAACGAAAATATGTAGAAATAAATAACTGTGATTTGTTTTGAAAGTTTCATCTACAACCCACATTTCTTTCACGTTTCGTCTCAGAATGTAAAATTTAATCCCATTTCTCTGGTTCTGTCGTATCTGGCTGTTTGTGTAGATTTATCTCGATCTTTGATGATGTTGCGACGACGGCTACATGCGATGATGTGCCACAAATCTCTATAATGTCATTTATATTCTTAGATTAAATAATATAGCTTAGTATTTCCATGTTATTTGAGTCAAGTAAGTTCATCATGTCATCGAGTAAGTTATTAAAGAGTATTTCTAACATTAACGCATCGGAACTGCTCCTCATTAATACCTATCAAATGTTCCATTGATTGGGGAGATCAGCGCTTATTAGTAGGGGGATATGATAATGATGATGAAATTTAAGAACTTGTTTGTAAGAACTTTTTTGTTTTTTTCTTTGATTTTTTTCTTGAACTGCTAAAAATCCGAGTTCAATGCTTTAACTTGTCAATAACGAAAGAGTTCTAATCACATTCTATTTCCCGTATTGATCTAACATTATCCCCTAAACGACAGCAGGACACCGTCATTTTCAGCAATCCAAAAATAGCCAAACAATTACCAAAGAAAACAAAATCCCTTACCAATAAAAGAGACACAATTATTTCCCTTTTGTTCCCGACGTACCACCGTCAACAAAAGGCCCTTAAATCCGTGCAATTGATCTCTCCCCTCGTCCTGACGCCCCGTCCCGATCCCCGGACGATAGCACACGTAGGGACGAAATGATGAGTCGCCATCTTATTAATAACTCAGGCGCTTATTAAAGGCAGTGACTGAGGAGTATTTATTGCGGAGGGCCTCTTTTTAATCGCTTAGGATATTTGCGAGAGTGAATTGGCTGATTCAGTTTTTGGTTGTTTTTTTGCTCGGTTTGTGATTGATTGATACTTTATGATTTGTTTGGATTTGGGCCGGAATAATAAAAAATACTTGTAAGATTGTACCAACCAACTAACCCACAGAAATTATAAAATCGTTTTACCCGAATGAGTAAGTAACACACATCCGTATAAGTACACAAATACAAAGTTTATAATATTAATAACGATGTGATTTTGTTACTACATTATATTGAACAGAACGTTTTCTGTTATAGAAATACAAAGAATACTGTTATAACGTATAAAGTCAGAAATCTAGCACCCGTAACACAAGCCTCGAGCTTACCACGGGGCTAGATGTCGCTGTGTAAAATTGTCCAGTAATATTAATTTATTTATTTATAGTAAACAGATGCAAAGTTTTTGTGAAAGTAGACAATACTTTGAATAAAAAAAATTTAACATTCGGTAGGTATAATTTTAACAACACAAAAGTGGTACTCAAATTTAATCAAAACACATCATTCAATGAGAATGCCAAGAATGTCAACTGTACGCGACTGTACTCCAGATCTACTTTCACAGGCCATATTTAACTCTATTTCTCTTGACATAATGGATATAATTGCGTGATAAGGGTGAGATTTAATTGATTGGAGGCTTTGCAAAATGTATTCTTATTTTGTAATAGTGAAGGTGTATAATTGGATGGTTGGTTGGTGAATTCCGTTTAGCCTCGGGTTGTTCCCTTCCTACTCTGTGTTTTGTTAATTAGTCTCATAATTATTATTACGGGGCCGAGTGCTGTGTAAATTGAGGGTATTTGAATAATTCTATACAATGCCTTAATGGTGCTTTTTTCGGGGATGATTCTGTTTTGGTTATAATAATACGAATAATATTTTTAATAGACATTGTTTATGCCGTTGCGACTTTTCGGTTTTTTTCTGTCACCATATAATTACCTACTTCAAATGGCAATATGAGTTATCAAAATTATTACTTACCAGAAGAAATCATATCACTAGTCCGATCAAAAATTATAACAGGACTTGATAAAACATAAGATTTTTTACTTAATTTTACTATTTTGACTTTCACAACTGAAAGTATAATACATTACGAATTGGATATTTACGTTATTATTAACTATAAATAAATAACACTAAATCAACTAGGAATGAATGTCAGGTGATGAAGAGAGAAAGAAGTAAGGCCGGGAAAATCATAATTTTTCAAACTTGATTTAAAAACCTTATTAAAGTAAAAACATACCAAACTAATTGGACGGTTGTCTTTATACAGGTAGGTATACATAATATGTATATACCTACTTCAAAGACTAACTTACATAAATCAATGGAAACATGCATGACATAACGTAGAGCTTAATCACATAGTTCTCAGTCACACATGTAAATGTTAAATACATTTATGGTATGTATGTATGTAGACCACGCGTCAGTCAAGTGAGTGTGGTTAACCGATGCACCACAGCACAGAACTACATTACATACCTACATACGTAAGCTTCTTGTTGTATGTATTGGTATATTTAGGCATTACAGCAGGTCATTGACGTGGACATAGGTAACTATTGAACAAACGTAAGCTTCGTTCCCGAAAAAAATGTAAAGCGCTCTACACACCAAAGCCGGCGGCCCGCCGGCACAGCCCGGCGGCCTAACCCGCCGGCCTTATTTTGTACTAAATAAAGCCGGCGGCCTACAAAATAAGGCCGGCGGGTTGGGCCGCCGGGCTGTGCCGGCGGGCGGTGTGTAGAGCGCTTAAGATATATCATATGAACACACATAATCACATTGATATAATTCATGAAGTTGTGAAAATTATACAATTTATTTAAGAGTCAGCAGTATTTGTGAAAAAAGTTAATTAATTACCCAACTGTATGATAATGTTACTGAATCAATATACCTATGTTATGGACTGTGTTAATTGTGCAGCAATATTTATTGAATTATTTAAATGTTCATCATGTAGCTGATACCGTACCTAGGTACGTTTGATTAATTTTGGATTTATAGATTTGAAACTAATCTATTAGTGTACTAGTTTTGTTGAACCTACGTATCCTTCGTAGTAAGGAGTAGGATAGAAAAGGCATTAAGTCACTAACAACTGAGGTACAGTCACGAACAATTACGCGAGGAGAGGGTGTAAATTGTCCGGGACTGCACAAGTTGTACCGACGAGCGCAAAAGTGCTACGCTAATTGACGTGTGTCTCGTTTCGCTTTCTATCTTTTGAAACTGTTGCAAATGTAAATATTTCTGGTAATTTATCTTTATAGTATTTTAAAATTAACATGATTTTTTGCTTTAAAGTCTTAATCCAAATACGTAGAGACGTAGTGCGTCTATTAGGTAAACGACTCTGACTTTGAAACCAAATATAGCCACAAAATAAATTATAAACCGATTTACCTAGGCCTGATATGGGCTGGCTTAACATATTTAACGCAGCATTACTTATACCCAAGATAGACTAATACAGTAACAATTAAGAGAATTAACATAATGTTTGTCCATTTTAAATAAATGTAAAAATGCTCGCCACCCGGTAACTTGGCGGCGTGGTCGCTAATTAAAGACGTTTTAAAATTAATTTATGCAATAGGCTTTTGTCGCCGACTATACAGTACGTGCGACCAATTAGGGCGCGTGTCCGGACATTTTTATGCAAATGTTCTGCAACAGGGTTGTCACTATTAAAAATCGGCCCGTATGTGTATACGTATCCGTGTATATATTTATAGATAGGTATGATAAGATTTACCTCAAGGTTGCCTGGAAGAAATCGCTTTTAGCCATAAGGCCGTCAATTGTAATAGTTTGTTGTATTGTATTTAATTTTTTATTTAAGTGTACAATAAAGCTATTATTTATTTATCTATTTATAATTATTCTAAGGTAGGAGAGGCCAATAAATAACCGTTAAAGAAAATCTTTAAAACAAGTTTTAAAATATTTCAGTTTTCATTTATTTATTTACACAACAAATCAATTTCAATAAAAAAATTTATGAACCTGATTACAAATGTAAACTTATAAAATAAATTAAAATTAAAGTTAAAAATATTTTTTAAAGAAATTATTACGGTATTTGTGTATTTACAATAATAATTAAGTACAACAGTCCCTCAACTATGAAATAGGTTTGAATACAGTTTGTGTGTCAGCCCTGGACATCGCGAACGAACCCCGGTGGTCCCTGTTCCGTAGGATATCACGTCGCGATCCTTATCGCGTGGTATCGCGTCGCATCGCATCGCGCCAATAACGCATACGGAATTAAGCCTCCAGCACACCGGATGCGTACACGTACACGTAAGCGTAGACGTGCACGTACCACTGAGTTGTAATGTATGGGAATGTATTAGACAGGACACACCGCTTGCGTAACGTGACGTGCGCGTGCAGTGTGTCCTGTCACATACATTCCCATACATTACAACTCAATGGTACGTGCACGTCTACGCTTACGTGTACGTATACGCATCCGGTGTGCTGGAGGCTTTAACACGGCGGCGGCGTATTACATTTAGCTACGGATATAGCTTCGGAAGGGGTTTTTATTGATTTATTCAGATTTTGTCCGTAAAATCGGGTTGTTCGTCATCTCGCGTGAAAATAAATGATAGATTCACGCGAGTGACATTGCAATTTTTCATAGTTTTACAAAGATCACCAATCCCCTTTGTGTTTTCTTTTGAATTTTGGGCAAAGCAAGTTTATCTTTATTTCTAGTATTTACCCTATGATTATCACTTTTCTTAGAAAAGTTTTTAAATTCTGATGTTGCTGTGTGAAATTCTCCTGCAATATTTATTTATTACTAGCTGACCCGCCCGCGGGTTCGCACCCTTTCTACGAGGTACCCTTATCACTTTAGGGGTATGAAACGGTGTCGTCAAACTGACTACAGCACGACTTTACCAAATGACGGGCAGCAGCGTTGGTATCTAAGGGTGCGCTGACCTATAATGAGTCTAGAGTTCTTTTGGATATTGACTTGTGCAGTACATTAAGGTGGGCTAAATATACGAATTGCCATAATTGAATGTCATAGGATTAATTCTACTTTCAGCCACAAATCATTGGAATTAATTAACAATTATCTAAAGTTAATTTACTAAGAAGCCAGTCTCGAAATCTCTGTAAATCAAACCACCGCTTTGTGCTAATCAACCATGAATCAAACGAGTCAAGACTATTTGAAGCCCATTAAATATAAATACGTTCCATCAATGAACGGGCCGCGCCAAGCAAAACAAGTAATTAGACACCTCATTGAATTGCAAAACGAAAATATGCGTGTGCGCAGCTCTCCTATTGGCCGGCTGTTGTCGCGGGAAGGGTACCGCGCTGTGATTGGCCGCGGCGACAATTTGGCAGTGGTTCAATGGGCGTGGCCTGTGCTATTTTCTTGAAAACTTGTGTTTTATCGGCGAGGTCGTTGCTTTATGAAGTATGAATGATATTTCGTCGATGGATCAGTCGCGGACAATTTTAAACGTGTTTGAAGACTTTGAAGTGTTTAATGAGGATGTGTTTGACGATGTATAATGACGGTTTTGTGTGGTTTTATCATACACTAGCTTTCCGCCCGCGGCTTCGCCCGCATTATGTTAGATTTTCCCGCGGTAAAAAGTACCCTATGTCCTTCTCCTGGCCCTAAACTACCCCCCTGCCAATTTTCAGGAAAATCCGTTCAGCCGTTCTCGAGTTATAAGTTCAGGCACTAACACGACTTTCTTTTATATATATAGATATACAGGGCGTCCCAAGGCCATGGCACATGGAGGGAAAGTACCTTAAATATTGTAGATAGAACATTTTACTGAAAGAAGACATTATTTGAATTTAAAAAACAAATTAAACTGCATTTATAGATATTTAAATAATTACATGGTTGAACCGGGAGTCGAACCCGTTGCACGAGAAAAATAATTGTCCTGTAGTTTTATCATACCGATTGAAAGGCTTCATCATAAGGATTTTTTATTGCTAACTAACATAGTGTCAGAAATAAAAGTAAGAACATGAATTTTAACATTTAATGTGCAATTTAGTTCAGGAATCAGTCAGCCGCATTGCCATGGACAAAATAGTTTACGCGTCTTTCGGGTCAGGATACGGCTTGACTTGTTGCATACTAATTACATTACAACCAGGTACATACTAATTAAGTATCTCTTTATCATTTTATCATGCCCTTAGATTATAATAGGGAAATGATGCGTACTTCTCAAGTGGTGAATAACAGTTGTTTGTTTTACGGCAATGCCAGCTTTCCTGAACTAAATTTCACGTTAAATGTTAAAATTCATGGCCCTCCTTTTATTTTTGACACTATGTTATTTAGAAAAAAATAATCCTTATGATGAAGCCTTTCAATCGGTATGATAAAGCTAAAGGATAATTATTTTTCTCGTGTAACGGGTTCGACTCCCGGTTCAACCATGTAATTATTTAAATATGACGTATGAATGCAGTTTAATTTGTTTTTAAAATTCAAATAATGTCTTCTTTCAGAAAAATGTTCTATCTACAATATTTAATGTACTTTCACTCCATGTGGCATGGCCGTGGGACGCCCTGTATACACAGTTTATATAAAGATTAAGAAAGTTTTTATGTAGGTACAATTTTCTTTGTACCGTACCTACATAATGTTTATTTTTATTGTAAAATTTTACGTGTCTATGTGCTTTAGGTACCTATAGGAATATAAGTTGCAAGATGAATGAGAATTATGAGTAGAGTAGACACGTAATACCTATGTGCCTAATAGGGAAATAGGGACAATTCTCTTGGCGAGAAAGATTAGCCCTTAATTTACTGAGTAGTAAATGACGCATGTCTATGATTTCCTCACATTTTTCTAGTGAAAAAATCCAGAGGTGCGCTGTAGGGTTTAAACCCACATCCTTCGGAATTAAAGAGTGTGCCCTTAGCCAAGATGGAATACCAATCGAATAAAACAATCCATCTAATAAAACTAAATCCGAGCTAAGTGGCACCATTAGCATCTATCTCAAAGCTAACTATTTATACAACCGATACCTCATCCCTAATGGACAATTTATCTAAGTACCCGCAAAGTGGCGTTTTATTTAATAGAGTTTAAATATAAATTGGGCAGATGCCAGCAGGCTGTGCCAAAAACTATGCAACTGCAGTACGATGACGATTGTGGGTTTAAAGGCGCTGGAAGTGACTGGGAATGTGGGATTTAGTTGGTTTTTTATTGCGTTATAGCCCAGTCAATTTATACATTTCAAGTTACATAAAGTCCCAACAAGCTGGATTTCTGTGAAATTGTTCAAATCATAATTATAAACAATGTCTAAAAGATCCCCATCATTCCACGTTAAGGAAAAAGTTTTATTCAAGGTTAAATGTCAAAAAATTTAGTTTTTCGCAATTTTCAGCAAAACGGTAAGTTTTATCATAAAAGTACCTAGGACAAAATTGTAGGTCATGAAATTATCTATCAAAATGTATCAACACTTTTTTCTTACAAGCCACCGTTTCTGAGATATAACGATTCAAAAAGTCATAAAAGTTATTATCGTCATAATATTATGTACGAGTTTCCAAGCCACCTATGAGGTAGTGTAATTAGCGCGTTTTTTTAACGTGGTTTCCCCTGTAGGCCTACTCCACGAGTCAACTGTGATCCTGTTTAATGTAAAACTATTGCATGACAAAGGATTTTTCAAAGATTGAGAAAGAAAAGAGCGATGTAAATTAAAAAAAGTGTTGAAGTTTATTCGTCTTATTCGTAAGTTTCAAATTCTTGTTCTTCTTTTTGTTCTTCTTCTCCTGCTTCTTCTTCATCTCCATTTTGCATGCAAGTAAATTGCGTCAATAGCGATGTGTCGCTTGGTACTTCGTCGGTTTCAAACGAATCCTCCATTGTTTGTGATTCAATATTAGAGCACGACCGGCCTTGACAGTTTGTGCATGCCAACTTTTATAACTTTTTGAATCGTTATATCTCAGAAACGGTGGCTTGTAAGAAAAAAGTGTTGATACATTTTGATAGATAATTTCATGATCTACAATTTTGTTCTAGGTACTTTTATGATAAAACTTACCGTTTTGCTGAAAATCGCGAAAAACTAAATTTTTTGACATTTAACCTTGAATAAAACTTTTTCCTTAACGTGGAATGATGGGGATCTTTTAGACATTGTTTATAATTATGATTTGAACAATTTCACAGAAATCCAGCTTGTTGGGACTTTATGTAACTTCACCCTCATTATTATGTATAAATTGACTGGACTATTATTTTGTTCTGTGAAATGTCATATTGGAGACGAAATAATGATTTAAATGTTTACGAGTTTCGAAGATAGACTAACTCGAATACTTTTACATTATGGCACCTATGTTATAATGTTACCCATTTCGTTGTTCTATATCATGATACTTTGCTATGACGTTAAAGAATATTATCTACATGGTGCTGATATACAAATGTAGATAAATCGCATTATTTTACCGTGCATAATATTTCCAAAATAAAATAAATAAATGCGGCGCGGCGGGATCAGAACGTCTTTTAGAAGAGTCGCGCTACCTCCCAATCAACCAATCAATAGGTAATATAGATAGATAAATAAACATTTTGCATTCAACAAAAACAATTTATTAAAACAAAAGAATGCATGTACATATTTTTTTATCGTAGGTAGTTTTTAGACTTTACCTAGTTTGGTTTTCTATTCAGCGGCCCTCCGCAATAATATAAGTGCCAATTCTGTTAGTAAAACAGCTGTTACACCTTATATTCGCATGTTAGTAGATGTTTCTAGTGTACCTATATCACATCTAGGTGTTCTATATCCGTGAATCCTCGCAAGTGGTCGCGCTGTGCTTTGAAGTGAATCCCAGTAGCGGCCGGAGTCTGCGCCTCTTCAATCACGTCATTACCGCCTTAACTCATATATATATTTATAGTATAAGATCCCGCTATACAACGACCTTCACCGAGATGATTATTTAATGAGACGTATTTTTTATGTTATTAAATATGCCAATAAATATATCCTATATGGGTTGCCTAACAAATTTCAGTCCAGAGTATTTTTAATTAATAATTAAAAAAATAGCTGCAGTCTGTGGCTTGTGGGAAGCGTTTACGTTGGACCTGTCACGCGGCTCACGGATGACCCCCATGGCTCGAATGGTCCGGTATAATAAGGCTCACCGATAAGCCTTGTGGCCTGAATGGAAATACTTGATTTTTCTTAAAGAGGTTAACGTGATAATAGGGCAACCTAACGTTTGCATATTCTATGGGCTTCAAACTTTCGATTGGTATTAAATTTATTTAATAATCACACCGGTGCAATGTTTAAAACAAAAACAAAATTTTTAATTATACTTCGTGGTTTGTTCTCAAAATGAGTAACTGAAAAGAATTATTATTGTTTTCATTTGACTTGTAGTAGTATGATCCAGTAACCATCACTCCGCGTTGAGGGTAAAAAGATATTTTTTATTTCTGTGACCTACTTATCTACTGCCCACCGTCCCGTCATTCGTGATTTTAGTGTCGATCGCTCCGCACGTTCGCTTCCTATTTCTTACTTCGTTGAAATGTTCGACGTAGAAATGTCTTTGTGGAAGCGTTGCAAAGAAGAAAGTGTTACAAGAATTTTAAGAAAATTTGTTAAACCAGTGAAATACTCGCCGAAGGATAATTTCGCCGTTCGATTCTGAAGATTCATCAAAATATTGCCTGTTGCGGTAAGTGCAGTGATATATGTAACAACAATGCATCAAAATTACATAACAAGCAAATGTTCGAGAACTTTCTCGCCCAATCGGCCAACGCATATGGAAATCTGTGGGATTTATCCGCGCGTACAGCCAACGATGACCGGTACGCTCTCAGTGACTACCGTCACCCAATCTTTATTATGATGAGCAAATAATCGAGAATTTTTTTCTCGTCCAAAAGGCCAATGCATATGGAAACCTGCGGGGTTGTCCGCGCATACAGCCAACGACGGCCGCCCGGCCTTACGCTCTCAGTGTGGTGGTATCACAAAATATCATTATCTAATTATCAAATGATGGAGTCGAGAGTTTTTTTCGCCCCATCGGCCAGGCACGCATATGGAAATCTGCGGGATTCTCTGCGCGGACAGCCAATGACGCCCGTCACGCTTTGCGCTCTCATTGACAACCGTCACCCAATATTTTTATATCTAATGAACAATGGATCTCTCGATCAAAAAGTTCTTACTTTCTTGCCCAAACGGTCAACACATATGGTAACCTGCGGGGTTTTTTCCGCGCGTGCAACCAACGACGGCCGCTAGACCTGGCGCTCTCAGTGAATACACACACAATATAGTTTTTTCGCATGAGGACGCCTGTGGGGCTATCCGAGCGAAAAATGTAGGCACCAACCTATAACGGTAGACCTAATTAAATTACTCGTATTGGTAACGAATAAAATACCTCAGTTTAGAGGCTATTAATATGTTAACAGTAAAAAACAAACAACTTGTTAATGTATTTTCCGGAATAATCTATAAATAGAACGCGAGTCTAAGGCTCAACGCCTACTCACTGTTACACATTCTGTGGCACCATACGCTGCCCGAACGCCACTCGGTCCCCTCGATAAAACCGGTTTTGTGCCCGGGGCCCAAACGCGTTGCTACAATGCGAGCGCAACACTATAGCATAATATGTCCATCCTTTTCACAATGACATTTATGTTGATAAGGAAGTGACAAATATACTTAATCTGGCAAGCAAATTATGTATGCTATAAGTTTACCTTTTTGTATAAAAGGTTAGTTGATTGTTTTATCCAATCGAAGAGGCTGAAAATCCAGTATCTCCTGTTTGCCCCTGTATGCCATTACGTTGTGAAAAAATCACAGTAGCTGTGTTTGGATCAACCACTTTTTTCATCTCTAGTGCATTTGGCCCTGATGAAAAATTCCTGTGGTACCTACATACGTTACGTACCTAACATGTCCGGCACAAGCGCGGATAAAACCAACCATGGTTGCTGGTGTTGTTGGAAATCAACAGATTCTTATAGCAGAAAAATCTGCATTGGAGAATGGCATTCCTATTACTTTGGGATAAAACCCATCGGCATGAGAGGTTATATAGATAACAAATGCTTCAAGGCCAGAGGTCTTGCTTTATCCACTCATATCACCATACAATGGTTTAAAATATTACCAGCGAAACAGTATTGTTAAAAGTACCTACTTTAACGCAATTGCATTTTGGAAATTGCATATTATTCAGAGCTCCGATTAATCAGAGTTATCTAAGGACTAATGTCAAATCCACTATATAAATATAACAACAATGAAACGTGAAAACTGAAAACTCAGTTAAAACACGCCATTAATTCATTGGCTATTTACAAGAGATAATCTATTTTAAACTATTTTACAGGCTCTGGAAGCCTTAAGATAATGCGCACACAAGTGACCAACATTTTATAAATACTCAAGTCAGTTTCGAGCAGGAACCTAGTTGGTTCACATAAAAATAGATATGGTATACTTGTGTAGATAATATCTATATGATCTTCAAGTCAGCGAAAGCAGCTATCATGAACATCTAGCGCGCATACTCGTACTGGTGCGAAGTAAAATAATTACCTTATTTGCAAATTCTGTTATAGACCAGAATCTGACAGACAGCTTCTAGAAGCACCTATAATCAATAGAATAATTTCCTAGATTAATTCTGGTCATAATATAAACTGACCTCCAGAGAAAGGTGTCTTAGTTACCACCAACAACAAAATCCATTAATTAAGAATTGGATTGAAATGATGTCGTATCTATTTTAAAGTCTACGTAAAGGTAAATTACCTAAGAACAGGTTCATGATCACATGAACAATTTTAAAATTAGACTTTTAAATCAAAAAACCCTAAAACATCATTATAATATATACATAATTAGATATAGAACGAGTTGTATATTTTACAATAAACGTTTTACATACTTTATACAAAGTACCTACCTAACTTCCCCAAAGGTTACGTGTTTTTCATTTTATCAAATACAAAAATGTATTATTTATTTCCTGGAAAGTAATAAGTACCTTGATATTTTTATGGAATGCTGTGCATTATTATATCTAAAGGGCTTTGTTAACATTAATCTAATGGCACAATTATAGGATTGGCGGAATTTACGAGATGATTCAAATCTCATTGTTCGCTCATTATACAGATATTTCATCATTATCATTATAGATATAATGAGTGCATAAGAAATGTTGAATTTATTGAGACAATGTTTGTACTTTTTAAGTTAATTTTTATTGAAGACAAGATTAAACAGGTATTTTAATACCGTCAAATAAATTTCGTTCCTTTGGGGCTGTTTTATGATGTTGCATTTCAGGATGAATAAAGAAAACAGACTAAGGCAGAGTTATTGGAATATATCAACATTCAGTTATTCAACTATGTACAATTTATCATAGATCATTAAACTGCAGACATTGTTTAGCTGTCTAGCCATTGAATTCGGGTGATTATACACCGAAGGAATAAGAAGATGCTAGTATATTTATTTCAAAGCTATTGAAGAAAGATATACTTTTCTGACAATAACTTAAACTAAAAATAATTTATAAATTTATGGATTGATGCACACATTTTTAGATGACAGGTGCTGAATCGAAATATTTTCTGACTCCTCAAAAACGGGGTACCTACTCAGCATCATGGGGATGCTGCCAGCGGCCAGTGGTCTTGCTAAGGAAAGGGGAAAAACAAATTAACTTTAATGGCTGCTAACAGCCCTATAAAGAAATTAGTATTTTTTCAAAATATTTCAAACCGGTATTTTCAGAAAAGATACTTCTGAAAACACGACTGCCGTCGTACATAATTAAAATTCATGTTTAGATTCGGTTCTCGTAATCTATGTTCCATATTTTTTCACAAAAACTATTACGGAAAAATTTTGGTTTGGTTAAAAGGTCCGAAGACCAATATTTATAAGACCTTGATATCAAGTGGAAACTGACAAGTTGGTTTTTATAAACTAATCATATTTTTATTTAAAAAATAAATAACAGGATATAGAAAATTTACCTATTCGCAACTCGAATAATAAAATATGTCATATTTATGTATCATAAATCATATAGGTGATAACGCATAATATGCGTAATATATAATATTTCATATTATGGAATAAATAACTTTATATTGATCAAAATTTGTTCCTACAATTTATCAATGATCTTCTTAGAAATAAATAATTCTTAGAATAAGAAAATTAGAATAAAAAATTTACTCAAATTACTTATTTTTTTGTATCTAATTATCAAGCTGTAAATTACTTGCTGTACCTAATTGTAATTATTCCTCTGTGGAAAACACTGTGATTTTAAAAAATAAAACGGATAAATTGCTATGAAGTTCGCCTTGACTTCCTTATTTAATTTTTTCACTTTTATTACTCATGTGGGTCCTCCATACAGTAACTGTTAGTAGCACCTGCATATAGATTAGATTAATGCCCTGCAAAATCAGACTGCTTAATGGTGCAAATGTTTTTTGACCATTTATGTAAGCGAATTGTAATAAAGTACATTTATTAGATGAAAGTGTCCTGACTGAAGTACCAAATGAAAATTTTATCTCATTATTGAAGCTTCTCGCTTTTAAGTATACCTTAGGTCACTTTGCATACCTGTTGCATTAAAGGTTGTTTTACAGAAGTTACTATCCAAACCACGATTTACCATTGGATAATTGTTTCAAAGAAATATAAAATATTAATGAAGCATACTGGGTGCAAACAATGTGTAAAATTGATATCGGATATAGTGAAAATTTATTCACAAATTGTAATAATTATGTACTATTTCTACGAATACTTTTCATGGTATGAAAAAAGGAAATACTAAAAATATTTTAGTATAGTTAGAAAACTTGGTATATGATATTCTCATTTTGAAGATGCATAGATCTTATTGATGTAACAATTTATTATTTGTGCCCTTCTTGGGCATTAGCGTAATAGATACCACCCACAAGACTGCGGTCTGGAACGGTACATTCTCTACATTCGCTATATAAATAAGATATAACACTTATAAGCAATTATAGATTTATTATTAACCTGTGATTAATGTATAGTTGATGAGAAGCCATACCTATTTTTTTTTATATGTAGCATTTAAAAACTAGTGTTTTTTCAATCATTAAAAAATTCAATAATATGTTTACATATATGATATTGTAAATAATTATTAATTAAAAATAAAAGTAAATACATTATACGTCAAATATTGACTATTAATTATAAACTTTTAATTGAACTTGGTTCATATTACCTCAAAAGATACTCTCAAAGTCTACAAGTCAAATGAAAACAATAATAATTCTTTTCAGTTACTCATTTTGAGAACAAACCACGAAGTATAATTAATGATTAAACGAACTTACCTGTACGTGAAGTTCTATCATAATTATACGATGTGGTTTGTTCGAGAAATGAGTAACAAACGCCCTCCCGACCCCAAGTAAGTCCAGGTACAAGTACTTTCCCGAATGTTTTTCGGTAATATGATGGTACACAGGAGTACAGGAGTACAGGAGTGAATTTTAACTCCAAACTAAATGACGGGACGGTGGGCAGTAGATAAGTAGGTCACAGAAATAAAAAATATCTTTTTACCCTCAACGCGGAGTGATGGTTACTGGATCATACTACTACAAGTCAAATGAAAACAATAATAATTCTTTTCAGTTACTCATTTCTCGAACAAACCACATCGTATAATTATGATAGAACTTCACGTACAGGTAAGTTCGTTTAATCATTAATTATTAATTAAGAATACTCTGGACTGAAATTTGTTAGGCAACCCATATAGGATATATTTATTGGCATATTTAATAACATAAAAAATATGTCTCATTAAATAAACATCTCGGTGAAGGTCGTTGTATAGCGGGATCTTAGACCATTTACAAGCTTTTTATGATATAGTCCACATTCTTCCCGTGATTCCCCGTATCCATGGAATTGTCCTCATTTTGAGGGGTTTCTTGTGAAATGGTACCTATTGTTGTTAGTAGGTAGATACTTAATGCTATAAAGCCGAAGAGTTCGTTTGTTTGAATGCGCTAATCTCAGGAACCGCTGGTCCAGTTTGTGTGGAATATTGAATAGTACATTTATCGAGGTTAGGCTATAAGCTAAATTATACTAATAAAAGATACGTAGATAACGTTAAAAACGCTGTAAAAATGTCGTTTTGAAATAAGCTACGCTTTAAAACTCCAATTATATTCTCAACTAATCCAATAGGGCTTTGTTTAATTGATTCTTATTCCCAGTAAGCACTTTAGTACTATAGTATTCAAATTATACTAGATTCCGAGGTGCATTTCAGTCGGTTAGACATTTATTGATTTGTGGAGTGACTGGTCGAGTTAATTTAGTGAATTAGAAACTAATCCGTCGACTGGTCGGGTGAATTGTTATATTGTATTATGGTCTAAAAGTAAAACTATTATTGAAGCTAACATTGAGATTGAGAAGCAATTTTAAATGGTCAAGAACTAAATTGCTAAGTTTACTTAGGGTTTATCAATATCATTACATAGGCGTTATCTGATCTTTGGTTTATAGGCTAGGCATGTACTCATATGAACGATAGACAACCTGAAATTATCGACATTAATAGGTTATACATACCTAGGTATTGATGTCGATAGTTAATAGGTACAACCTATTGATGTCGATAGTTTCAGGTTGTAGCTACCTATTAGATAGCTACTCTGATTGCCAACAAAGTGAATTAATCACGCGTACGGTTTTATAAACTCTCACTGGAGTGTAATGAACTCCAACGAGATGAAATAGCACGAATTAGCGAGTGGAGCTCTAGGGCTTTCAGTAATGTATCGATACCTGCTTTATATTGTATAATAGGATGTCCAATTCGTATAAAATCGTTTTTATTGAGTAAGTACGCTGGTTACATTCATAGAAGTTTATGAATATAACCATAAGAAGAAAAATAAATTTCGTTTGAATGGATAAATGGATCTTTATTAATGTAGGTCCTCCCTCATCCATGAGAAAGGTATAGAACGGGTTTACATAAAACTGTACAATCAAATTTGTATTTGTATTTGTAAATAGCTCGTAAGAGTATGTAACACAAAGATTATTCTATAGTTAGGACGCGGTCAAAACTCAGGTAGGTATTCATTATTTCGTAACATTTTAACTTCCAACAGAAAAAAAAATTGTGGCCCGCGTAGGCGTCTGGCTGAAATATTAAGGATGGCCTTTGACTGAATATTGTTATTAATAAGTTGCTCAAGCGATGTGATTTGTTTATTTGTTTTTTACACAAAATTTATCGATAAGCAAATTTCCCCTCTTTCTTTGCAAAACCAGCTGCTCTTAAAACCGAGATCAATCGATCGGTGAATTAACGAAAAATTGTTTTTATTTTATATAGGTAGAGAGTGAATGTACGTAATACAGAGAGAAGCATCTCTTGCATAATGATCTGTCACTTTCGATCACGACTCGATTCATTAGTCATAAACTGTCGATCTGCTAAGCTGCGTTTACATTGGGCAAGTTTTGATTAAGTTTCATAGCAGTGTTAATTATCATTTTGCCTATTTCAGCCATCGGACTTCTACAGCTAGGTTGAAAAAATAATTACGATGATAGAGAATGGACCGTACTAAAACGTCCCTTTGTATAAATGTGAATAATTCGAACAAATGTCTTCAGTTTTACCTCTTTAATATTTACACAATTACACATTATCCGATATTCTCTTTACTAACCTTCTTATAAGCGATATATTTCTGAAGCTATTGAGCTATTTTTAAGGATGATATGAACAAGACAGGCGAGTATACTCGCGCTCTGCTATCCTCGTGTAAACGCAGCTTTATACAGTTCATCTTTACTTTCTCTGGTTAAAACACGCTGCTCCGGATTGAAGGCTCGCTGCGATTTGTGGCTTTTACTTTACTACACAAACACCATCATTTAAATAGGTTCTCATAAACCATCCCAATTGTCGCAACAACATGAATAAAAATTAAAAGCGTCAATTGGGTCACAAGTTGTCCAAATAAACTGTCCCAATTATCGCCGAGACCATCCACGTATCATCATATAGCACAAGTCTCATCAATAAAATGTAGTAGGTACCTACAGGTCTTAAATAAACTTGATAAAATTACCACGCTTATAAGACAGGTTGGTGATCAAGGTACTTCGGTACTGGAAAGATGTCTGGAAAGATTTGTAAACAATTGTTGTAAGGTATTACTATTTTCATGGTAACACACGTTCAGCGTAACTGTGTAATTCCGTTTTTTTACCGTAGGTATTAGTGATTTGACTGATTTCTATTTCTGTTGCCAATTGCCATCTCAATTCCGCATTAATCGCAAATGATCTACAAATTAAGTATCGCTGACCGCACGCGTAATCCGGTCCCGCCGTCTCCCTCTAACAGGAGGGGAGTGATAAAGACGGCGATATCGATCTGGGCCAAAGGGATCCCAATGAATAATTGTTAGATTAACGAGGCTCACTCATCAGCCTCGATCGCCCGCTTAGATGTGCGTAGGGAAGTGCCTCATTTTTATTCAGGTATCGATATTTTTTTATTTTGGAAAATATCTATGTCTATGTCAATAACGTTTAGTTATGTCAATTGCAGAAAATAACATATAATTTAAAATAACATCTGATTAATTATAATTACAATTTTGCTAATTAACTATAGCTTTACAATGTTTTGTGTGATCATTTAAATTATGTTATTACTATAAATAATACATTTAGTAGCAGAACAGGTACATAATATTTTAATGCAGTAGTTTATTTATACGATTTAAGCGCTTTTAAAGCGTTTGTACGATGTTTAACCAGTAATTACTATAATGTAGATTCTGTTGGTGTCATAATACTTATTTATGTAGATTGTTAATTGGATTCGCTCGTAACAATATAATATTTCCCGAAAAAAATATTTTTTTTCGGTAAAAAGTAGGCTAGGACCACAGAGCAGATATCTGTGGCTAGGACACTAGGTATATATACCTACCTCTTCAACTACCTATCTCCAACTAATTTTAAGTCAATTCTTCGCTCCGTATTGCCCGTGAAGGACAAACAAACAGATAACTACATAATTATACACTTTCCCATTTATTATATTGGTATGGATGAATTAAATTTATCATCGATCTTATTGAAATCGAATTTATCAGCGGCCCATCACTACGTCTAACAGGGTTGCTAACAAAGCATCACGTATTGATTGCCGCTGTGTATAACTAGCTTTATTGCCTCACGGGACGAACTCAGGTAGCTCTATGGGGGCTAGAAAAGTGGGCTAGAACGTGGGAAAACCATTTTACCTCGTGCAAACTATTCAGTTTAGAAATAGATTATGTGAGAAAACCCACACGCTTATAGTAACGGTGAATTTTTTTTTTTAGTTTTAGCTCAGCGTCTATTTACCAAATTTCAACAGTTTATTTCAATATCAATTTATTTATTAACCATAAAGTTATATTACATAACAGGCATGTCAAACAAAATAAATTATAAAAGGCATTATCAATCAATTATTTCTTATAGTTTCGGAGAAAAGTAGCTGTGACCATACGGACGGACGAACGGACGGACATTACGAATCTATAAGAGTTCTGGTTTTTGCCATTTGGCTACGGAACCCTAAAAAGGCCTCTCTCTATCGTCAAAACAAAAGTCCCTCTGTCCCAGCAGTTGAGTCATTAATGGGGTTATGTTTATAAAATCAAAGGTAACAAAAATAGTAAAAATAGGCCCCACAAGGAGATCCTTGCTCCGTCCCCGTGCAATGTGTACAAATGGCTCAGCTAATGGCTTTCCCAGCTAATTATGTAATGTTCTGACGAGATTTCGCAGTTTGCTAAATGTGCACTGCGTTTTAAACGATGGCATTCAACAAGTGTTTTTTAAAGCAAGATGATTTAATTTAATGTAGATCGAAGTCTCCTGTTCTTTAATAATAATTTATTTAAGTACTTTTAAAAACAAGTACCTACAGCAAGTTTTAAAATAAAAAACGTATTTCTGAAAACATAATATTTCCGGATAGCATTATAATATTTATAATCTGATAAGTATAGAATTATTCAAACGTTTTGTTTATTCATTTTCAGTTTCGATTTTGTTGTAAGTATATATAGTAGCGTATTTAAATGTGATAATATAATTTTGAAAAGTTTTTTATAAATTATAAGTGCATAAAAAGGTAAATATACCTACCTACATGCATTGTTGTAAGTAACAATTGGGTACAAGTATTCAACAAATCATAAACAAACACAATCATTTGTTGGTTAAACCTGGCCTTACTTATGCGTGATGATAATGATTATATGTACTTCCTACTAATGGCTTTCTCGACTAATTACGTAATGCCTTGGGCTGCGTGTTTGAGTAGGCAGATCACTTTGTCCCACTATCAGCCACTAGTGTATTCAATATTATTATTTAACATACCTTAACCTTAACTTAGGGATATTTACCTAGATTCGATGCTTTCTAAGTTTCACTATATTTTACAGTTTCATGCGCCATGATCACGAAGGAACTGAAGATGCAAGATGGTCCACCCTTTTCTCAGGCCTATATTACGAGTTGTTGCTCTACTCGAGTTGTGTAAACAAAACCAACATATTATTATCTGGTAATCCCGTGTTAAATCATAATATAGGTAACAATCATGATAGTTTCAAATAGGTACCAGTGTACTCGCCTGAACATGCGCTCTTTGACCAATAGTGGGACCACTGGACTGGAACACCGCAAATAAACACGTTATTTATTACAATAACATTGGAGTTCGCCTGACGGAAAAGCTTTTTGTCGAATAACATATGATCGAAAACAATAAGTAGGGATTTACTTATAGTGAAACAGATAGTTTGTATAAACCTGTATGTAAGCTTGTTTTGTTACGTCATAGATCATAGACAACAATGGCGGCCGTGTAATTGGCGGGAATTAATCCGGGACAAGCGACTGACCGTGCTGAACTACCATAGATAACGGATCGATGCACCAGAGACAATGGAGACATCAGACTTGTAACCTACTGCGAAAGTCTTTAAGTATGGATGTTGGTTACTCCTTTACGTAAACAAGAAAGATTAAGAAAAAACAATGATTTGTCTCCACATCAAATAAACTTTATACTATGTTTTATATGTTTAAGGTTTAATCTAATTTAGGTATATAATTTAATTGAAGGCTCTTCAACTAATCATAGCAAAAATCACTATGTAACGCACTAACATGGTAATAGTAGTTAAGGGCGATTCAATTTTCTAAGGTTCCCCTCAATATCTCTGGCCATTATAAGATTTTTACCATGGAAACACCCCTGTTATCTCTTTTGTAAACTAAACATATAGTTTGTACGCGTTCTATATTTTCGTTGATGTTTTGTTTAAATCATATGGTATTACGTGCGCAATTAGAAATGAGTTCTGTAAATGGCGTCCGCTCGCATGCGTTCTCGCTCACTCTCTATCGCTGTCTATACTTTTATCCTTGTTTTGCCAATCGTACCCATACATACCTTACAAATTGCGTAACGTCTTTAAGTACTAGCATACTAGTAAGTTAAAGTACCTAACTGTTCAAACGCAATATTTTATTGGATATGTTTGATTGATGGAAATTTAATCCACTTGTAAATTACCTTAGGAAACATGTTATTGCCATTATTATCAAATATGATTTACTCAGTTTGTACTATTGCATCTGCAAACCTGAAGATAATTATTATTGATCGAGCATTAGTGAGACAGGTAGAGATTAGAGGGGGAAAGATGGATTGGCACAAAGGGTTACATGTCAAAGCACTAATTGCTGATTAGGGTTAGCTTTGGACGATTTATAATATCGATGAAAATAAGTTTATGACGAACTATTTCTAATAATCGCTACGATTTTCAGTTATCTTTCATTCGCCATGAATAGCAGCAACTACTTAATCATTCTTCCATCTTGGTGGATGTCGATTGCTACGTCAGGCCCATCACTCGGTTTAATTCTGCTACAGTACTTACAAAAAAATATAAAATGATTACAGTCTGTAAGTACCTATTCAATTTTCTACCAAACCCTTTCAAAGGTTTCAGAGTGAACATGCGGTTATTACGAATAATAGTTGGTTATTTAAATTTATACCCAACCTTACCTAGTTAAGGTTTTAAGACGCCACTAACCATTATATCTATCTACCTGAACTAAAACATAGTTGTAAATGTGGTTTAATATCATCGATATCAAATCATCGACACTTGGTCGCACTACGCAATCTGTATCAATGTTGAGATAAGGCATTGTTTAGACGATAGCTATTAGCCATAATGCATGTCTTGGTGAGTGACCGCCTTTATCTCACCGTGTAGCCATTATGTCATTGTACAAACTAAATTGCAATAATTAATTACCGCAATAATTTCTATAGTCCGTTTACGAATTGTACCATCGTGGCAGAATATGGAACTAAAGATTTTATGCCTATTTCTGGTTAAAGACATGTTTTCTCCATAAAGAATATTACATTCACTTGAACAAGTATTAACAAAATCATCGTAACAAAAAACTATTTATTAGATTATCACAAAACTATTTTTTCGCAATAATAAATTATTTCCATATCCCAACATATCAAGATTAAATAAGTTGCACTATAATTTCGTAACAGTGTTGTCATCCAAAATAAAAGTTAAAAAAACAGACAACATCGCTCTCTATTCCCAGCGCACTACGTAAAGTGAACAGGCTACACCTACGCGATCATAATAATAATATGATCTAATAATGGATGTCTCAACAATCGGAATATAATGCTTTTTGATTCTTAAAACCACTTTGTTCAAAATCATAAGTTAAACTTGTTTTAATGTTAGGTATATGTTTACCTTTAAAGTGACTAATAAAGTTTTTATGTCCTGACGTAGTGTGAATGTGGACGTCCTGGACTGAAATGATGATAATATTGTACTTATCGATAAGCGACCCATCCCTATGCCCCGCGGGTCTGCGCGTAATTACCTGTTTGTTAACCGACACGAGTTCACGGCGATGCCGATGTCGCGAACACACAACATAACTAACTCACATTCTCGTAATGAATATCGATACCGCGTATGTACAGGCTGTTGTAATTTAGTACAAAATGGTAACATTATGTTATTAACATGTTAGCACTTAACACACTCAGACACTCGGAACAAATATTTGCAGAATGTTTTGTCCTGAGGCGGGAATCAACATCTACGACTATTTTATAGCTAAAAGCACCTAGTCGGTCCAGCCGCTTATGAGTTAATAACTCAATTACTATTAACGTAATTATTAATATAGAATGTTCCCTAAAAGTGGCATTGGTTTTTATTATAATATATGGATATGTGTATTAATATTATAATAAACAATGATTAAGATCAGCCTGTATACAGGACTCATTAGAGCAGATGTAGATAATACTCTCGTGAGATTTGATCTCGTGTTAGGGAGGCTGTACGAAGCAGTAGGTACGTCACTATATCAAGCTACGTTGTATTTCGCAACACAAAAACTTATCAAAAGAGAACAATAACTGTAATGGGCAGACCACTGACGTATAGGACAAAATTATTTATGATGATGATGATGATGATGGTGGCAAGCCAAAATTATTTCCATTTTATTTTTACCATTCCACATAAATGAGATACTTTACACGGGTCAATTAGTACAATTATGTATATTATAAATTTAGATTTATTTAACTGTCTTGTTCTTGGTAATACATATATGTAGATGATTCAATAAATATAAGTATATTCACCATTCACCTCATTCATAAATTAAAAATTAAAGTGAGTAAAAAGAACACTAAGGTCTAAGATTTAAACTAAAAGTTTCATAATGCCATAACTCATTTGAATGGTGCGTTTTTAGTTGTGCATAATAAGTTATGGCAGTTATTATGTACTTCTGTGTGTTGTCACTTACAGAAATTCTTACTATACAATGTAACAATAGATTATAACTTCTATTTTGTATTAAATTATCGAAATAAAAAGCCATTTTTTAACAAACAATATTTCCTCTTTTCAGGTAAAAATATGGTTCCAAAACAGAAGAACGAAATGGAAGAAGAAAGACAACGTGAACAGCGCAGAGGCAGCAGAACAGAAGCAGAAGCCAGAAGAGAAGCCGAAGCAGACAGAAGAGAAGGAGACCATAGACCCGCTGGCCCTGGACATGTCTCGGAAGCCCTGCAGCAAAGCACTCAGCGACAAACTCAAAACGTCCAAAATACTAAGTCAAAAACCGAGGAAAGTCGAAAAAGGTGTAGTTCTCGAAACCATTTGTGATTCTAACGATATAGAAAGTAGGATCTCGATTACAAAGATAACTAATAAGCTTTCGAGTACAGATCTGTCCGATGTTAAGATCTCCGTGAAGAGCTTTAGTCCTGATGAAGTGAAGGATCTTCAGTTTGATGCTATTGGAAGGGATGTGGAGATGTGAGATTTTGTCAGATCGTGCTTTCTAAGAGATATCTAAAATCAATTTAAATATATATCTATTACTGGAGCTCTATTTTTGAATTATATATGGTAACGTTGCGATAATAATAAAAAGTCATGATTGTGTCTTTGAAGCACAGGTCAGTACACAACTATAAGAAAATGCGTTGAAAGTTGTGAAATTGTCCCATTTACACGACGCATTTTCTGCCAAATGTGTAACGACCCCTATACCGATATACTCCTAATATCTAGTATTTTGGCACCAGTGAATAATAAAACCAGTTAAAAATACAGCTCCGGTTTTATAAGTCCTGCCAATATGCGAATCTCGCTCATATCATGATTCAGTTCAGATATAACAATTCATTAGCGAGACTAACAAACCTGTTCAATTATAAAACTACTTGTAGATAGCCTAAAAAAGTTACTAGATATCAAAAAGTACAAAATTATTTATCAAAGATTTTCGATATAATATAGGCTCTGATACGAAAGTATACGGTTTATATTTCATTCTTATCATTGTTATAAACCTTTTTATACTCGAGTTTTTATTCCTTTAGTCAAATGTGAGTAACATTATGGTATTATTGTGTGGTATTTCAACTTTATTTTAAGGATAATTGGGTTGTATTTATTATAATTATGCCTAAAATTTAAGTAGTTGTTATAATTTCATTCACCCCGGTCATTGGCTCTGATAGTGTTAACTAAGGCCTTCGGATGCATCTCATAGTGCAATAGAACATTTGCTTGGTATGAAACTTTGACGGAAGACTTTGACGGAAAAGCACTCTTTAATTTCTCTTAGGGCTGATTTTTCAATCATCAGATAAAGGCTAAATTTTATTGTCAAATGGGCTCTCTAGCTTTATGTTATGTCGATTATCAGGCAGACAAGGATATTAATAATTAGCCCTAACAATGTAAAAATAATGTAACTAAAAAAAATGATTTTTAAATGTAGAATCTACATAACCTACAATGTAGAACAATATCCGTTCCGTCCGGCTACGTAACTGAGTTTTGTAACCAGCTACGTAATGGGAATATTTTTTATCGCTTGGAACCCAGTTATGAAGGAGGTATTGTTTGTCTTTATTTGTAACTCATTTGTAACTAGCTACATAGTAGGAATTATTTTTCTTAGTCGGAAATCCAGATACGTATAGAGAATACTTTGTCTCAACTTGTAACTGATTTGTAAGTGGCTACAAAGTAGGAATTATTTTTCCCTGTTGGAAATCCAGATACGTGCACCCCAGGCCAAAAGCATGGAAACAAGCTTACATGGAAATACAAATCCGAGATTTTCAAACACAAAAAGCTAAATAAAGTTAAAAAAAATATCGAAAATATAAATAAATCGGAAATATTATAAATTAATGAATGCCTGAATGGTTACAACTTACTAATATTACAAAAATGGTAACAATATGAAAAGTTATATTTATTGCATTTTAGTACTTTTTATTATATTATAATTATTATTTATAATATTATATAGCTAAATTACCACTCACTGACATAATTGTTCTCCCTGTTGGTGGATGGGAAGGTATATTTTTTTTTGCAGAAACGTATACAGGGGGTCGGGGTGAATTGGGGAAAATTCCGACTTTTTTAAATTTCCCCCTCCCCCTCCCCCTCCCCTATGGTATCTTCGTAACGGTAGCTCCTTGACAAAAAATTTTTTCGGGGTCGTAAATCTTCGTTTTATAAAGCTGCGTGTGTGGCACCACGACCGGGGGCACCACGACCACGGGGAACAGCACGGCGAGCGAAGCGAGCCGTGCTGTGACCCCACGCCCCCAGGCCCCCCTGAATACCCTCCCCATCAAAAAAAATTACATGAATGACGATTCCCATCGCAGTTTCCTATACTTATGTCTTGATTATCGACAACATGCGAGCTGCTTGCAGCTCGCACACTCAGGACCTACTAGTCTAGAGTATATTTTTTGTATAACGCAGACGGAGTTGCAGACAAAAACTAGTTATTAAATAAATGACTAAAGCGTAACTCACGTAACTGGGTTTCAAAGCGATAAAAAACATTCCCATTTCGTAGCTGGTTACAAACAGAGAAAAAGTAGTTACAAACTAAGATAATTAATTCTCAATACGTAATTGGGTTTCAAAGCGATAAAAAACATTCCCATTTCGTAGCTGGTTACAAACAGAGAAAAAGTAGTTACAAACTAAGATAATTAATTCTCAATACGTAACTGGGTTTCAAAGCGATAAAAAACATTCCCATTTCGTAGCTGGTTACAAAACTCAGTTACGTAGCCGGACGGAAGGACAATATCACACTTTAGATACATACAGTTTTTTTGGTTGATTTGCAAGGTGATATTGTTACGTGGACAGTTATTTATTTATCATGCAAACTTTATAAGTTTGCATGTTTCTACAAATGTCAATCTAAAATATAAAAGGAAAATAGTTAAATATACACGAATTGATAAAATTTAATTTGAAATGCCGGATTTAGTGATATTAATTAATTTTATAATAATTGATCTGAATTTGTAAATTTATTCGTGCAATAGTTTGTGTTAAGATATATTTTTCAATTGTGCCTATCATATGGGTTTCTTTATAAAATTGAGATTTTAGTTATTATGAATATCTCATTATATTTTGTAGTATGTGTTTTACTAATACACAAGATTTAAATGAATCAAAGAAATGTATACGAACACCTTTAAGTATTAAGTAATTTTATAGTTTAAGGGACAGTCGTCTGCCAAAATTAACTAATGTACATAAAGGTTCAGTAAAAGTTGTAAATTAGTAATTAAACCTACATACAAATTGTTTAGGAATACGAACAAAATTAAGATGTAGTCTAGTGCGTTAGAGTTGATAATGAAATAAATAGTTTTCCATTTTACGATATTTCCTTTTTTTTATTATAACCTTCCCATTATTTACCATGAAAAAAAAAGCTCTATTCCTATAAAAGTTAATGTCGTTACTTAATCATTATTTTAAACAAGTAGTGTAGGTATGTTGATTTCGTTTGATCTGTAAAAACGATATTTATTACTATCGATACAGGTATAATTATACATATAGATATTAATAATTATGAGGTATGATCTAATGAATTTTTTAATAAATTTTACTTACCTAAGTAAGTAAAATTACTAAAAAAGTAAAATGAAAGTAAAATTATTAATTTAGTACTTATTTGATTTGAATGACCAAAACGATTTCCACCCAAACTATGATATCACAGAAATCGTTTAGTCTTAATGATTTAGATTTTCTTATTTAAATTGTTTATACAACACAGTTTTGTTAAAAGCCTTTGAGATGTTCCATAACAGCGCCATCTCCACAACGCTTTGTGAACTAAATAGAAAGCAACTTGACTAGTGACCTTGAATGAAGCTTCGCGCAAGCTTTGAACTTTAGTAAGCCTCGAAAGCAAATAGTTTATGATTAGTTATGAAGATGGCGCTGAGTGTAGAAAAAAATGAAAAACTGAAATTACATGGATATTGTAGCAAAAGGAAATGAATTATTTTGATGGTATTCTAATTATGACCGATTACACTTCTGACATTGCCCTTGGTTTGTCCGATTTTAATTAATTATACTTACAACTTTGAAGTATGAAAAGTTGTTTAAAACGTAATCTTTCAAGTTCAACAGATGTTTTGAGATGTGCTTAATTGTTTGTTAAAGCTATGTACAAGTTAATGACAATATTGATGGGTTTTCAAATTTTTCAGACTTGGTATAATCACCGCTGTACAGGCGGGTTGGTGATCGTAGTAGATTAGTACAAAACACAGAACGACCCCCTGGTAATAAAACCCTTGGATGGTTTCAACAGCTGATGAACACGACTAGTGATGGGGTAGTACTTCTCTTAGGCTGGCACTACACGGCCTCGACGGTTGTATTGTAAGTGTTCAATTCATACTAATAGATGTCGTTTTGCCCTCAGTGCAAATGTAGCGTGTGATTGTATTGTGCGAGAAATTGCGTCGTGACAAATAATCGAACCCGCGCTAGGCAGATGCAGGCGCAGATTGCATGCAACAAAAAATTGATGGAGGTTACATACGCTTTGTTATAGGTACTGATATAGAACAGTTTCTTGATGGAAATTTATTTAGATAGCATTAGCACTCCTATTTACTTAGTTCCAATTCTGGAACACAGGGAGTTCACTTCATATTTTGATAAACATGAAATCCACAAAGCTTCAGAACCTAACAGGGAGTGTTAGTCTTTTCCAAGTGATCTTTAGGTTTTATAGAAAAAATATAGAAAAAAATTATATAAATCTTTGAAATCTTTAAGTCGAAAGATTTTGATATTGACAAGAGAGATTAGGCACAACGCTATCTGCTAACATTAAAGGTTCAAACTAGGGTTCTTGAGCTTCAATTACCTACATTAGTAAATAAAAAAAAATACAAGGACCTATGTACTACAGATTTATAAGGATCGAGTCATAAATTCAATGTTATTTCTAACTTTCTTTAGGTGAATAAACGAAATCGATCCTAGATCGAACGAGCCGTTCGGCGCTGACAAACAGACAGACTGACAAATTGCCGATTCGTAAACTAATAAAAGAATGCCAGAGAAGGATTTGCTTAATATTATCACATCAACTGAGAAATATACCGTTAGCAGAATAAGATATTTTCATGTGTTTCTTTTAATAAATGTATAAGATATTTTGTACCTTCTATATCTATATAATAAATTATTTGCTCTATAATCTCTTACTAAAACTACTACTAGTAACTACTAAAAGTAAAAAAATATGTAAATTTTTTTAGACGTTTCAGAATCTAATTTAGTAGTTTTAGTTATTTGAAACCTTGTTTTAAGCACGTACGGAGTTTCATTTGTTCCGCTTTTGATTAGTAAGATTAATATATGAATAATTTAAATTAAATATATAACAGGAGGTATAACATAATTTAGACTAAGTTAAATTTAAAATTTCTTATTTTAAGTGACTTTGTAATAAGTTTTATAAGAAATAAAGTTCTTTAACCTTAAATCACAGAAACGCATGCATTTAACCTACACTGTGTTATATCCTTTGGGAGATAACAACCTTTTACCTGTTATCTCCCAAAGGAACCACGATCCAGGTTTCATGTTTGGGGGTTATTCTTACCTGTGTTAGACATACACATGAAAGAATTTTCACGCTTCAGAATTAAAGGAAGGTCTGGCCATCACGGGCTCTTAGTCTATTAGGGTAGTGGACCAGACAACGCTTCTCAAATACCGCTGCACTACAGAAGTCGTCATCCTTATCAAAAGATTGTCTCTGCAAACCGTACCTAAATAAGATAGATTTTTTCAGAAATTTAACAAGCTGTCATTGGGCGGCTATGGGAGAGGGTGAGGTAGGGGGGAGGGGGGGAAGTAATCAACAATTTTAAATTGGGTCTAATCCTCCGTCGCCGTAAGCGCGCCATCACTCAGTTTCACTCTAAGACGAATCTCAACTCGGAGTTTTTATGAGCAACTAGCTTTGGGCCGTGGTTTCACTTGGTTCTGACGTAGTTGGTACGAGATGCCACCAAAATTAGGGCTTAAGACTAAGTTTATAAGAAAAAACTAGCTGCTTCCCCTTTCGTTAATTTCAATCACAGATAAAGGCGATCTGTGTGTTCACTCAACCAATTTATCAAGAACACTTTATTATAAACGAAGTCTTTTCGTTTAAAATATCGCTCTTGTGGTCGATACGTCGAGAGTGTGTCTTGGTAAGGTAAGGAAGTAATTCTTCAAGCTTGTGTCACGGGGTTGTTGTGTGTATTGTCCAGCAATATTTATTATTTATTTATTTGTAATTACTAAACAGAGAGAGTGTATTAATTAACAAATGTCTTTGCTACTACAGAGTCTACTTAGTAAGCGATCTCTCTTCAAGCCCAAGAGAGCGGCGATTAGTGAACAAGGGTTAACGGGCGCCGCTAAATCTTTCAGTGGTCAACGTTACTGCCTATTAGTTGTTAACCCTTAGTTGCTTGTAATGAATGTGTTGTGTTTAGTTCGTATGGAAATCAGATTAGGCATAAATGTATGAAGTTTTACTAAATATATTTTTTTAATTTGTTTGTTTTTGTTTATTACTTTTGTCTTCGAGTTGTATGATTGTGGATCGTAGCGCCTTATAGTTTTCAATCAATTTCATCTGTTATTAATTTTATTGATAAAGTTAACAAGAAATTATTATTCCTTAAATTAGCAATTAATATAAAAACGTTATCCCTTATTTCAAATACATACCATTTTCCAATTTCAATTATTAAAGTACCTATATCAACACAAGCCAAGTCACACACAAGCATCAGTATAATTTAATCCAAAGGTTTTTTTGTAAAATAAGTAAAAACGGTAATAATATTCTGGCAAAACCATTCACCGCCTTTAAGCCGATTACTGGTAATAGATCCCATGCACTTTTGACGCTGACTGTACTCACAAACCAATTTCAACCAAAAGTGCTAAGCAATAAGACCATATTCCTATGAAAATCTGAATTGCACGTATTAATAATTATCGACTCTGCAAAATGTACATTATTTTAATGCTATTTAGGTTCAATTTATAATGATAGAATTAATAAATAATTCTGTGAATAATAAATGAAATTGATACAAATAATGCGATTTGCTCGAAATCCGAAAGGTTGACAATTTTTGATGTAATTCGTTTGAGTGACAGCTCTTGTTGCAATATGGCGGTTTTTGCGAAAGTTCTGTTATTGGATAAATAGATAATCTATAATATGACATTTTACGGTGAATTTGCTAATATAATTATACCAAGTGCAGTGTGGTGCCAGTCCAAGAATAGTACCATTTCCATCTTTTATCGAATATCATACATTTACCAGAATACGAACAGCAGCGTCGTTATGTACCAACTTCCTATTATGGGTTCTATTGGGGAGACCCCTGCCTAATAGTTTAACCGTAATATGGATTGATACAATGTAAGATGAACAATGTTATACCTATTGTTTGAAATATATTTTTAAATTCATTTAAATACGAAAATAATACTCTTTAATATAATCGCGTATTTATAACTCTATTCAACAAACTGGCCCCAGGATTACTATAACTTAAATATAAAATATTATTGTATGAGAATGAAGTAAAGTCTGTCTGTATGTCAGTAGATATTAGGTAGATAAATTTTTGTTTTTTCATTTTTTGTAAATGTATCCCGCTCCGTTTTTCCGTTTCCGGGTGTCAAACTGTAAACATCATAGAATTGTGCTCCCAAGTAAAATCGTGTTTATAAATCAAAAAACCTACCTATTGGCTACAAAACATTGACAGCGTTATTCATAAACACGGTTTAATTTTAAGTAAGCCTTTAAGTAATGCTTAACGTAATTTTGTATTCATAAACGTTGTTTAAACCAAATCAACTGTTTAAACTGGTACTTAAATAGTTGTCAAATTAAACAACCTATATAGGTAGTTTAACTTGACAGCTATTGAAGGTAAGGAGGTGTTACACCTCTCCTAACTCCTTATACAAGAAAATGGATGCTAATAAACAGCTGATTTGCTTGTTTGTTTACAATATTTTATAATGGAACTGGATTATTTTGATTACCTACGGTGACTATTCAAATAATTTTGAGCAAGATATAGCAGATATAAACGAATTTTGGCAATCTAGTACTAAAATTTATCAAACCGGGTTAGATCCGATGGTGGAAAATGATGAAGTGGAATTTAGAAAAAAGTGCAGGTTTTCTAAGGAGAACATGAACAAAATAATAAATATTGTTAAAGAAGACGACTCGGTTGATACAAAAGGTGGCGGCATACCTGTTCACATTCTAGTAATGGCTGTGATCAGGCACTGGGGTCGACATGAGGTTAGTGTTCATTGTATACAAAGGTTTTCTACTTTACTATATTGCAGGAAGTAAGTCTTGCAATATAGCCCTTTGTGGGTCTTGGTCTCCTTGATGGTTTCTCTCCATTAGGTACGTACCTACGTCAGGAGCTAGATATTAGGAAACTACTTGCCTAGCATTGATATTATGTCTTCAATCTGAAAATCTATGAAATTACCAATTTACCTATCCATATTTATTACCTATCCATAGTTATTTGTTTAATTTCCTTTTGCAGGTTGTGTGTGGCCCTAATATATCTATTTGTGATGTGGTATGTCGTTGGAGGTGAAGCACTCATGATGTTCACATCTTTCGTGAGAGTCAGCTTAAAAGAAGGTTTGAAGAAAGTGAATTTAGAGGAAGAAAACTTTTAGGAGACAGTGGATATCCTTCCACACCATATTTGCGTACTGCAGTGCAGTAACTAGAGTCTGACAGTGAAGATGATGATGAAGGGAAAACAAACACAATTCACCAATGAATTAACTCGCAACATATTTATTAGTACCTAACCATTTTCAATAAATTACAATTATTATTATTTTTTCTAGTTTTTCTCCCAATATTCCAACTCTTCTTCCAATATTTGAAGTATTTTTTATGTTTCTCTTCCACAATTTGCATAGGTAAGTAACTTATGTTCTTTTTCTTGATTTTGTGAAGTAATAAGTAGTTTGATACGAGTCTAAAACTGAACAAAAAACACGAGCTAACCAAACTTTGTTGCAACTCCATAAATATTTTGATTCACAATCACAAAACACAGCTGACACTGTTCTGTCAAATTTCGTTTTTTTTTTGAGCAAATGGCCCACAGATTACCCTCATTATCTATGATACGGCCAGATTCTACTATTTCTACCAAAAAGTTACCAGTTCTGAAAAAAATAAGTATTGTTTAGCTAAGTGATTTTTAAGTTAGGTTTATGAATACAAAACTTTTAAACACTTCTTAGGGCTTAATTCGTTGATTAGTTAAGTCGTGCTTAAGACGTGGATTAAGAGCTTTTTATGAATAAGGCTGTGAGTAACTAAAGTAAAAGTGGTGAAAATACTATACAAGTGTTCATTCTACGTCGTTGTGAGCATTTCATTGCAAAAAATCATAAAGAGTGTCGGCTGAATCACTGAATTGAGGTTAGAAAAGCTGCCATTTTTCATACGTCACATGATAGACAGCGACAATTACCTCAGTGTTGCCATCTCCGAGAAGTAAAAACCTACTACGTACTACGTTTCACTCCACGCAATTTAATTGGAAATATCCGGTTGTTTTGCCAGCATAAGAAAAGTACATTATAATACATAACGTTCCATTACACTCTAACAACAAGAAATGGACGAACAATTCCAACTTCTGTTCGATAACATGAAAATTGAGATGCATAAACAATCGATGGAATTACAAACATCAATAACAAATCAAGTTTTAGACAAAATAGATGAAAAATTGATGCCAATCCTGAAAGAAAACAAAATCCTTAAATCCAAGTTGGAATGTTTAGAAAAAGAGGTCGAAATCGTGAAAAGAGCCAAAAAACAAAACAATCTAATATTTTTTGGATTGAAGGAGGACGAAAACTCAACCTCAGAACTTATTCAGAAAATTAAAACAGTCATTAAAACCGACCTAGGGATCGATATAGAAGGAAGTGAAATAAATAACACGTATCGCATTGGAAAATGGAAAGCAGGGGTGAAGCCAAGACCCACGTTAGTTTCTTTTGTTAATGAATGGAAAAAGAACGAAATAAGGAAAAAGAAGAAGCATTTCAAGGATATTTATATTACAGATGATTATTCTAGAGAAGTTCTGGAAAAGAGAAAATTGCTTCAGCCACAGCTAATGGAGGAAAGGAAGAAAGGAAATATGGCATATTTAAACTTTGACAAACTAGTTATTAAAGGTAAAATTAACATCAATAACGAAAAAAGGAAGAGGGAAACATCAACATCACCTCAAAATGGAAATAAAGCAAGAAAACAACAAACTTTAATGCCATCGAATACAAACAGACTAAATGCCTATGATTTAATGAGAATTCGAAGCAACTCTCTACCCTCTAATGATAACAAACAATAGCAACTAAAACTCGGTAAACGGAAAAAGCAACATACATATAATACAACGAACAACACAACATTAAAACACACTCCCCCAAGCCGACTGGTCCTCGTGGGGGTCAGAGACCAAAACCCTCCAACCACACAAGACAACAACAACATATTTGAGAACAGAAAGAACAGCCACACAACATCTAAAATATATATTGCAACCCTAAATGTTCTTACATTAAAAAACAATGAAAACCTAACCGAACTAACTTATGCACTAAAACAGATTAAATGGGATATCATAGGTTTAAGCGAAGTAAGGCGAATGGGAGAAAGAATTATCTCATATCCAGATTTCCTTTTATACCATATTGGGAACACACCAGGACAATATGGTGTCGGCTTCATTATCAAGAAACATTTAACAAACTATATAGAGAGCTTCATAGGAATATCAGAGCGCATAGCAGTGATAAATCTTAAACTTCCTGGGTACAAAGATACATGGTCCATCATTCAAGCATACTCACCCACAGAGCAATCCAACACAACATCAATGGACTTATTCTACCAAGATCTAAATAAGGTAATCCTAGAACATACCTACAAAAACTTAGTTGTGATGGGAGACTTTAATGCCCAAATTGGAGAACGCTTAACCGAAGAAAACAATGTGCTGGGACCATTTATATATAGAAAAAAGTGCAGAAGTAGAAACGGAGAAAGGCTTGTAAACTTTGCACAGGAAAACGAACTGAGGATCCTTAATACAACATTCAAGAAGAAACAAGGTAAGATGTGGACGTGGACATCACCAGATGGGAAAACAAAAAACGAAATCGATTTTATTATGAGTAACAAGAGTCGATATTTCTCAAACATTCAAGTCATAAATAATTTTAACTTCAATACAAACCACCGAATGGTTCGAGCTGAACTGATGACAATCCCACCAAAAATTCCCAGACCAAGAAACTACATAACAAATAGTAAACCTAATAAATATCAAGCAGATGAAATAGTCCATTCCATAACAACAAAACTTAATAATTATAAGGAAGAAACAATAAATATGGAAGTTCAAGAAAAATACAACTGGACTGAAGAAGCTATCAAAGAGTCAATCCAACAAATAACTCCTAACAAAGATCTACCTAATAAGTGGATAACTACCAAAACAATTAACCTTCTGGAGCAAAGAGCTAACTTAATCAAAGAGAAAAATAATAAAGACAATAGAAAGGAAATATCATCACTCAGCAAACAAATAAAAGTGAGTATTAGGAAAGACAGAACCCAGAAAAGAATGGGAACAATAGAAAAACACATCATACAGACAGGGGGAATAAAAAAGGCATATAAAGAATTAAACAAAAAAAAGGACTGGATCATACAGATGAAGGATAAACATAACTTGAACGAAAACCGAAGGAAAGGTATATTGAACATCGCTACATCCTACTATAAGAGTCTATACGAAAATAATATTGTAGAAAAAGAAATAGAATTGTCTGAAATCTCACCTGTACCCAATATTATAGAAGAAGAAATAGATTTTGCAATAAAAACCCAAAAAGACAATAAAGCTCCAGGACCAGACGGTATAAGCAATGAAATGCTCAAACAAAGTAAAGTGATAATAACACCTATTCTCAAAGAAATCTTCAACGATATCATCATTTCAGAAACAATTCCACAGCAATGGGCCAAATCTGATATTATCTTAATATACAAAAAAGGTGACCAATATGATATTGGAAACTACCGACCAATAAGCCTGATGTCTAACCTGTACAAGATATTTGCAAAGATCCTACTCAAAAGAATGGAGACAAAACTTGATGAACAACAACCAATAGAACAAGCAGGTTTCAGAAAAGACTACTCAGTACTTGATCATATCCACGCTGTTAGACAAATTGTTGAAAAATATACCGAATATCAACTCATTTACCATATAGCATTTATAGATTATAGCAAAGCATTTGACTCATTAATACATAAAAACATTTGGGAGGCATTAAGAAGACAAGGAATCGAAGAAAAATATATAAGACTCATTAGAAATGTATATGCAAACAGCTCGGCGTGTATACAACTAGAAAGGAAAGGAGAAGCGTTCAAGATACAAAAAGGAGTAAGACAAGGAGACCCTCTCTCTCCTAAACTTTTCTCTGCTGTTCTAGAAATGATCTTCAGAAAACTTGAATGGGAAAATATGGGCTTAAATATAAATGGCCGCCAGCTAAGCCACTTAAGATTTGCCGATGACATTGTGCTATTTGCAAAATCACCAGAAGAACTCAATAGAATGATAAACGAATTAGCATCAGAGAGCGAAAAAGTAGGACTAAAATTAAACCCCGAAAAAACTAAAGCTATGACTAACGGAAATAAGAGCAGCATAATAGTAGGAGAGTCACAAATTGACTATGTTGAAGAATATATATACCTAGGACAGCTGATATCACCTAAAGACAATACAAACAAAGAAATTGAAAGGAGAATAGCAAACAGTTGGAAAAGGTATTGGGGTCTAAAGGAAGTAATGAAAGACAAAAACCTGCATATAGCTACAAAGAGCAAACTATTTAATGCCTGCATTCTACCAATATTAATGTATGGAAGCCAAACATGGGCCCTGACAAAAAACATAACCAATAAAATTGATGTTTGCCAACGAGCAATGGAAAGAAGCATGATAGGAATAAAGAAGAGAGATAGAATAAGAAACAACAAAATTAGGAAAAAGACCAAGGTACAGGATGCAACATTAAAAATAAAAAGGCTAAAATGGAAGTGGTCAGGACACATGGTCAGAGGCAAAGACAAATGGAGCAAAATATTAACCCATTGGTACCCAAGAGAAGGAAAAAGAAAAAGAGGTAGACAACAAAAAAGATGGGATGATGATATCAGACAGGTCGCAGGCACAACATGGCATAGAGTAGCCAAGGAAAGATCCGAATGGAGTAGGCTGGAGGAGGCCTTTGCCAACTGGCAAACGGACCTACAGAACATTAACAAAACTCAGATACACGAATAGTATAGAATATATTGTGGTGTGTAATGGAATATATTTAGTATGTACCTAGATAGATACTAAATATATTGTATTATACACTATAATATACATTTAGTATGGTACCTATATAATAAAAGTGTAGAATTTAAGAAACATTGTAATCTGTTATCCGAATAAAAGGCTTATTTATTTTTTTATTTTTATTTTATTTTATCCCGCTCCACGGTCTCCATTCATTAACTTTTCAGCCCAATCGGTAATCTGTTTTTGTGCAACTTCAACATGCCAATCTACTTTGCTATGTACATTTATTAATAAATGATTCTTATAATAATTGTTCTCATTTATTGTAATTTTTGTAGGTATTTACAATTTATTATTTTTTCAAGTAGGATATAGCAAGAGAAGCCAATGACAGAAGCTAGTATTATAAATAAAGCACCTTCGGCAGAGAATTAAACGATAATATATTATCGCTTGTTGATCTGCTTATCAAGGTAAATTATGTTCAGATTATGGCCATAAAAACTTATTAAATAAATATATTTGTTTACGCCAAGCCACTCTGCAAAGCCTGAAAAGGTCGGGTTACATGGTGCGCTCTTTATTTATAAATCTGGCTTTCAAATGGTTTTTCAACGGGTTTAATGGGTTTTAAAACACGGGTAGACTCGTCATCGTAGCTTTTCTTGCAGTATAGGTAGCAGTATTGTGAGGATGTACTTAGCTATGTTTGTTGTTCTTTCAAGCAATAACTAGGTACTGAACGGTTTATGGTGAAACTTCACAATAATTGAACCAACCAACTAATAACTGAGTGATTAACACTCCGTCAAGAGTGATACCGTCAAAGATGAAATGAAGAATACTCATATAGCGCAATGTAAGCCTGCCCGAAAGATTAGTTGGCGATAATACCTGCGCACGGGCGCGTACTTATCTATACGAACGTATAGTAAAACCATTTTTAAAATGAACGCCCCTCCACCGAATTCTGTATTTTTTTTTCTGTGTATTCTGTTTTTCTGTATTTCCTCTCACATGTTGAAATCATCACGGTTTTGTGGAGGGAAGTTCATTTTTAGAATGGTTTTACTATACAAACTTATTCATTATCTTTATTATATCTGTTTGATACTCTGGACCATGGTAGGTATTGTTTTTATTGAACTACTGATAAATGAAAATGAAAATATGTTTTTGAATAATGAATTAATTCTGAAAGAATGAAATCGCTACACAATTATTTATTTATTTATTTATTTATTTCACAAACACACTTAATCTATCTTTACAGGTCACATACACACACCCAATACAATTAACAATTGCGATACCATTATTATTTTTAATTAGGTATAGTGCAAGTGTGAAGTTGATCTTATTATGATCGCCGACGTAGAAAATTTCACCTTAAGTCACAATTTCGATGCAATAATTTATAATATTACCAAATAAGGATTTTTATGTATTTTTTTCCATTTAATTTGCTAGAGATTCGATATTACATTTAGTTACTGGAGATTAATTAAATATGTTAGTTTTTTTGGTAGTGTCCTTAGCCTGGCTTCATTATAAGTAATGATTAACAAATGTCAAGTTGTGCCGCCGCAGGTAGCGGGTTTGAATCCTGATTAATGAGGGTCGCGGGGCTACCGGGCTTGCCAATGCAGGACTGAGGCAGGATACTGGGACACTGATAATAACTGAGTTTACATCGCATGTGACCTAAATTAAAAACACACAAATATGTATATATATATACTAGCTTCCGCCAGCGGCTACGCCCGCGTGGAAATAAAAAGTAGCCTATGTTCTTTCTCAGGGTCCAAAGATTGTATGTGCCAAATTTCATCAAAATCGGTTGAGAGGTTTAAGTGGGAAAGCGTAACAGACAGACAGAGTTACTTTCGCATTTATAATATTAGTTAGGATATATAAATAGGCTTTAAATAGATAAATAGGTTTTGGAAATTAAAATTGTTTAGTTTCGTTTTCATAAACCTTATTTTTCGTCATTACACGACACGCAATTTACCATTATAATCTCCAAAACAACTACCTATCTTACAAATTCACAAAGCACCAATCATTTGCACACGCAAATCCAATCTGCATAATCCTAACTCCCAAAATGTCCCAAAAATCAATAGACGGGATCGATAGCCCACCTGAATGGCGCAAAGTGGCATAAATCCCGTGCACAATGGGGCATGCTGTCAGACAATGGGTCCATAGGAACCCACACATAATGGGACCGTAGGAACCCAACATAATGGGACATAGTGCGTAAAGCGGGGTTGTACTCCAAAATGCACGTTGTTCTATTGTCCCGGATTTCATTCATGAAGCGCAGAATAGCTTACACTCTGAATCACTGCGTACTGTTTGATCCATCATCATCATCAACTTATTTATAAGGTAGTAGGTATAAGCAATTTTATATTAAGTTATTAGGTACATATGTAAAGCTGGTGGTTCTCCTTGTACCTATATCTTATGTACTTATTAATTAATTAATTATTTATATAAATAAATTATATAAATAAATCAAAGAAACAAACAAACAAACTATATTCATATTATATTCTCATTTATGTGGTGCTTTAGTTTTTTCTAATGTTACAACAGTATCGCGTGAATGTTGTGTTAGGACTAATGTCATCGCGACTCTGTCAGGAAACTGTCATCTGTCAATGTTGACTGCATAGTGTTTATCATCCGTATCCGCTAATTGCCTGTAGCGGCAACAAATTACTATAACTTATGTTTTTTATTATACTAAAAAAGACATTACTTAAAATTTACCTTCAACACATTCAAAGCCCACGTCGCCGCCAAACCTAGCCTAGACTAGATGAAAAACCGGCTTCGCTCGGGTGAAATTTGATTCATAATAAAACCAATATTTTTGCGAAACGTCAACGACTGACTATGAAACGGAACGTGCTTCACCGCAATCCAAATTTTGCTGATATTATGTTGTCTACTCAAAATTAATATTTTTGAATGTTTTGTTATTCATATAAGGTTTCGATCGAGACTACCCCTTGACAAAATTATTAATATAGATTAGATAACCGAGACGAAACGAGGGCGGGTCACTTGTTATATTAAGAGAGTTCGTTTATATACGTAGGTAAGATTAGCCAAACATCCTTTCTTAAATTAAATATATGTAGGTATATTATATTTATCACACTTCAAACATTTCCCAGAAATAACTAAAAGCAATTAACTTGATACACCAGTTGACAGGCATTAGGGACTTGTCAAAAGTATCATTACCTATTAGGGATGAAACGGGACAAAAAAATATCTAAAACGGGACAAAAACAGTCAGGCCAGACAGTGTGGCACCACTCAAATGCGCACGAGTTCACAATTTAAGGGATTATAACCTCTATGTTATTGTTCTTGAGAGTTAGAATGGTGCGAAATGTTTTGTAGACGAAATTAGTTAAATTTAAATGCAAATTTGTAAAGGTTACAGATAAAAAGAAAAAGTTTACTTTGATAAGGATATGGTCAAGACAGTGCGATTGACACTTCCCGTATGAAAGAATTTGTTTGCACTTTCTAGGAGTAGCTTGTGAAATTGATATGTTGAGCTCATGTTTTTGCTAAAATTTTTGATTAAATTTACTGGGCTAGTCTATGTGGTGTATTGTAATAAGTAAGGTACCTTTATCAGTTCTTAGTTATACAAAACACATTCTCTACTTATGTTTGGGCTTGCTAATACTTATTATCATTGTATAGTGTGATTATCCAACATTATTATAATATAACATTACAAAATTGTATTAAATTGCAAGAAAAATTAAGGCTAATATCAAAATCATCTGTAATGTGCACTATTCCTCAACTAGTACACTTATATTTGTTACCTATCTCCAGAAAAAATAACAGAAAGTTTAACCAACTAAAATAACTTTTCAAGGTTCAAAATTAACTGCCGAGGTGTCAAGATCCATTTAACTGTCAGCCGGCGGAATGTCATTCAGTAAGTGATCGCTGGAGGAAGGAAGTTGCAGGTAAAAACTGAAAAAACGTCGAAAAAAGTGCGCGTACGCACCGACCGGTGTTTGGGCTGTATTTGATGTTTTTATGCTTTATTGCGGGGCTAATAAGGTGTTTTTGATTGAAAAAATAATTTATTGCGGTTTCGTTCGGAGAAGAATTTGGTTATTTAAAAGTTTTATAGAAGAGTTACTTCCTTCGGTGTAAAGTGGAGTTTTATTGTAAGAATTTATCATCAGCATCATCATGGCAAACATAACGTCATTGCCATAGTACACCATGTTACGCCATAGGACTATACACGGGTAGATTTTACCACTCGAGAACCTTTCGGCCCCATCGACTATCTGTTCTCCTAGCTGTATACCAACTCATTGCCACTAGGGCTAGAGACTAGAGGGCTAAGCCGCTGGGCTATGTCGGTGACCCGCGTTCTTCTACATATCTCTTCATTTGTGATTCGATTCCGTAGAGAAACCCCGAGCATAGTTTTTTACACAGCTCTCCCTTTCCAAAGTTAAACAATTTGTAACATTGAATACAAGTTCTGCCAAGACAACTGAATGTATTTTAAAAGTTTATTCAGCTATGGATGTCTTATTGCTGTTGATGATGATGTACTAAACATTATAATTGGCTGTTTTACAACTAGTACAGGTAGATGCAAGTGAGCGAGAGATATACACGTAGAAAGAGAAGGTAGATCTAATGATGCACGGGTCATTTATTATTTAAATTAATATGGACTGGTAGTGATGTTAACGTTTATCGATATTTATTAATTATTTGTTGAAAATGTTTATTTATTTATTGAATATGGTATCTTTGATTAATTTAAGGACCATTATTGACTACTGTTATTATTATTGTGAAAGACGAAAAAACAAACAGGCTGTATGAGGGAAAGTGTATGTGTGTTAACACTTTCCATTTATAATATGATCTAGTAGGAAGCATGGATAAAGTCGTGTTAGCTATTTGTAACTTAGAAACGGCTGAACCAATTTGACTTATAAAATATAGAACCAGGAAACGGGTTTTCGAGAAAAAAATATCTTTATGCGGTAAAATCTATCGTAATGCAGGCACAGCCGAGGGACGGAAAACAAGTTATAAATATTTTATCGATATCAAATGATATACGCTGTCACATCTCTACGCCCATCACCGCTCACAAAACCTATAGGTAATCCTTTTTGGCTACCGTTTTAAATTCTCCATCTACACTTCAAAACAAAACACAATCAACCAAACATCACCGCATTTTGAACTTTAACTCAATGACATAAAGGTTATGGAAGAGCGTTTTTATAATTGTAATTTCGGTTATTAATAGAGGATTTATTGAGGCTTGGAGTCGGTTATATTATATAGTATAATATTATTGTGTTGACCGGATGTACGTCTTTAATGAGAGTTTTTCTGTGAGATTAATAGTTTTATTATTATTGTAGTTTATGAAAGGACGTTAAGTCGAAATTTGAGAGGAAATCGTGAGTTTTAGTTTATTGTATGAGTTTTTATTCAGCGCCTCACTGAATATTTGAATCTTAAATCTATTATCAATATCTCGAAGACTTTGAAACAAATATTATTTTACAGTAAAAAACATAAATAACCATTATTGAAAGTTATCCCACAGAAAAAGCTAAAATAAACTCGAGGAGATTTCGTTAAACCTATCACAACAGGGAATATTGACAGGTCTATTGCGCTCTTCCTTTTACATTATCTTATGTTTTCAAATACCTACCTATGTAAATAAATTATAATATATATTGAAGATTGATTTTGTATTAGTCCTCGAGTCCTGGGGTTGTATTGACATTGAGCTTGGTGATCATTATTTTTTTCCGCGATTACCATAAATTGTGTTATAGGGATATTAGGTATAATGTCCAGTTATCTATTACTAGCGACCTCTGGTATAAATTAAACGAGAATGTGTAGGCATGTGTAGGTAATTTGATTAGCGCGTCTGACTATAACTGTCAATCATAGAAGGAGGCCTGTGTCCAAAGGATGATGAGTTAGTTGGTACAGTACCTTGAAAGAACGACGTTCTCCCCTTATGGTAAATAAATCCTTCATGCGGTATGACAACAACCACGGGATGATTCGTTGGTACTACACCTAGGCCGGCCCCACACCTCGTATTATGGTCGATACTAATATTAATTCCTTCCAGTAACTTTGATGAGCACAGCTTAAGGTCTCGAAGGTCAAGTTTGATAGTGATCCGTCAAACTCCTGGGAAGGTAGAGCTCATAAACTAATCTATTTATAGCTTGTTTAATCCCTAAACTGCTTTTTAATCTTAACAAAATTAATATAAAACTTTATTGTAGCAAAAAGAAGACGAGCAGACGAGGTAATAAATAAATAAACATATAAATAAATAAATAGTGAAATAAATCCGTAGTTATTTATGTGATTGTGGAAGATGGCGATTTAATGACGCGACGGACGGACGGACGGACGTAGTTAGATATTAGTAATAAACTGGAGGCTGTTGCGGTAGAGAGGGGCCACGTAGGAATTATACAGTTTTAGGATTCATTCACTCAATTCTAATACTAATAATGCGATAAATAAAGTTTGATTTAAAATAAATATGCCATGTAATTATCAATTGTAAATAAGGTATACTTTTTATGTATTTGCCTGAAAACACCCTGTGCTATGAAAAAATATTGATATAAACTCAATTGTAATCGGGTGAGAACGGACCGGGGGTGTACGGGACTGGGTGAGAACGAAACTAACCCTAAATAAATATTATTGGACAATTCACACAGCAATATATAAATGGTGAGCTCGAAGCTTGTATACGGGTTCTTGATTTCTGATATCCCTAATATAATGTAGGTACATACATATTTATTCATAGAAAACACCCAAGACAACCGGAACAAATATTTACAGAACGACAAATGTTTGTACCGAGGCGGGAATCAAACCCGCAACCTCTTGCGTGGCAGACCCCCGCTCGCTGGGCCACAGAGGTTTTCTAAATAATACCGATCTCCAAAACCCGTAAAGATCCCAACCCTACCGCAGACTCGGTTGTATTTTATAAAGCCATAAGGGCCCATAAAACTAGTCGGTAGAGTGCGCGCGCGCACCTCTGACGTGACGTCACCACGCAACCACCCGTCACCATCAGACAACCACCCGTCACCACATTCCAGGCACATCACACTAACTACGCATTCTATTCTATCTAGCTGGATGCCGATGATGCTGTGCGTGACGATTCGTCATCATTCTACTTTACAAAAATATGACATATCATCATATGACTTTACAAAAATGTTTCTTACACATGTTTATGCAAATAAAATTATCTTTATCTTTATCTACTATGGCCACTGGTCTCCCCATTAATTCTTTTATTGGCGATTTGTTATAATCATCACAATACCTACTTTAAATGAAGGAATACAGAATATGGAAGGGTCTCCTTCCTAGTAGGGACACTCCTTTTATACGTCTTGACAATTTGTTAGTAAAATAAATACTTAAATAAAAATAAAATCAATTTATTTCAAGCAATATAAAAGCCCATAGTTAAATTCATAGTTTAATTCCAATAGTTAAGTTCAACGCTTACGCGTGTTGGTGGTCGCAGTATGTTGATACAGCTCCTGCTGTCCTTGTTATAGTTGGTTGGTTTGATGACAACCGCGAAATAAAACAATTTTGTCTCAAAAATGAATTGTATATAACAAAAAATTGACAGCAAATCGCAAAAGTTTAACAAGTTCTATTCCATACTTCTTTCACTTCCCATACCTTTTTGCTGAATTCCTACTCTAGTAGGTAATATTCTACAAATGGTGTCGCAAGATACACGTATTCATCACATATAATAAAAAGCGAACGTCATGAGTCCTGACTGATGCGGGATCATGTCGTACTCATTAAACCGCGTTATTTATTGCCATTTAAAGCGCCTTCATGTCGGACGATAAACCACGGACAGGGAAAAAATCATGCAGTTGATGTTTGGTATAAAACAATTTGTTGGTTGTAAATAGTTCGAGTTAATGAATAGATCGGGATTAGATTGGAGATGCTTGTTTATGGTTTTTACCCGAATGCAGCGGTTTGACGACCTCTGTGGCTTGCGGAGGTTGCTGCTTCTATTCCCGCCTCTGGATAATACAATTTAAAGTTGAAGGTGTTAAGGTGGTTTTCTTAAAAAAAAACCCTTAAAAGTTTATTAGATTCAAATCAATAATATTAAATTAAAAATGTAAGAAATTAAAATAATCATTTATTTACTATCAGTTCTTTGAAGTGGCAATGGGCAGGCCATATAGCGAAGAGAACAGATGGCCGATGGGGCCGAAAGGTTCTTGACTGAAACCACCGATCGGCAAACGCAGCGTCTACCTACATAATACAATACAATACAATACAAAATACTTTATTGTCACACCACATTACAAAACAGATACACAAAAAAATACAACACAAAACAATACAGTGAGACAATGGGCGGCCTTATCGCTAAGAGCGATTTCTTCCAGGCAACCGTGGGATGGAAAAATATTAGAAGAAAAATAAAGCAGTGGCGTAGTTTAAAAGTATAAACATTAGAATTATAATAATACCTAATACTAAAATTTATCTTATAGGTATATTTATTTATGAACTAACATTAAACTAGAAACATATTTTTTGCTGTGTTTGTAAATAATGCTTGTATACTAAATTTTTAAAAGTATGTATCGTCTTAGCCTTTCTTATTTCTTATTTCTTATATCATAATGTATGTAGTGTATTTTATTATGTTGATCTAGCACCCAAAACAGAAGCTTCGAGCTTACCACGGGAATATAATAGGTGTTGTGTGAATTATTTATTTATTGATATACGATGATCTGTGAACACAACGTTAGCATCTGTGAGCCCAAGCTGTCCGGGACTCTGTAGTGCCGGAGACATTGGATGGGTTAGAATTGTCCGACACGAATCTCTTTAGAATAATTGTCTATATCCAGAGAAGTGGACCGTAAATACGTCAAATTAATCAGGATTCAAATATTAGCAATAAATTACATCTAAATAAAAAATCTCGATAAGAGTCGAAATCCCTTATCGATAAGGACACAAATCAACTTAACGTCTTATGTCTCGATACGGCCGGTTAATAAAACTTGATATACTGATGCTTGAAGCTTGACGGTTGACGTCAGTCCATTAGTTGATTACGATTGATTGATATCGAATGATGATAAAGATTTTATGTACCTTAGTGTTTCCGAAAACATATTTTTTAGGATCTTAATTATTCTTCTTCTTAGGTCCCTAACTGCTGATGATCGCGACAACGTACAACCAGCCCCCACTGTGTACGGTCATATGCAGAGTGTAGACTGCCTACATCCGCTTGTTTCTTGGTGTCAGGTTTTGTAGGAGCTAGCTACCCTGATCACTTTTTTTGTGTGAATATTTTTCAAATAGGATGCTTAAAAAGAT